>OY757020.1:129336377-129716791 GCA_963580285.1 Lucinisca nassula | reverse complement strand
GTTTGCGTTTGTGCGACACTGCAACAGTGCGGGTATATCAATAGTACGGAATATCCTTTTGAAACCATCCGGCCCCCGCCTATCGGGGCTTGAAGAAATTTATGGGCTGCAGGATGCTTCCACGCAGAGCTGAAACCGACCCGCACAAATGGATCACTTCAAACTTACTACAGTAAAACTTCGATGGCTCGAACACCGATGGCTCGTTTACCATGGATGTGTCGAACCCATTCTTTAGCCCCTAGCGAAATCCTCTATATAAGAAATAGTGGGGGATAATTATGGAGATTTTAGTCTTTTATCTTGCAAATGTATGCTGTGTGTACTCATTAGAATCGCCTCGATGAGGCGATTCTAATGAGTACACACAACATACATTTTCATTATAGAACACCGAAAAGATGACTAAAAGTATCTCGTTATGCCTCCTGACAGTAACCTCAGTGGCTCGAACAACCCCAGTCTCGAACAGATTTTCGAGGTCCCAAAGGTGTTCGAGCCATTGAAGTTCGACTGTAGGTGGAAGAATCCATTGTCATATATGGGTTAAATTAAGAAACATTTTTTCTGATGAAAGTTTTTATTTCTTCTGCTTTGGTAGACTTTGGAAGCACCCACAAACTTGGTCTTGAGCATTGAAATAATTAAGTTAAGCGCCTAGAAGGTCTCGAATTAATCTACGCATCCGCGCAGTCTGATTAGAGTATTCGCTATCTGAATTTGTGATGCAGTTTCGCTCAGAACGTCTTTCTGCTGACAGAGAAGGCTGAGTGGAGACGCAAGCTAATCTGTGTCTTTGCTGAGCGTCTAAATCTGAAGACGTACGATAAAACATCACGTGAACAAGTCCGTGAAATGAACACCCCGCTAAACCCCACTTTATATAGAGAAAACTGGGGTTTAAGGGGGTAAACATTATTTTTCTTATTTTTACTCCAAGACATAGGTTGTGGGTACTCGTTAGAACCGCCTCAATGAGGCGGTTCTAACGAGCACCTACAACCTATGTTTGTAGTATTTTTAAGAAAAATATCAAGGATTTTCATCCGAAAACTAGCAATTTGGGAGATGTGAAAAGCACTATGTCGCACGGGTGTGTTACCGTAATGGGAAATACAGTAGAAACTATGTACTCATTTTTAAATTGTCACTGGCAAAACATTTTAATGAAATTTGAATTCCAATTATAAAAAATTATCATCACTAGCATGTCTGATTTATCGAATAAAGGGTTCGAGCCTCGCTCGGGTCACATGTGAGACGCCAAGTTCTGCAACGGAAGGTCATGTGGTTTTTCTCTGTGTACTCCGGTTTTCGCCCACCTATGATTAAAGATCGGCTCGATATGAGTGAAATAATCTTGAAAGGGCCGTAAAACCAAAACCAAAAAAAAAATAAAAATAATTATCGAATAAAATGTTTAATGATAGCTTCGATTTAACGGGTTAAGCCACAGATTCAAGTCAAGGTCAAAAATCTTGGTGTTCAAGTTCATTTTGTGTCGCGAATGTGATTCTCATTTTTACCAATTATTACTCATCATCTTGTTTACAAAATGAACATTGTCACAGTGGTTGAAATGTTATCTACCTTTAAATATTGGACCAAACCACCGGAAGAGAGCGAAAAGTATGGCATTTCTGATTGCGGTTTTTGTTTTAATCAACATTTACGACACAGCTGAAGATGTTAAAACGATTGAAGGCACTTTTGGGTCGATTTTTGGCTTGAAACATTGTTTTGAAAATTTCGCTGAAAAGAAAACAAAAAACAAACAAACAAACAAAAAAAAAAAAAAAAAAAAAAACAGTTTTTGAGATTTCAATAAAATGCTTGTTTCTCAATAATTTTTAGATTCTATGTTATTTTTTTTATTCCTTGCTTTTAACTTATTACCTATACCAAAAATGTTGAATATGTTCTATAAAAAGGATTATCCTTTGGAAGCAAGGAATACATCACAGAAGTGAAAAATATGGAGTGTACATGTTTTTGGGCCAGACCAGCCAACCCCGGCCAATTAGGCCCCACCAGTGACCCTCAGATATTTTCGAAATTCCACAATGGAATCAATTATCCCAAAGGACAAGAAAATATTACGAGGACTGTTCAAATATGAATGCAAGTAGAACGTTTTCTCATGCACTAATGCGAAAATCACATGGAAATAAATATCACAGCGTAGAACAACATTTTACCTGTACATTGATACCAAACTTGTTAAAATCCGTGCACTTTAGCCATGTATATCGTTCGATAAACACTGTCTACTCTTGTATACTAATACAAAACATGGTTGGAAGAAGGTCAGAGTACGCCGTTGAAATACGGTCCTATATTAAGAATCGTTGTATTCATGGTATACGGTGCAAAGACATTTTTGATGAAATATGTTCGGTTTATGGGCATAATGAAATGTCTTTTCCGACAGTTTTTATTTGGTGTAAGAAATTCAGCTGTGGGCTAGACTCAACAGAAGATGCACCACATGATCGTCGGCCGAAAAGAGCAACATCTGCCAAGATGGTTGCTTGAGTGAAAGAAATAGTTGCTACCGATGCACGATACACGACTAGGCAAATAGCTAGTATAGTTGGCATCTCATTAGGAGCAGCTCATACAATTCTGAAACGGGATTTGAAAATGAGAAAGATCTGCGCTAGATGGATTCCCCATCAGTTGACAGATGAGCAGAAAAAGACACGCGTTCAGTGCGCCAAGAAGTTCCTTAAAAAGTTTCCAAATTACAATGCACGGTCTTTCGCTAATGTCGTCACAGGCGACGAGACATGGGTTCACTTTTTTCAGCCAAAACGAAAGATTCAGAACAAAATATGGGCAACAAAGTATTGCTAAAGACCATGCATAGCAAAGCGGACCATGAGCGTCAAGAAGGTAATGTAGGCCATATTCTTTTCAAATCAGGGCCCTGCTATTCCGGTTGCTGTGCCTAAAGGCAAATCTGTAAATGGGAAGTTTTACAAGAATAAAGTTCTTCGAAAATTGAAGAAATATTTCAAAGAACGAGGACCCGCAACTGGTTTTGGCAATGTCAGATTGCTACATGACAATGCGTCATCGCACAAGGCGTTCATTGTGCAAGACTATCTGAAGCAGGAAAAGGTTATTGAACTCCCTCACCACCCGTATACCCATGACCTTGCCCCGTGTGACTTTTTTTTTGTTCCCGCGGCTGAAAAAATACCTTTCTGGTCGGAAATTTGTACAGCGCAAACACCTCGGTTCTGCAATATTCCAGTGCCTTCATAGTATACCTCGAAAAGACTACCAAAATGCATTCAATGATTGGATCAGAAGACCGAAAGTTTGTATATCTGTTAAAGGGGAATACTTTGAGGGGACAAAATAAACTTTTCATCGAGATCTATCACGGAATCATTTTTATGTGCTTAGTTGCATTCATATTTGAACAGTTCTCGTATAATCTACACTATGATGTTGGGCAGGGAGACGTTTTACCGCCGCCACACATTCCCACACACCAGCTGTAGTGAAGTTAAATATGTTCTATAAAAGGGTTATACTTTGGAAGCAAGAAATACACCACAGAAGTGAAAAATATGGAGTGTACATGTTTTCTGAGCCAGACCAGCCACCCTCGGCCAATTAGGCCCCACCAGTGACACTCAGATATTTTCAAAATTCCACAATGGAATCAATGATCCCAAAGGACAAGAAAATATAATCTACACTATGATGTAAGTCAGAATTCGATTACAAACAGATTTTGTGAAAAATACACTTTTTTACATTTTCCCCAAAAACTTTTATTTTGAACACCAGGATTTCTTTAAATTGTTACAGGATTCATGTCTATAGTTAGTCAAATCCTTAAGCAGTAATTTTTAACTAAAATATTCACTTTTTTGTTTTTTTGTCAGGCTAGACAATTTAAACGTGTATAGTTTCTTTTTCCGGTCAGTATATATCCAACAGGATCATTTTATATCCGAAACATAGCTTGTAGGTGCTCATTAGGACTGCCTCAATGAGGCGGTTCTAACGAGCATCAACAACATATTTTAGAGCGGAAATAAGAACTATAATATGTAAGCCGCAAATCTCAGTTTTCGCAACATAAAATGGGGTTTATGGAGTGTTCATTTCACGGACTTGTAAACGTGTATGCCGCGACTTGTCCATTCTTACCTGGAAATCCGTGAAAGAGGCATAGTAAACAGTGCAGACCATGTTTTACATTGTTTAGCAGACAGAAAAATAAATAGAAAGAAATAAAAAGAATAGCCCAGACAACCCCTTAATGACAAATGGACCTGTCCAACATGTTACAATGGAAGGTTCCATCAGTGTGCAATAAGTTACCATCAAGAAAACACGCCTACACGCCTATATAATTTTGACCCCCTTCTACCCCACTTTTATATAGTAAAGCTGGGGTTTACAGGGGTAAACCTTATTTTTCTTATTTTTGCTCGAAAATATAGACTGTGGATTGTGGGTAATCGATAAGGCGGTTCTAACGAGAACCCAAAATCTATATTTTGAGCAGAAATAAGAAAAATATCATAAATTTTCATCTTAAAATTTTCGTTGTTCCGACGGTAAAATTTTAAAGTTCATTTATATAGGTGTGTTTTCGTAATGTGCAATGTGAATCCGGTTTCTCAGTGAATACAGTTTTATGAAATAGAGGATCTTACATGAGTGCTCATGTATTATTGAATTTATTAAATAAACGAGTTGAGGAAAAGGGATAAAATGCGAGGCTCGCATTTTATCCCTTTTCCTCAACGAGTTTAATAAATTCAATAATACATGAGCACGAATGCAAGATTCTATTTATCATATGACACTTAAAGCGCATTTTATTCACGTTTGCTTACAAAAATGTCAATATTCCGCCATTAGTAAACGCGACGTCGTTAAGGACGCCGTACATGTAACGTTACGGGACGTATCTAGCTAATTTGCATATTTAATCCACTAGTGGATTATCGAAAATATTACATGGCGTTATTACACTCTCATACGCGACGTCGTATGATAAAATAGTATATTAAAGGAATGACGTTATAACATCGCTTTCGACGATAGTCATGTAAAAAACGATTTTCTGTGTCGTCTACGCGTATGAATATCTTACAAAAATGGAAGCCATCATTGAGGAATGTACTGATGCTGTAAAAAGTGAAGATTTGAAGGCGAAATCTGCGATCAAAAAGTCGATAAAATCCACTTCACGTATTTGGAAAATTTTCGCCGTAATATTTCTTTTTGGATTTGTGTTTCATATAATATCCTTTGCGTCGCCATTTTGGATTGTAGAGAAGGATGTCGCAAACTCAAGTAACACAAGTAACACAGGTATTTGGGCCATATGCTCGTCGGGTTCTAGCTGCCGTTTCAGAGACGACTATTCAGGTAGGTTTCTTTATTGGTTTATGAAGTCAACACTGGTTAGATCGTGTCGAGCCGGTAACCACACTTTTTCCTAAGCAGGCTTACTATACACGTACATACATGTTAACGGTCAGTGCAAGATCTTTGTCAGGAACTGACAACTGACCTTTAAGGATATTTCATTATCAATCTCCACGACAGCCGGGGAATGTTCTCAAGTATGGTGATACGGAACCTACCAAGGAATATTTTTTTTTTTTTTTTTTGGTTTTGGTTTTACGGCCCTTTCAGATTATTTCACTCATATCAAGCCGATCGTTAATCAGAGGTGGGCGAAAACCGGAGTACCCGGAGAAAAACCACCTGACCTTCCGTTGCAGAACTTGGCGTCTCACATGTGACCCGAGCGAGGCTCGAAACACAACACCAAGGAATATACATGTATATAGAGAGAATATTTACTTTTTTGAGTTGAATACCAAATATATTTCATCGAGTGTGTTGAAAACATCAGAATATTCACGAATGCGAAGCACGAGTGAAAATGCTAATGTTTAAACAAACAAGATGAAATATTTTTGTTATTTATCGAAAAAATCAGTATTTTTTCTTTTTGTCGCATCTGCTTTTGCAGGAAGACATAGGCGTGGAAGATTCCATTCCTCTGTCAGTCCGTCCGTAAGGGCGTCCGTGCGTTCGGTTGTCCGTCCGTCTTTTCGTCAAAATATTACACTGGTGTCGTATCGTCGCAACTCCTCTTACAGTTTAGAAATAATCATTTTGAAATTTTGCATGTGGTTTTTCGATGGTATGAGGGTGTCATGTGATTTGGACATAATTTTCGAATCATTTTTTGACACCTTTTCCACATTGTGAACTTAGTCATTTTAACGTTCAACCGTTATACAAAAGGTGCCTCTTGGCATGTGTTTTTGCCATGGTATGAGGATGTGTATGTCGTTTAGACACAATTTTCAAATTATTTTTTGTCACTTTTTCCACACCGTGAACTAAGTCATTTTAAGCTTCAAATGATACATGCACATGTATACATTAGGTACCTCGTCAACGCAACTCCTCTTACAGTTTTATACCAATCATTTTTGAAATTTTGCGCGTGTTTTGCCATGGTATGCGGATGTACATGTGATTTGGACATAATATAATTATCGGATCAATTTTTGTCATTTTTTTTACATTGTGAACTTAGTCATTTTTAACCTTCAATTGATATACAGTATAGGTACCACTTGTCATCGCAACTCCTCTTACAGTTTTATACCAGTCATTTTTGAAATTTTGCATGTGTATTCGCCATGGCATGAGGATGTGCATGTGCTTGGATAATTTATTGTCATTTTTCCACATTGTGAACTAAGTCATTTTTAACCTTCAACTGCTGTACAGTTGATACCCCTCTTGTAATCGCAACTAAGTGTTGGGGAGGCTTGGGTGGGGTGGAGGATGTAACTGGGGGTGGCGGGGGGGGGGGGGGGGGCAGGTGCGACATCAACTTTATCGAAGTTGAATCTATATCTCATTTCTTATAAACGACTTTAGCGATGTTCTACAATTGAACAGCTGTTTGTATCGTGAAAATTTCTGATGTTTTCAAGACATTCGATAAAATATATTTTCAACACATTCGACGAAATATTGGTATTTATCAAGAAAGAAAAGTCATTTTACTTTATACGAAAACAAACCAAAACAGTAGTCCCGTGTGTTATTGTGAAAATAACTTGGTCATGTTGTTTTTCATTTTTCACTTTTATTTGTTTCTAATATGCATTGATTTCACTGCTAAGTATAAAATAAAAAAAAAGAATATTATTAGCCGCGTCCTGAGAAAATGGCCAACAAACGGGGTAGATCCTCAGATAGCCCAGAGAGAGAGAGAGAGAGAGAGAGAGAGAGAGAGAGAGAGAGAGAGAGAGAGAGAGAGAGAGAGAGAGTGAGAGAGAGAGAGTGGTAGAGAGATCATACTGTCATATGAACAATACTAACACTTTCAGTAAATTCCGCTGTAAAGACCACCGGGTATTAACACCACTCTACTTATAATAACCCCATTTGTCAGTCCCAAATTACATTTGCCTTATACTATCACGCAAACATGCCAATATAATTTTGCCCCCACCCCCCCCCCCCCCATCCCCGCCCCTAAACCCAACTTTTATATCGCAGAACAGGGGTTTGCAGGAATACACATTATTTTTCTTATTTCTGCTCAAAAAACATAGATTGTTGGTACTCGTTAGAACCGCCTTGCTGAGGCGGTTCTGACGAGTATCAACAAGCTATGTTTTGAGCAGAATTAAGAAAAATATCACATTTTTATCTTAAAATTTTCAATTTGTCTGCAATTAAATTTACAATGTATTTGTATAGGCGTGTTTTCATAATGCTTTCCGAGTCGTTATTCAGACCAACCCACTAATGAGCCCACTTCTTGCCAGTCCCAAAGATGGCCTTAATACAGGATTTTTATGTGTTTTCCTTCCAGACTGTCTACTATCTGTGCGAGTATTCCATAGTTTAGCAAGTGTGAGCAGTATTGTCATGATGGTGCTGATAATTACTTATGCGGTATCAGAGAAGTCAAGAAACTGTAAGGAGAAGTCCAGCATTGTGTCAGGTTTTGTGTCAGGTATTTTGACTTTCTATATCATCCTCAATATATGGTGAAACTAAATTGCCTAAAACTCAGGTTTTCACGAGAACAAGTCCATGAAATGAACCCCCTACACCCAACTTTATATAGAGAAAACTGGGGGTTTACGGGGGTATACATTATGTTTCCATTACGAAAACATGCCTATACCAACAATACATTGTAACCTTTATCGCAGAAAAAAAATGAAAATTTTAAGATGAAAAAGTGTGATATTTTTCTTATTGTTGCTCAAAATATAGATTGTGGGTACTCGTTAGAACCGCCGCATTGAGGCGGTTCTAACGAGTACCCACAATCTATATTTTAGTGCAGAAATTAGGAAAATAAGGGTTAACCCTGTAAACCCCAGTTTTACAATATAAATGTGGAGTTCGAGGGGGTCGAAATAATATAGGCGTGTTTTCTTAATGTTATTTCTGCTCCAAGACATAGGTTGTGTTTGCAGTATATATAAGAAAATATCACTGATTTTCATCAGAAAAGCAGCCATTTTGGTGATTTGAAACAATGCACTATGTCGCACGATGTGGTTTTTTACACACCAGTTTGGCTTAAGTCGTTGTCATGCCTCGAAAACTGACATTGATAATTTCTTATTTATGCTTCAAATATGTAGTTGCTCATTAGTACCGCCTGTGAGCACAAACAACCAAAATCTTTGAGCAGAAATAAGAAAAATTACGTTGAACTTTGTAGGTTTACAGGGGTGTTTATTTAACGGCACACACAGAAGGTTGGTTGGAACTCATTGTGTTGAGTTCTTCCTGATATGAAATACCGTCCAAATCCTTAAAATTCGAACACCTTGGAGACTTATTGTAATTTTCCTTAAATTTAAGCAAAAAAAAATGTTTCGCGATCTATTAATGAGTCCAAAGGGTGCAGACGGAATGGCAAACAATGTAGACCCTGATCAGACTGGTCTTTCAAGAGCGGTCTGATCTGGGTCTGCAATGTTTGCTTAGACCTACCTATCCGAATACTAAGGATCATTACTGTAATTAGCTGATTAGAACCTTTTCCTATCTATCATCGAGATAATTTTAATGATTACTCATAACATACCTTTAATTATATTTATTCAGAAACAATATTTATGCTTGCAATGATTTCGGTATCCAATTTCGTAAAATCATTCTTCGATATAAAAAGATTGGGTACAACAATAATGCTATAATAATGTTATATACGAAGGCCTGCATGGATGGTAGTTAATCCAATCACTGTTGATAATTTTGCTTCCCTCTTCAATTGCTAGCCGGTGGGTCAGGCCTCAGATGCTATGTCGGCTCCAGCCTAAAGTCTTACTAAGGCAGTTTCGGTCGGTGCCTATGTTCTGTCTCTGGTAGGGCCCGGTTGGTTTTCTTTTGCTTCAGCATTTCGGTTATTTCATTCTATTGTTGTTTCATCTCTGTTGTCGTTTTGTTTTTTCTTACATGCTTTTCAATGAATGATAGAGATTTATCAGTGAAATATAAATCGATATTTTCACTGTTTTAAACAGTGAAAATACGATTTTTTATTTTTCACTGTTTGGGACTACTTTTTTCTTCAAATCTAACTCTAATTTCAATTTTATCTTTGTCAGATAACTGAACAATACTGAAATGTGTTCTAATTGACGCATAGCCCGTTCATGTGGGACGGGGACGTTACTGACGTCATTTATGACGCTGACGTCACGTCTTTTGTCGCGCGACGTTAGACTTGCCAGCAACTTCTTTGGAAAACTACTCTCTCAATTATTTCATTAATCATTCATAATAATACCATCCCAGGCCATTTCTCAGGTGCAAACTTTCAGTTTACACCCAATAGTATACCCACTAAACACGATGGACACCACTAAATTGACGCGAAAGGAACAGGAACAAAGATAATTTTCTCCGAATGTGAGCGACACCATTAAAGACGCTAAATATTGCCTTTTGAAGCATGTAAGAAACAGAAAATTTGATTTTTTCAGTGCAAGATCAAATTTTATTTCACTCATGAACACCAAAACTGCTATTTTCACGAGTGGCTACGCCACTCGTGAAAATAACAGTTTTGGTGTTCATTCGATGAAATAAAATTCGATCTTACACTGAAAAAATCAAATATCCTCTATATGTTCTCAGAGATGTTGCACTGATGAGTTAGAAATCCTTCATGCGGACTGAACAAATTATTTGTCATAACCACGAGTGTACCAAGGGCGAGGATTGTGGACATGTAAAATCGATTTAAGGCCCCCCAATAAATAACCTTTTACTGACCGTTGTGTCATGGTTTAACTTTGTTATAGTTCGTCTTTGCGTGTATGTACATGTATTGTTTATATCTTTTCATTTTCACTACGATTACACATCCGTGCAACATATTGAATTTTTCACATCTACAGAATGGCTACTTTTTATGAAAATCCGTGATATATTTCTTATCTATACTGCAAACATAGGTTGTGGGTGCTCGTTAGAACCGCCTCATTGAGGCGGTTCTAACGAATACCACAATCTATTTCTTCGAACAGAAATAAAAAAGAGATTGAACAACCCTTAACCCCAGTTGTCTCTATATAAAGTGAGGTTTAGTGGGGTATTCATATCACGGACTTGTTCACATGATGTGGATAGCCGTTTCGCCATTTAATTGGAAGGTAACTGTCGTTTTGCTTTCCCGCTTGTTTGGTTTTCCGCTTGTGACGTTTTCATTATAGTTCTTTTTATCTGTTTATGTTTGTGGTTCTTTCCTATTGAGTGAGTGAGTGAGTGTTTGAGTTTTACGTCCCACTAACAGCTAAGGTCATACGGAGATGGGACCGCGGTTTAAAGACTCATCCGAATGTCTGGAGAAGCCCGGGATCGATCCTGCGACCCCTGGTATACAAGGCCAGTAGCGTAACCACTACAGCACGGAGGCTTCTATTTTTCCCATTGGTGTCTTGGATGGGACGTGTGAGATACTTGTATCTATTCCTGATTATTGCCTTAACTTCTATTTTATCACGAAAACACGGCTATATAAAGTTGACCCCCTTGAATCCCACTTTTATATTGTTAAACTGGGGTTTACAGGGATAAACCTTATTTTTCTTTTTTCTGCTCGAAAATATAGATTGTGGGTACTCGTTAGAACCGCCTCGATGAGGCGGTTCTAACGAGTAATCACAATCTATATTTTGAACACAAATAAGAAAAAAGTACTATTTTTTACCCTAAAAATTTCATTTTTTTCGGCTGTGAAATTTACAATGCATTTGTATAGGCGTGTTTTCGTAATGCTATGTTTATATCATTTTTGTTAGAATTGGATTTTGCTACATATAGGGTCCATTTATTTCAGAGCATCATTGGCTTAACCCTTTTTGTACCAAATGGAATCTTCCTCCTTATATATAGCAGGAGTCCATTTCAAAATTTAGGGGTGTCAGGTTGTTATTTCATCAAAATTTATTTGGAAAATGACTGAAGTTCGTTTTGATTATGTGGGCCTAGGTCTGTCGTTCTTCTGAAAGAAAACAACGTGTGCTTTTAAGCTTTAAAGCAGAACAAAACGGGGGATTCAAACTTTATAAAATAATTCATTACGATAACCCACCCGTACGATATAGTGCATTTTTCACATCTCCAAAATGGCTACTTTTCTGATGAAAATCCTTCACATTTTTTCTTATAAATGCTCATAACATAGGTTGTGTGTGCTCGTTAGAACCGCCTCAATGAGGCGGTTCTAACGAGTACCCACAACCTATGTCTTGGAGCAGAAATAAGAAAAATAATGAATACCCCCGTAAACCCCAGTTTTCTCTATATAGAGTGGGGTTTAGGGGGTCTTCATTTCACGGACTTGTTCACCTGATGAAAAAATCAATACACTGGCAGCACATGTGGGTTACAAAAACATACCTATACAAATACATTGTAAACTTTATCGCCGAAAAAAAAAACGAACTATTTTTAGGTTCAAATAGTGATATTTTTCTTATTTCCGCTCAAAATATAGATTGTTGTTACTCGCTAGAGCCGCTTCATCGCGGCGGTGCTTACGAGTGCCCACAATCTATATTTTAGAATAGAAATAAGAAAAAGTAAGATTTACCCTGTAAACCCCGGTTTTACTGTATAAAAGTGGGGTTCAAAGGGGTCAAAATTATATAGACGTGTTTTCGTGATGACTTGTGGGTCGATTGTCGGGAAATTTGACATTGTGAATCGGGACAGAGGCTGTTCCGTTTATGTCATAATTCCTGTGTGTAGACCCTGATAAGTTTGTTTGATTTGAGGTTTAACGTCCCCGTTAACACTGTAAAGGTCATTTTGGAGACATTGCTTCCAATTTTGTGGGACTTTTGCCCGACATTGTGATGAAATGACATCTCAAGCCCTGTCGCCCAATGAAACCAATAGGGTTTATAAGCATGGACGGTCCGCCTCGCACCGCGGTTCCTTGACAGGCTTAGATCCTCTAAGCGGTTTACCAGTACTAGTGTGCGGGCCGGATTCAGCTCTGCGTGGAAGCATCATGCAGCCCATATAAATCTTCAAGCCCCTATGGGCAAAGAGACCCCGATCCGACGCCGTGGGATGTCGAATGGATATTTATATCAGGTAGTGTCAGTTCCGCTCATTTACGTTAATTTGCACAAGTTTATTTTCCTTAATGTGTTCACTGAGGTATCCCAGACCAAGGACAACAATTAATGATGGGTTCTCATTGAATGTCTAGGCCCGAGGTTACACAATCTTTAAAATTCACGAGCCTTACAAACATGAAATTTGTAATGAATCATAACGAGTACGTCAAATGTGATGCTCATATGAGTGCAGCATGAAAAAGTTTCCCCACCTTGTGGCATTGTTTTCCTTTCCATTTTTCAGATGAAAATCAGAATTTTCTTTTATTTGTAGTCAAAACATCGATTGCAGGTACTCGTTAGGACCGCCTCGTAGAGGTGGTTCTGACGAGTACCCACAACCTATGTTTTGAACCAAAATAGGAAAAGTAATGTATACCCCTTTTAAACCCTTCTTTAATCTTTATTAAGAGACGTTGTTAATTTGAGAAATATTTTGTTTCAGCGCTTTGCTTACAGATAGGAACTGGAATATTTGGAAGGTCGAATGGCTGTGATGCTACATCGGGCCTGAATGAGAGCAACTGGGCGTGGTCTTTGGCGTTTGCTATCATGTCTGTTGTCCTCTATTGTAGCGCCGTGTTTCTGATGGTACTTGACCAACTTCGACAGTGTGCCAATCAGGGAAAACAACTGTGGAAAAGGAATTTAGGACTGAATATAACGTAGCCCATGACGATAACACACCCGTGTGACAGTGTATTTTCCGCATCTCCAAAATGGCTACTTTTCTGATGAAAATCCGTGATATTTTTCTTATTAATACTGCAAACATAGGTTGTTGGTGCTCGTTAGAACCGCCTCATTGAGGCGGTTCTAACGAGTACCAACAACCTATGTCTTGGAGCAGAAATAAGGAAAATAATGTATACCCCCTTATACCCCAGTTTTCTCTATATAAAGTGGGGTTTAGAGGGGTCTTTATTTCACGGACTTGTTCACATGATGCCATGACGTAATTCCTACCTAAATCAGACGTTTTACAACGATGAGGTGATATTCGACTGGTGATTTCGTGGTCCACGAATTGAAGCGTGGAGCACGATTTGCGTTCGACTGGGAGATTCGTGAAATTTCGAACACTTTCAACCACGTTTCAAAACGAGCGCAAAATCGGCCACGTAACTTAATTAATATGGTCGAACGTAACGCGAAAGAAAAAGTAGCACAATAAAATTTCATTTAGGAAGTTGTTTCAAAACGATTTTCTTTTCCTGATACAAAAACTTTTCATCATGTCTGGATCTGATGAGAGAGCCAAATATTGACCATTTTAGCTTCCATGAGTTTTACCAGATCTTTCACGGGCGCAGCCATTTTGTTTTAAAATATTTACTGTGTCTATCACGTGACTAGCTTTGACATTTGACCTTTCGCAATGATGCCTATCCGCGAATCTATTACGAATATATTTGTATTTGCTTTTGCTTTCCGTGCACCGATGGGGCTTACAAGAATGCTAAAATATGAAACAGTCACATTAGTTTTTCATTTTCATGCTTTAGGCATCAAACCGGAAGCCATTATAGCGCGTGAAGCACGAATTACATTCGACTGGTACAAAAACGCGGAGCACAATTTTCCACTGCGAATCGTGGGCGGAGCTTAGTCTTGCTCCACGAAAGGTTTCAGTCGAATACCGTCTTAGCCTGAATTGTGTCACACCAATTTCTGACTGCCAATCAATCATATTACTTGATTAAAAGTACTGATTTAAAATTCGCAAACTGACTAACAAATTATAGATCCTGATCAAATGGCTTCTGATCTGGATCTACACTATTTGAAAATATATAGGTTTCGTTCAGCAGGAATAGGCTTCTTCAGAAGCTATCTAGATCTACACTCTTTGTAAAGGTACGTGTATGAGTTGTCATGTTCAGCGGGATAACGCCGCATTATTAAGGCGTCTTCAGAAGCCATCTGATCTCGATCTTCACTGTTTGAACAGGTAGGGCTTAACGTGTTCAGCTAGATAAGGCTTCTTCAGAAGCCATCTGATCTGGATCTACACTGTTTTCAAAGGTTGGGGATGTCGTGTTCAGCAGCATAAGGGTTAAGGCGTCATTGCTCTTGTGCCCTCAACGAATATAAAAATTAGCCGCTTACCCACTCAGTGACATTTGGAAAACACCCAGGGGCGTAACTAGGAAAAAACAGTGTGTACGCAAACCAAAGGAAATACTAGAAATAATAACCCCGCCACTTGATATCGTTTACCAAATGGGAACCACTCTTACAGGAAAGAATTTGCTCCCTTTAGG
This sequence comes from Lucinisca nassula, assembly GCA_963580285.1. Taxonomy (NCBI): domain Eukaryota; kingdom Metazoa; phylum Mollusca; class Bivalvia; order Lucinida; family Lucinidae; genus Lucinisca; species Lucinisca nassula. The sequence continues at coordinate 129,701,853 of OY757020.1, read as the reverse complement.
AGCAAATTCGTTGCTGTAAGAGTGGTCCGCGCGGCAATTAAGCAAACTATCTTAGCTGATACATTACGCAAACACGCCTATACAAATACATTGCCACCTTTATCGCCGAAAAAATGAAAATTTTAGGATGAAAAATTGTGATATTTTTCTTATTTCTGCTCCAAATATAGATCGTGGGGACTCGTTAGAACCGCCTCATCGAGGCGGTAGTACCCACAATATATATTTTAGAGCAGAAATAAGAAAAAATAAGGTATACCCCGGAAACCTCATTTTTACTATATAAAAGTGGGGTTCAAGGGGGTCAAAATTATATAGGCATGCAGGACATAAACAGATTCCGCTTCTTCTTCCTTCCTTTTTTATGCCCCCGTAGGAGTGCATATAGTTTTTGCATGGTCCGTTTGTGTGTTTGTGCGTTTGTAAGTCCGCACATTTTTTGTGATGCGAAATACTTCCACATTTCTTCAACGATTGAGCTGAAACTTTGCATATGCATTCCTTGTGAGGTGAAGGGATGCCTAACACAATTTTCACACTGGTCCTATCATTTTCGGAGGAGTTATGACCCTTTCGTCAAATTAGCTCCCACGGAGGCATTGCTCGTTTATAGTGACAGCGCTTGTTTATTCATCTTCCTCTTCGTTGTCTAATTTTTACGTGTATAATGTGTACACAAGTGAGTATCTGCGTATGCTACGTCCCTGATATACTTATGTGAGAAAGAGGATTCTTTTAGATCTCCTCTATCTTATACTTTAGTACTGTATTCTGAATCGTTTGCAGGATAAAATGCATTCTCACTTTTCCAATACAAAAGCATATGTGTCAAAGTTTGACCTAGGCACAAAGAAGGTCAAGGTCAACCCAGGATCACCATTTTTAGCACTTTATGACGGGCCTACGTCCCAGATGCTATTTATCAAGTTTCGTGGAAATCTACCCAGTGGTTCTGGAGAAGACAATTTTTGAAGGGTTTTTTACCATATATGGCTTGGCGGCCATTTTGGTCATGTGACCTGGACCCCATGAGCAAATTTTGGTATCCTCCATCCCATAGAGGCTCCATATGAAATTTGACTCCAATCGGCCCAACGGTTTCCGAGGAGAAGCAGTTCGAAAAATTTCACATTTTTCGCCTCGGCGAGGCTATACTAAATGGAATGTAATATTTCGCAAGTTCATTGGTCAGATCTCATTGAATATTTCGCAAGTTCATTGGTTAGATTCATATGGAGCCTCTATGGGATGGGTAAAACCAACTTTTGCTCATGGGGTCCAGGTCACATGACCAAAATGGCCGCCAAGCCATATATGATAAAAACCCTTCAAAAATAGTCTTCTCCAGAACCACTTGGCAGATTTCCACGAAACTTGATAAATAGCATCTGGGACGTAGGCCCATCATAAAGTGCTAAAATGGTGACCCTGGGTTGACCTTGACATTCTTTGTGCCTAGGTCAAACTTTGACACATATGCTTTTGTATTGGAAAAGTAAGAATGCATTTTATCCTGCAAACGATTCAGAATACAGTACTAAAGCATAAGATATATTTTTGCTCCTTACGATAAGGTGCATTTATTGGGGGGACCGTTTTAGGTCCAGGTCACATGACCAAAATGGCCGCCATACCCATATATGGTAACACTCATAAAGCTAAAAGCATCCGGCGGGTCTTGCACTTCAGCTGAAGCACTGGTTGTAACTAATATTTGTCATTTCTGACACCATGTTGGACGCAGTTATTTCACATGGACATGTTTTCCTAATGTTTAACTTACAATTTTGTCGTAGTAGAGCCCAAATTTTCACAATTTTTAATGTTCGCGCAAGTATAAAAAATCGGGTTCCGATAGACCTTGTTGCAGAAGAGATTTAAGTCCAACATTGTATTTTGAAATTCAATCGGAATGACGTCTATAAAATGTTGAAAAGAAAAAAGCCTTATGCCTTATGCATGCATAGTTTATGATACATGCATAAGGTGGCGAGTATGAAAAGTGTTTACCATCAAACAGCCACTAGGTTCCCTTTTATGTAAGAACTTAATGAATGACGTAATGATTAATTGAGGTTCCACAACGAATACCCTTGATCGGCTAAAGTAAAATATGTGGTTGACTGCTGTAAGTTTAGAACCTTATTCTATTCCAGCTGCAATCTCTCCTTTTCTAATGGCGAGTCTTTCCTTTTCTATCGCTAGTCTCTCTTTCTCTTCTTTTAATCGCTCTTCTTCTATTGAAACCTGTCTGGCAGTAGTTGGGTCGCTCAACGTCATTTGAAGGCCCTCTTTTTTCGATGGCAGTGCAGCTGCACGCGGTGGTGAAACCATTTTCTGTGTTTTAGCATGTGAATAAGGAATCTCTATACAATACCGCTTTACAGTATATGTATAGTCTTTCAAAACGCAGTGAGACGTGACTGTCCTTTTCATTTTGGACTAGTCCGTGTTTTAGGTAAGTCGCCTTCAGTTGGAATTTTACAATGAGAGATAAAGTTTTACTGATATTCGTACTGCATCATACTAACCACTTGGCCATGCCTTCTGCATAATGGCATTATCAAAAACTTATTTATAATTGTAAAATCCTGTTAAAAAAGAAATCCGAAACCTGCTTCCCCTAAAACATGGAATAGTCTTGCCACGCTTGAACGTTGAACTCTCAAAGGTCGTTGATAAACTATACAGGTCGATGAATGTTTACTGAACACTACGCCACACGGGCCGGTCCATCTGATACCGTTATCTAGGGATGACAGTGTCATTAGTAAAAGCAAACTTCTGAAATAAAAGCTGAAACTAATTCTCCTGCGCAACAATAGAACACATTGTTTGAATTATAAAATATAAGAAATAAAAATATGACAATATTGTCGAGAAGAACTGAACACTTTAAAGACATAAATCTTACGTAATAATTCAATGGTAGGCATCGTAATGAATGAACGCAGTAATGCTCGTGAATATCAAAGAGCCGCAATTATTGAAGTCCTCGTTATGCTGGAGGCAAGGGGTGGCAGAGACACTCGCGCGGCGTAATTATTTTAAAACTTTTTTTTTTCTTTTTTTTCTGTATTATTGTAATGAAGTTTTATCACATATATTTTGATCCTTGCTTCAGCTCTACATTTGTTTTTTTATTCTAAGATTTTTTTTCCTTTTGTGATTTTTTTCTTTGGTCTTTTCATTAGACTGTAATTCATTATTGTCCAAATTTCAGCGATTCACATTAGCTTGAATTTCACAATTTCAGAATTTCATATTTAAAAATTGCATTACAAAAAGCGTTTTGATTCTACAGCAGTGTCGGTAGATTCATCACCCCCAGAAGCAGCCTTTGTCGCTATCATCTCTAACGCCACTGTTAGAGTCCACGTGGTTAATGATTCGCTCCATTTCAGCCTCAACAGCGATGTCACTTTTCCATTAGTCCTGTTCAGCCTTATCGACATGTGTGCAGCAAGTAGACCCTTCTTTTTCAACAATGCTTCCAATACCTTCTTCGATAATAGCCTTGATATCTGTCACGCGAAACTGTAAATTTCGCCAGCCAATATAACCTTTCAAATGTTCCCATACCATTTCAATGGCATTCGGATCAGGATGGTATGGTGGTAGCCGTAGAACAGTGTGCCCGTGTCCCTTCAAAATCTGGTCAACTCGATAATTGGGAGCTGGTTTATTTCGTTTGCAAAGTTCCAAAAGCTCAGGCTTGAACATTTGCCACAGGCTGCATAAATAAGTTCTGACTAGTCAGATCCTTTGGAAGCAAAGAATACACCAAATTAACGAAAACATCACACTCGGTTTTATTGAGTCTGCTCATGATCATTACTGAAATGTGTTACACCGGCCACGCCCTCTAGCACCGGCTTCAGCAGAACTCTTATTTTCAAAATGATTCTAAATGAAATCAATGATCCCAAAGGACCAGGAAATATAATATGCACTATAATGAAAAACTGTGCATTAAAAAACAACAACAACAAAAAACGCAAAAAGTAATGTTATTAAACATATGGGATTCGGACCTACGACCTTTGGATAACTAGGTTGTTAAAGTTTTCTATGTAACCAATTCCGCCACATCGTATTCGTGTACCATTTTTATTTCAGAATAATATACAGCAAAGATTTTGCGAATAAAGCGAGGGGAAAATTGTTAAGTAGAAGTAAAACAAAGATCAGGAATCGATACAATTAACTTACACCACCCATCAAAGACACCAAAGGGAAAGAAACACAAACATTAAGCGACCAGACCGTAATGGAAACCTAAACAAGGGAAGGACAGTTACTTTCCCACAAAATGGCCATATGGCCATCCAAAATAAAAAGACACAAGTGACACACACAGTAAGTAACAAACAACAACATAAATAAATCGCCACAGAAGAACCGCCTTGGAACGGTCAGTGGAAAGATCTCCACTGGGGGGCTTAAATCGATTTTACGTGGCCACAATCCTCGCCCTTACTTCCGCCGCGATTTAGACAAATAATTTGTTCAGTCCGCATGAAGGCCTTCTAACTTATCAGTGCAACATCTCCGTGAACACAAATAATCAAAGAACCACAGAGGTGAGACAACGGTGAGGACTCGACAGCAAGAAACCACTGAAATGCTGGAGCAAAAGAAAACCAAACGTTAGACTCCGATGGGCCAGACCAGAGACAGAGCATCAGGCACCAACCAACATTACCTTGAATTAGATCTCTCTAACTCTCAAGAAGCTTTACGTTGGAACCGTCATAGAATCTGAGGCCTGACCCACCGGCGTGCAATTAAAGAGGGAAGCAAAGTTGCCAACCGTGATTGGGTTAACTATCATGCATGCAGTCTGTCGTATAATATCCATGTTGTACCGTATCTTTTTATATCGAAGAATGATTTTACGAAATTGGGTGCTAAAGTCATTGCGGTTATATATTTTTCTGAATTTATATACTAAGTCACCATAAAATTCGGGTTCCGATAGACGTTGTTGCAGAAGAGATTTAAGTCCAATATTGAATTTTGAAATTAAATCAGAATGGCGTCTATAAAATTTTGAAAAGGCTTTGCGTAGTTTATGGTACCGATAACCCTGATTAAGAAGTTTAGCAGTTAATAATTTATTACGAGTGTTGAAGTCAGTTATATGACTACACACTCTAGCAAATCGAATTAATTGCGAAATATAAACGCCATAGGATGGCGCACGAGGAACATCACCATCCAAAAAAAGAAAATTTACAATCTCAAAATCAAAGTCATCGCGTTTATCATAAATTTTGCACGAAACAAACCCATCGACAATAGATAGATGTAAATCCAAAAACGGGGCCTCGGTACCAGAAGAATTTGCTTTATTTAACTGAAGTTCTGGGGGGTAAATCTGACTGATCAAACCATCGAAAGAGGTATTATCAATATTTAATAAATCATCTAAATATCTAGAAGTGGAGCTAAAAGCTTCAATAATTTCAGATTGGTTATCAATGGACAGCGACAACATGAAGTCTCTTTCATAACAATACAAGAATAGATCAGCCACAAGAGGTGCGCAATTCGTACCCATCGGAATGCCCACAATTTGTCTAAATAACTTAGTACCGAATGTAATATAAATATTGTTAAGTAGAAAGGTGAGGGCATCACACACTTTCTGACATGACAAAAGTGTATAATTATTATGCTCTTTAGAAGTGAAAAATGCATTTCTGACATTACATGCAAGATAGAGAGAATCTTCTCAGTGAAAAGCCCATTCAATTAAAACATTAAGCTTTTCTTTTATAAGATTATGAGGTAGTGTAGTGTAAAGAGTGGAAAAATCGTAAGTAGACAGACTTGAAGTACGGAAATGTCTGGATTTCAATTTATTTAAAACCTCATTCGAATTATTTATAGACCAAAACAGATTTCTTCCTGATCTTTCAAAGACTTTATCACATTATTTAATCACATGCGTTTTAATAGCAGTAAGACTGGAAGTTAATTATTTAGAAAGTTCAGTAGTAGTGCAAGAGCTAGAATTTGCAATAAACCGTGCTTTGTAAGGTCTTTTATGAAGTTTTGGTAACCAGTAAAGCGTAGGAAGCTTGTCTTGGCCTTCGGTAACACACACAGCAAACTTGGTGGCTGAATGACATGACAATAGATGGAACAGTGAAAAGCAATTGCATAAGCAATCCCTGAGGATTGGAAAAATAAGAGCATTAAATGTATGTACGGGGAGACCTTTTACAGCCGCCACACGGCACAAACAAAACAGTTCTGATATGCAAAGTAGAAGTAAAAAAAGATCAGGAATCGATACAATTAACTTACACCACCCATCAAAGACACCAAAGGGAAAGAAACACAAACATTAAGAGACCAGACCATAATGGAAACCTAAACAAAGGAAGGCCATAAGGACAGTTACTTTCCCACAAAATGGCCATATGGCCATCCAAAATAAAAAAGACACAAGTGATACACACAGTAAGTAACAAACAACAACATTAATAAATCGCCACAGAAGAACCGTCTTGGAACGGTCAGTGGAAAGATCTCCACTGGCGGTTGCTGATGGATCGGTCCGTATGACGTAGTGTTCAGTAAATAGTCATCGATCTGTAATCTTCGTAACAATGAATTGAATTGTATACCTTCCACGTGCTATAATGTGGGTTCTTCTGACCTTTAATCATTCAGAGATCAAAATTTGACTTTTGCTTTAGTACAGCCGGTACCTAAAGTTCCCGTTCGGACTGAACTACGAGGGTCCTTTAAAAAGCTTTGTCACTGGGATTTTATTTCCTAAACGCTCCATTTTTCCGCTACTGCACCCTTCAAACTACACCCCAGCCTCTGCCAAAACGCATTCATCACGAAAACACGCCTATATACTTTTTACCCCCTTACTTTATTTTTCTTATATCTGCTCTAAAATTTAGATTGTGGGTACTCGTTAGAACCGCCTCGATGAGGCGGTTCTAACGAGTGCCCACAGTCTATATTTTGAGCAGAAATAAGAAAAAATATTACAATTTTTCATCTTAAAATTTTCATTTTTTCGGCGATAAAGGTGGCAATGTATTTGTATAGGCGTGTTTGCGTAATGTTTGTAACCCTCGGGTCTAAAAGCTGCTAGGTAGTCTTATTTGGGTACCTGTTTGAGGCGCTGATAAATTGCGCTGCCAAGTGCACTTCTGGACTTAAGCCCCTAGTGGAATTCGTTTATCTCACCGTTCCAAGGCGGTTCTTCTGTCGTGGTTTATTTTTGTTATGGCTTGTCTTTTAGTGTGTGTATCGCTTGTATTATTTTGCTTTGGATAGCCAATTGGCCATTTTGTGGGAAAGTAACTGTCCTTTTGGCTTTCCGCTAGTTAGGTTTCCATTGGGGTCTTGTTGTTTCATGTTTGTGTTTCTTTCCCTTGTTGTCTCTGATGGGAACTGTGGGTTTAATTGTTTCGATTCCTGGCCATTGCCTTCACTTTTACTTTTGTATTTCTTTCCAGAAGCATTTTCTTGAGTCTTGGAAACAAGAAAATGTCACATGAGCTCAGATCAGGAGAATTGGGAGGATGATTTACAACATCGACCTTTTCTGCAGCCAGGTACGACCTCACAACCTCAGACTTGTGAGAGAAGGCATTGCCATGGATAAGATCAACTCCTGACCAACCTTTGCTTGGACGCTTCTTATTGTAGTACGCCTTGACTTTATTTGGTACAACGTTCTTTTAGTATCACCCAGTGACCAGAAGAAAGAGCCACTTGAACCATTACGATAACACCATAGTGCATTTTTTACATCTCCAAAACGGTCAATTTTCTGATGCAAATTTGTGAATTTATTCTCATTTATACTCAAAACATAGATTGTGGGTGCTCGCTAGAACCGCCTCATTGAGGCGGTTCTAACGAGTACCCACAATCTATGTCTAGGAGCAGAAATAAGGAAAATAATGTAAACCCACCTAAACCCCAGTTTTCCCTATATAATGTGGGGTGTAAGGGGGTGTTCATTTCACGGACTTGTTCACGTGATGCAATGGCCCAATAGAATTGAAGAAGATTGCATACAGCATCTTCCTTTAGCTGATGGTTCTCTTGACAACAGAGGGGCGCTTTTGATCTTTGTGCTTCCACTGTTTGTTATCAGATCTTCCCTGTGGACCCAACATTTGCACCCAGGGTTCGTCACCTGTACTAGCAAGTTAGAAATAACTTGGTTTTTTTGTAATTTTCGAGAGATGTTTGACGCATTTAAGGCGTTGCTTCTTTTGCTCCTCAGTGAGCAAACCTGGCACCACCTAGCGCATATCTTTTTCGAAATAGAAGTGGAGGCAATGATCAGGAATCGATACAATTAACCCACAGCTCCTATCAGAGACACCAAAGGGAAAGAAACACAAACATGGAACAACAGACCCCAACGGAAACACCAACAGCGGAAAGCCAAATGGACAGTTACTTTCCCACAAAATGGTCAATAGACTATCCAAAATAAAATAGTACAAGCGACACAAACACCCAAAGACAAACCATAATCAAAATAAACCGCAACAGAAGAACCGCCTTGGAACGGTAAGCGGAAACGAATTCCACTGGAGGCTTTGGCCACAATTTTCGCCCTTACTTCCGTCGCGATTAAGACAAACAATTTGTTCAGTCCGCATGAAGGCCTCCTAACTCATTGGTGCAACATCTCTGTGAACACAGAAATCAAACATTCACAGAGATGAAACAACGGTGAGGACTCGTCAGCAAGAAACCACCGAAATGCTGGAGCAAAAGAAAGCCAACAGTTAGCCTCCGATCTAGCCAAAGTACTTTGTCAGAATGGTATGCAGGCTGCCTTCTGATATGCAAGTGCATTTAGCTATCTATTTCACTGACAGTCGCGCAATTTCTTTGACCGATGGTGATGAGGTCTTGGGCCTACCAACACGGGCATCAGTTTTGACCAATGATTTTTCAGCTTTAGAAGATTTGATCCACTGATAAAATATACGCTTTGAAATGGCAAGAGTTTCATATATGACACACGATTCATCTAATATCTGATATGAACCTATGTCAAGCCCAACACGGCATTTAATGTAGCTGCGAATTTCAGCCTTTCTTTCCATTTTGCAGAGCAACGCGTAAAATGGTCTGTGTATATAACTGCATGTATTCCAATTTGACATATCTCGGTCATGCCGGCATCTGTAGCTCAGTCGTATGCGCGTCTGACTGGTGATCAGGAGAACGCGGGTTCAGTACCTACCGGAGTCGGCAACATTCTTTCGTTGAGATTAATCATAAAATCTTTTCTACGGTCATTCTCTCACTTCCGCTGATTAAAGAAGGGCAGTTGTCAGTTTCTGGCGAAAAAATGTGCACTGCACTGGTTAACCGCTTACGTATAAGCCTGCCAACGTAAGTGTGGATAGGTAAACTGATCGGCTCAAAAATGACCTAAAATAGTGTTGACGGGCCGATAAACTCCAATACAAACAAAATATCTCGGTCATTATAACATCAGTTTTAAAGAAATAAACTGTTATCGGTAGCTATTTGAAAGGTTATTCACGTGCAATGAAGCGTTATCAGAAATACATACAATAAAACTAGGCAACCTATGTATACTACCCAAAGTTTGATAGGGATCACTTTTTATATACCGAATTTCGCACTAAAAATTTAAAATTTCATGACAAAATTTGTACTCCGAATATTGACAAATATCTTAAGCAGAAACTCATGTGCAATTCAGTACTCATGAAAGTGAACACTTCTCACACTCTGCAAATTAATTCATGTACCCCAAAAATCTTGCGTAACACTGCATTCCAACAGAAAAATAAAACTTGTCTGTGTTCCTTTACTAAGCATGAAAAGGATTTCATTTGATTTGTGGAACTTTAAAATTACTCGGGGACAGTTAAGAAACCGTCTGAGCCCAAAAGAAATGAACCGTGGCGTCGGAATGTTGGAATCTGGCGTCTCTCAACGTCGTGTTGCTGGGATTCTGAATGTGTCTCAGAGCGTGGTTTTTCGAATGTGGAGTCGGCATCTTTCCCACGGAAACCCTTCACATAGACACGGCGAGGATCGATAAATGGCTGAAAATCAACGTCAGGACGGTTTTTGTTGATTCAGTCTCGACGTCAACGGTTCCTGAACGCTACGCGTTGGAATATCGAGTTTAGGAACGGAACTGGAGTACGAAATTCTACACAAACTGTTAGAAACAGGCTCCGCGATTTCGGACTGAATGCCAGGAGGTCTGCTGTACCTTTTGCGTTGACGAGACAGCACGTGCAAGACCGGTTGGACTTTGCCAGAACTCACGACAGGTGGACGATTCGTGACTGGACGCCAGTACTGTTTACTGATGATTCCAGATTATGTCTAGACTTCACTGATAAACGTCAATTAGTGTGCCGAATGTGTAAAGAGCGATTCGATGACTTGAATGTGGCAGAGCATGATCGCTATGGAAAAGGATCAGTTATGGTTTGGGCTGGGATAAGCGTGAACGGTAAAACTGACTTGTACGTCATTGAAAAACGGAACGTTAACGGCAGTTAAGTACTGTAATGAGATTCTTGATCAGTTTGTGAGACTATATGCCGGTGCTATCGGCCCGGACTTTATTCTGATGGGCGATAATGCCCGTCCGCACCATGCCCACGTCACTGATGCCTATCTGGAACGTGAGACAATCGTTCGTATGGACTGGCCTGCTCGATCACCGGACTTAAATCCGATTGAGCATGCGTGAGACATGCTACAGCGTGCTGTTTCAGCCCGACCTGTGCAGCCGACGACATTACAGGAGCTCAAAGATGCATTGGTTGCTGAATGGAGGCTGATTCCACAAAACCGGATACAGACTCTGATTGCGAGCATGTGCAGGCGATATCGTACTGTAATTGATGCCTATGGACGCCATACACGTTATTAGGCACGTTTATCTAAACAAATTTGGAAATTTGTGAAAAATCAATTGTCCAAATCCATTCGTGTTACGACAAATTTTGTGGGTGCCATGACGGTTGCTATTGTCACGCTTGAATGCAGTGCCAGTTGACAAAATTAATCACTAGTCTTTGTGAAGGATATGTTTTCTATCATTAAGTATCAAATTTAAATTCAGCTGATTAATTTAATCAAAAATTATGATGCATTAAAAAGTGATCCCTATCAAACTTTGAGTAGTATATTAGTGACAAAACCTTTTGAAAGACACTCGTAAAATATCGAATATATCTGTGAAGTCAGCAGACCGCCGGGTTCATACGAAACCATACTAAGGTCTTGTGCTATCGCCCGAGCCTTCACTGCGTTTTAGCCGTCGATCCAGAAGTATAACGGCAAAACGGCAAAACACATGTATGGAATGGCTCGGCTGACAACTCAGGCAGGAAAACTAATAGTATCCCTCGCAGCACGTACGCTATTTGAATACCACATTTGCTCTGCACTTATTCAAAAGGTTATGCTTATAAATGATGACCATACTGGATTGGAATCTCCGCCATATATAGTCCTCTTGAAATAAATTATTATCATAATTATTATCTTCATTGCGTTCGTGCTTGATGGGGAGATGGAGACAGAGAGAGAGAGAGAGAGAGAGAGTGCAACCTTCGATGTTGTTGTTAATTCTACAGCAGGCTTGATTGCTGCACTCAGGCTGTCCACAGCGCTAGGTATACCCTCCGGGGAGAGTGGTCCAAATATGCCTATTATCTTTTTGTCGTAAGGGGAACGTTGCTGTGATGAACATGGACCGCCATCAGTCAGTTTAAGCTGTTGCGCTCGATGTAGCTCGTTTGGGCGTGCGGCATACTTCATATCGATCAAGTTGGTTTTGGCTTGTTGACAATTCAATTCCGAGATGTTATTTTGTGTCAAGTGTAATCATTCCCCCAACCCCCAAGTTTGGACTATAAAGCATCTTTATTACTATGCACTTCTTCAAGAAGTACATCTATTTCTTCGTGTGCCCAATTTGCTGCCTTCACCTTGTTTTGACATAATTGTAGCGTGTTATGGACCCGCTAACACGGAAGTGTTTTTTGTTCACGTGACATGTCTGCGATCAACCGTACGACTTAAGTCTACCATGTATTCTTGGAGGATCGTACGTTTAGTTTTTGTCAAAGCCTCTTTTGAAAATCGTACAATTATCGTACGACAATCGCACGATTGGTCGTACGATTTCTTTTATTGAAAGAGGCCCCAGGATGAATCGGACAAATTCTACATTTGAAACAAAAATCCCGACAATCTTCATGAATGCAAGAAAGAAAAAAAATCCACCAGCGTTGTTCTATACGACATAACCGTAAAGTAGTTTCAGAAAATTACGTATTTCTCCACTATATAATCTTACTATATTCAGTCAAAAACGTAACTATACCCACTTCCGGGTAAATTTCAGTAGTTACCGGTAGCCATTCAGCTAAAGGTGTCTGTAAACATGCGAATCGGACGTTTAGGTACAAAATGCTAACATGTGCCTTTGCCCAAACTATTCCTTGCAATTTGTGCCTAGAACGGTTTTGCAAAGAATTAGCGATTGCGCTAACGCAGATGATCATTTTTTTGTCGGAGATGAAAGATCGTGTCCATTGAACATAGAAACTCACTTAACGTTTGCAATATCTCATGATATCTCGCACTACAATCAAGGCTTTAATTTGTGAAATTCTCAGATTACATGTATCTCCCTTTCAATTAAAACTATAGCAATTTTCAAACTGTTGGTATTTCTATACTTGTTATTCAATGTTTGCTATTTCTTTAAAAAGCGCTTTGTTGCAACCATTGCTGTTAGCCATGATGGAAAATAATGTAGAAAATTTATGTAGCATGTAGCACTACAGATTGCGATTTTCTTTGAAGTGTCAATTGAAAACAGCATTTTACACACGCCTTCAGAGAATCTGAAGCTTATACGCGATCGTCTGGTCGCTTAGCAATTGGATGTAAAGTTCAAAATCTTATTTAAATAGACACACATGGTATCTAATAAAAGGTTACATGTATCAAATTTCAGATATCTTGTGCTATTTGTTACTTTTTATGGTGTTAAATCTTGGCCTTTATTTATGATTTATTCTGCGAAATTTTCACAGAGACCCACTGGATGTTTAAAACAATAGCCCAGGCTGGCGTGCTTACACAAACATAAACAGTTTCGGCTTTTGATTAAAAAATACGAGTCATCTAAACGAAACAAACCAGTAAGAAAAGGTCACTCAGAAAGGCCACACTCTAAAAATGCAGCCGTCTCATGTCACCTATAGAAAGTGAGTCTTTTAAGTGACACGGAGGCACACACAAAATGACGAAACATGAACCAACGGCACAAAGCCAAATAACAAATAAGATACTGCAAAAGAACGACCTTGGGACGGTCAGTAGTAAAACTACCGGGAGGGGGTGCAACGTCAGAGCAGAAGAAAACCACCAGTTAGATCACGGAGGGTCCAACCCAGGAAATATCCGTCTCCACCCTTCCCGAATTCAAAAGATTTAGGGTGGGACCGTCATCAAATAGTCACAATTTTTAAAATTCATCCACAAAGTAGGTCACAGAGAGCGTGCTTTGTAGGAGGTGATCTTGATTGTATGTTCAAATGAGATTTCAGGAGAACCTGGCAAACAGAAGCCACAATTTGCTTATGACCTAGCTGTTCTTGAGACAGTTTGCTTACACAAGCTCGTACTTACGTTCAAAAGCTCAAAATTTCCCAATAAAGGTGCATAATTTGTTCAATTATTGGTAACATTACACCAATGTTTCATCAAGTCATCTCACTGCACGGTTCTTGAGATATTTTTTTGCTTACAAGCTTTTTCTATGCCTAAGTCCACTAAAGGGGCATATTTTGGACAAATCGTTATAAAATGATACAAAATATATAATCAGGTCATCTTAACATTAGTTGTAAATTGCCTCCAAACTTTCAAGAGCCTAGCCAAGCAGTTTTTGAGATACAGTCGAACTTCAATGGCTCGAACACCTTTGGGACCAAGAAAATCTCTTCGAGACAGGGGTAGTTCGGGCCAATAAGGGTTACGTCCAAGGGGCATAGCGGCGAAATTTCGGGATATCCATAATTCGATTTATAGATATCTATAAATCGAATTATGGATATCTGTAAATCATGCTGAATTAATGATATCCATATTTCGAATTAGGGATACCATTATTCTCCGTTAAAGCCTTCGGTTTCAGTCATTATTTATTGTATTTATTTGCAAAGACGAATTATGGATATCCCTAAATCGAATTATTGACATACATAAATGGACCGAATTATGAATATCCATAATTCAAATTAATAATATTCATAATTCGAATTTTGGATATCCAAAAATCCATCTGATTTAATTATATGCATAATTCGAGTTATGGATACCATAATTAGATTTATGAACATGAATAATTCGAATTAATGATACCCATAAATCAGCCGAATAATGGATATCCATAATTCGATTTAGTGATATCCATAATTAAGATCTATTTATGGATATCCATAATTCCAATTATGGATTTTATTACTTCGAATTATGGATATTCATAAATAATTATTGATATCCATAAATAAATATGAATATCCATTTTTCGAATTATTGCCGCCGTGCTGCTACTCGCCTTGTAAACCGGGGTCGCAGGATCGATCCCGGGCTTCTCCAGACTTTCGGACGAGTCTTTAAACCGAGGTCCCGTCTCCGTATGACCTTAGCTGTTGGTGGGACGTAAAACTCAAACACTCACTCACTCATCTATAAATAGGCCATTTTACCTATCCACACTTTTCTGGGCAGGCTTATACCTTAGCGGTTAACCAGTTCAGTGCGCATTCTTTCGTCAGAAACTGACAACTGCCCTTCTTGAATCAGCGGAAGGAGGGGAATGACCGTAGAAAAGATTTCTTGATCAATCTCCACGAAATAATATTGCCGAATCCGGCAGGTATCGAACCATCGTCCTCCTGATCACCAGTCAGATGCACATCCGACTGAACTACAGAGGCCGGTTGGATAAAGTCGAAAATTTGCTATCGTACATTCGGTTGTCAGTGGTTAAAATGCTTGTTTTTTCTATGTTGTTTTGTTTTAGTTTGTCGGTTTGTTTGCTGCTGTTTTTTTATAACAGGCCTCTCATTTTGTGAATATAAGTTTTTGAAGTGGGGTGCATTAGATTGTAGAATTGACAATTTTCCTTTGGGACGTGATGGTACTGGTGTAAGTGCGTTTAGGAGTGGGGTTGGGGGGTGGGGGGGGGAGTAAATGATGAGCGTCGGCTCAAACGCATTGCCGTAAAAATTACATCCCATAAAAAAATATACTAATACCAGTTATATAGAGACGCCGATACTTTTTCTCCTAGACAAACCCATTTCAAGATACACTAACTCGTTTTAACACAATGTAATCGAGGACTTTGCATATCAAAAAAGTTTTCTCAAGTTATGTTTAGCATCATTAAATGCATGTTGTCATTGTCCTTTCAGATGGAAGGAGAAAAGATTGCAGCGTTTGTTCAAGAAGAATGCATGGACAGAGGTCAAGAACACGATACGAGTGTCAGAGCTGCAGAAGGGGCCTACACATCCACTGCCGACAAAACCATGACTGTGTTTTTAATAATTAATTGCACTTTATGCGTAGTCTATACACTACTAAGTTCCACTTTATAAAGGGCAAGTGGAGTTGACAAGGGTTTACATTACTTTTCTTATTTTTGCTTCCGAACATAGGTAGTGGGTACTCGATAGAGCCACCTAATATTAAATTAGGCAGTTCGAACGAGCACCGGAATGGATGCAATCGTTTGTACCAAATCACTGAGGCAATTCGAGCGAGCAACAAAAACTCGTTTGTACCACATCATTGGTGTAGTGCGACGGAGCTCCATGAGTCATTGTACTCAACGAGGCAGGTCGAATGAGCAACAATAGTCTACGCATTCGTTACATGTAATACCGCATCAGCGAGGCGATTCGAAATAGCACCTAAAATTTATGTTTATATGTTTTTGTTTGTTTGTTTGATTTGAGCTTCAACGTCCCCGTCAACACTGTAAAGGTCATGTTAGAGACGTTGCTTCCAATTTTGTGGGACTTTTACCCGACATTGAGATGAAATGACATCTCAAGCCCTGTCGCCCAATGGAACCAATAGGGTTTATTAGCCGGGACGGTCCGTCTCGCACCGCGGTTCCTGGACAGGCTTAGATCCTCTAAGCGGTTTACCAGTACCATGTAAAGGTCATTTTGGAGACGTTGATACTTTTACCAGACATTGAGATGAAATGACGTGTCAAGCCCTCTAAGCGGTTTACAAGTACTAGTGTGCAGGTCGGATTCAGCTCTACCTGGAAGCATCATGCAGCCCATATATTTCTTCAAGCCCCTATGGGCGGGGCCCCCTTTAGTACCGCGTAATTGAAGAAGTTCGAACTAGTATCAATGGCATAGCACCAATGAGAATAGGCGCTCCTTATGTTGTACATATATCAATGAGACAGTTCGAACGAGCATCAAATATTTATGCACTCGTAGTTCCGCTTTTATGAGTCATTTCGATTGAGCACCAAGAATTGTATCGCATGAATGAAGCAGTTCGTATAAGCACCAATGCACTCGTCGGTACCGCAACAATTATGCGGCTCGAACGAGCACCCAGAATCTTTGTACCCGTTAGTGCCGCATTAGTGTGGCAGTTCGAACGAGCACCAAGAATCTATGTACCCGTTAGTGTCGCATCAATGAGGCAGTTCGAACGAGCACCATGAATCTATGTACCGTCAGTGGTGCATCAATGAGGCAGTTCAAATGAGCACAAAGAGACTGTGTACTGGTTCATTAATACCGAATGAATGAGGCAGTTCGAATGAGCATCAAACAATTTATGCACTCGTGAGTTCAGCATTAATGATGCAGTTCGAACGAGCACCAGCAATTCATGCACTCGTTAGTACCGAAACACTGAGGCAGTTCGAAGGGGCACACATAATCCATGCTCTCGTTGGCACCATATCATTGATGCAGTTCGAAGGAGCATTAAAGGTATATGTACGCATTAGTGGCACATCAATGAGGCAGTTCGAACGAGCATCAATAATCTATGTTATCTTGTATAAACTTCTTGGGCGAAATATACAGTGTCCTCATGAATGTAATTATATATTTGTTTGAGGTTTAACGTACCCGTCAACACTATACAGGTCATTTTTGGAGGCGTTGCTTCCAATGTTATGGGACTTATACTCGACATTGGGATGAAATGACATCTCAAGCCCTGCAAACCAATGAAACCAAAAGGACTACTTCACCAGGACAGGCTTTGACCCCAGTATTCATGAGCGGTCGGTTTCAGATGGGCGTGGAAGCATCATGCAGCTCAATCTATTTCTTCGAGCCCCCATGACACGGAAGACAAACAAAATGTGTGTGAGAACGTCCCAAATAGCAGTAGTAAATGGTTCCGTTCATTGATCATATGTATTCGTTTTGTGTGCAGTGAGAAAATTATTGAAATAAATAGGCTCTTACTTTAGTATTATTCGACTCATGTTTATCCGTGTGAAATGGTATTTCGTGCACACGATGCGTCCTTATATTGTTTCATTTTCTTATTTTATTTTGTGTGTGCTATCAATTGCCGCTATTTAGGATAACCTCTGCTCACATTTTATGCCTAGAGAGTTTGGCTAGAGATTTTGGCGAGTGAGTAAGTGTGTTTGTATTAGGTCCCACCAACAGCTAAGGTCATACGGGGACGGGACCTCGGTTTAAAGACTCGTCAGAAAGTCTGGAGAGGTCCTTGATCGAACCCACAACCTCTGGTTTATGAGGCGAGTAGCATATCCACTTCTAGTAAAGATTTTGTTGAATCCTAATTTCACTCAACATTTCTGAAACTCAGAAAAAGACGAAGTTAAATTTTCCTGTAATCTGCGGGTTTCAAATTCAAATCGATATAAACAAATAAGAACTCAAAATAAACAGCTAAAAGGTTGCCTTTGGAAAAAACACCAAACAGCGAAAATCGGAGATCGGTTTTATTGAGTCTCTTTAAATACAGCAATGTAGTTTGCAAGGCTGCATACACCCCTAGCGCCGGCTTGAGTGGTGTTCGATTTTCAATGTAACCAGGATGGGCTCATTGATCACAAAGGAAGAACATATAATATGCACTACTGAACCTTCGCTGCCCTTCTTTTCACGTTAACCGTAACATGTTTCTATACCCCCTTCAAATTGTCCAACAGAAAGAAGAGACGTGCTTCATTTTCACACCATCATTTGAGCTAACGCACGAAAAACTGGCCTGTGCACCCAACAATGACGTAGGTCTTATAGGCCAAATCATGGATGTCCGCCACATAGAATTTTTCTATACAACGCACAGGCTGATCAGAGTCTCTGCTGATCGTACGGACAATTCGGTTTTGTTATATGGTGACAAAGTGGTGAAATCCGACAGTCACTTCGAACTCGATTCGATTTTTCAGAGGAATGCAAGGTCTGAATAAATTTCAGATTTCTCACCATTGTGGCTAGGAACTGATTCCGTAGATATCAATGAGAAAGTCCGTTGCTATAAAGATGGTGTATATAATATTCTGTGGTCCTCTGTTTCGAAAAGAAGTCGGTCAGGAGTGCGCTTCATTTGCTTATTTCAGAAATTTTCTCAAATACCTAATAATTTGAACATTCGATGGACCAAGCCAAGGGGAAAATACATTCATCTATATGAGCCTGTGAGGCCAACATAAAGAATACAAATAATGCGACGAACAATGAATGAGACAAACAACTCAGCAAAAAGCTAATGTCTCAAGTGCAGCAGTTTTATTTCTTTATTCCTTTCTTTCTTCCTCCATTATGAATAGTCTATTTTGTTATTTTTCATTTTTTTTTTCACAATAGCAAACATTGTTTTGTCGTATTCAAATCCTAAGAAAAATACGCATTTCTGCGTCTTCGATAACTGCATGTGCATTTATATTTGTTTGTCCGCCTCGCACCGCAGTTCCTGGACAGGCTTAGATCCTCTAAGCAGTTTACCAGTACTAGTGTGCGGGCCGGATTCAGCTCTGCGTGGAATCATCATGCAGTCCATATATTTCTTCAAGCCCTTATGGGCGGGGGCCTATTTGCATTTATATATGTGTTGCTGTATTCCCTACATGGGCCCATATGGCAAATATACATATCTATTCTATTCTATCCACGCAGTGATGTAATGTGCGTTTGATCTCTATGAACAGGTGTAAAAAACATTGCTCCGTCTGTTCGTTACGTGATAATGTGAAAATAAGTCTTGTATAATCCATAATAGAAGTGCAAGACATCTATGCAAAACGCCGGATACTTTTTGAAAGACCACGCGGGAAATAAATGAACGTCATCTGGATAACGTCGCGTTCAGTTTGATTCCACTGACGTTGCTAAGCCTGATATACAAGACGCTGTGTAACGTCGTACGTTTGGCACTTTCCAGTAAATGACGTTGGCACTCAAAAGGTTAAACGGAGTGGCTATTGACAGTCGACTGGTAATAGCCAAAACACGTTAAAATGGCTAGTGACAGTCGACTGGCAATAGCCAAAAAACGTTAAAATGGCTAGTGACAGTCGACTGGCAATAGCCATTTTAACGTTTTTTTGGCTATTACCAGTTGACTGTCACTAAGGAATTTTAACTTTTTTGGCTATTACATGACATCTTAATAATTCGTCTGTCACAATTAGCGATATAGGACCAAATAGATATCTTCCATGGACCCCACTTTGCATTTTTCAGATTTGAGTGCGGCGATTTGCAGCGCGTCCTCGTGGACTTTCTTTCTTTCTTTCTACTGATACTGCGATCGGTCACTTTTGGCCATTACTCGTAGGAGTACATTACATACACGCCAGGATTTGCAGGATGAAAGCATACACAGTAACCATGTAATTGTGGTAGGGTTCTTTAACCTGCACAGGGGATGGTTCTCCCTGCACAGAAGGCCTCCAGTTAACATCCCGATCCGAAGGACGGTGCACTTTATGACATTCATCCCTGCAAATGATGCCAATGGAGCGTGTTCGGACACCGAAATTTTATCGCCGCTGCCGGGGATCGAACAGAGGCAAGTGCACCGACCACTGAGCTTTCGGGATCGGGGTCTTTTGAATACGGTTTCCGTCTTTTACTTTGGATTTGAAACCCTTCATCTTGGATGCAGGCATCCATTTCGTTTATTTGTTTTGACAGTAACGTTTCGTGACGTCAGATTAAAACGTAACGTTAACGCGGTTTGTTTCGTGACGTCAAGTGGTACTTACCTTTAAATCAGTCACGGCAAAGATCTGAATTTCAAAAGCAAGGTTAGACAAATTACCATGTAATGCATTCATTTCTCATCCAAAGACATGAGAAATATATATACAAGAAAATCGAGACCCTGCGTGGGAAAAGTCACCGCAATATAAGTGAAGATAGAAATCGGCCCACGATTTGGGAAGAACAGTATCGGCCCTCGATTTGCGACACAATCGGCCCACGATTTGGAAATCGGCCCACGATCTGGGACCGGCTCTCGATCTGAGTCCTACATATATACCCCCGTAAAATATAGTTTTTTTTCAATATAAAATGGGGTTTAGGGGGTGTTCGTTTCACGGACTTGAGCACGTGATAAAAAAGAGATTTAAATACTATGTTTGAAAATTTTTGCTGAAAAAAAACAACAACAACATAGTGGTGATAATTATGAACAATTTAGTTAATGTTTATATTAAACAGAATGAACGGCCCCCGCCCATCGGGGCTTGAAGAAATAGATGGGCTGCATGATGCTTCCACGCAGAGCTGAAACCGACCCGCACACGAGTACTGGTAAACCGCTTAGAGGATCTAAGGCAGCCCAGGCAAAGCGGTGCGAGTCGGTCCGACCATGCTTATAAACCTTATTGGTTTCTTTGGGTGGCAGGGCTTGAGATGTCATTTCATCTCAATGTCGGGTAAAAGTCCCACAAAATTGGAAGCAACGTCTCCAAAATGACCTTTACATTGTTGATTGGGACGTTAAACCTCAAATCAAAGAAACAAAACAAAAAATGTATGCTGTGTGTACTCATTAGAATCGCCTCATCGAGGCGATTCTAATGAGTACACACAGCATATAATTGCAAGATAAAAATCGAAAGTTTCCGTAATTATGCTGCTCTATTTCTTATGTAGAGGAAATTCTTAGGGACTCAAGAACATGTTCGACATAGCCAAGGTAAACGAGCCATCAGTGTTCAAGCCATTCACGTTCCACTGTAGTTTGCTTACAAGCTTTTCCGATGCTAAAATACCAAAGTCCACCGGGACCATACATAATTTGATCATTTTTTTTTTTTGTTGTTTTATAAAGCAAAGTATATAAATTGTCGTTTTAAATTATATCAAAGTTAAACAAGGCTTCACACTGTCTGCAAACATTCAAGCTCCTAGCCCATGCGGATCTTAAGATATCATCTCGAAAACACACATATATAATTTGAATCCCCCTTGTAACTCATTTTTATAAAGTAAAACTGGGGTTTTCAGGGGTAAACTTCTCTTTCTAAATTCCTCTCTCAAATATAGGTTGTGGGTACTCGTTAGAACCGCCTGGATGAGGCGGATCTAACGTGTACCCACGATCTATATTTTGAGCAGAAATCCGAAAATATCGCAATTTTTCATCTTAAAATGTTCGTTTTTTTTCGCGATAAAATTTACACTGTATTTGTATAGGCGCGTTTTCGTAATGTTTTGCTAAGCCTCAGTCTGCAAAGGGCCATAACTCTGCAACAAGATGTCTGACCGATACGGGGAAAAAACATATGGGTTTGCTTTTGTTTACATATGCAACCCACATAAGAAATTTCAGAACCCCAGTATATATGGCTCCTAAGATATGGCGCATCCTATAGTGTGTAACGGACGGACGGACGAACAAAGCAAAAGCATTATGCCCCACAACTGAGGCAGTTCTAAGAAGTTTCCATCACGAAAACACGCCTATATAAATTTGACCCCCTTCGACCCCACTTGTATATAGTAAAACAGGGGTTTACAGGGGTAAATATTATTTTTCTTATTGCTGCTCTAAAATTGAGGCGGTTCTAACGAGTACCCACAATCTATATTTTGAGCAGAAACAAGAAAAATGCATTTTTGGCTGTCAAATTTACTATGTACATGTATTTGTATAGGCGTGTTTTCGTAATGGATTAAAGCATAAATAAGCAAAATAATGTATACCCTTACAAACCCCACTCTCCTTTAGATAAAGTTGGGTTTACAGGTTTAGCGTTTATTTACACAAACGTGATAACATGATGTGTACCAGTCTTTACGAAAACACGCCTGTACAAATACATAGTACATTTTATCACCGAAAAAATGAAGATTTTAATTGGGACAAATTGTGATATTTTTCTTATTTCTGCTCAAAATATAGATTTTGGGCACTCGTTTGAACCGCCTCATCGAGGCGGTTCTAACGAGTACCCACAATCTATATTTTGGAGCAGAAATAAGAAAAATAAGGTTTACCCCTGTAAACCCCACCAGTTTTACTTTATAAAAGTGGGTTTCAAGGGGTTCAAAATTATATGGGCGTGTTTTCGTCATGCCTTCTTACAGTTATTTTATATCAAGTTGTATACAAGTATTTTGTTCGTATAAACTGTTTTAATGAAAAGTTTTTTGGTTTCGTCACTGTGGGTCATGTATCCCGGACTAGTGCCTTTCATGATTGGGATTTGTTTTGTCTTCTGGCCCTTATCGCCAATCATGATGATTTTATCCTTGTCTGTGCAGGTCAGATAAACATATCCATCACCGTCTGTACACACCCCGAAAAGAAATTTTGTGTTTGGTTCCCTGTACGTGAATACAACGTCCCCTGTATCCACGGATAATCCGACACAGCCACTGCACATTTCGGTAACGTATATAACATTACTATCAGGACTCAGTGCTATAAACCCGAGTCTATTGAACATTCCGTTTGGACCAGTTGCTTCTTTCCGTATACAACGCAACGTTTGTCCATTCATATCTATTACGTTGAAGGAAATAAAGTTTTCCTCGTGAGCTGTCACTATCAGATTGTTGTGGCATTTTATTATTCGTCCACATTTCTGTTCCGTTTGTATCTTTTCTTTGGCCACAAGTGTGTTATTTGTATTAATGTGAATACACTGCAAGCACTGTAACTCTGGTAACGTAACTAACACAACACCGGCAGATATGTGCGCCATGCCATAAGGTTCGGAAGTAAGGTTGATAACACTCAATGGTCTAAAACTGGCATCAAATAACTTGACCTTCATGCTTGATTTGTCACAGAGAACTAGTCCGCCTATAGATATCACTTCCATGCCGACTATCGCCGGCGGCTCGGAACTACAGATTGACGTTCCCATCTCAAACTCGCCTGAATATTGTATTGTCCGAGAACTCGACGATCCCATCCGTAGACCAACAAAAATAGACTTCCAAGAGCTCAGACACGCTTTGAAATAAAACGTTGCTCGAGAGAGCAGTGCTTCGAGCTACTGATGGTAAATCACAGACCAATGTCAAGATGTTTGATTTCCTATAAATTAAAGGCATACTCGAACTTCATTGGCTCAAACACCTTTAACACCTCAAACTTCTGTTCGAGACAAAGGTAGTTGCAGCCACTGAGGGATACTGTCTCGAGGCATATTACGAAGCCTAAACAAATACATTGTGAACTTTACCCCCACGAAAACGAAAGTTATTAAATGAAAACTTGTGATATTTTTCTTATTTCTGCTCCAAAATATTGATTGTGGGTACCCGTTAGAACCGCCTCGATATTTTTCTTATTTCTGCTCAAAATATAGATTGTTGGTACACGTTAGAACTGTCTCATCGAGGCGGTTCTAACGGGTACCCACAATCTATATTTTAGAGCAGAAATAAGAAAAATAAGGTTTACCCCTGTAAACCCAAGTTTTACTTTATAAAAGCGGGGTCCAAGGGGGTCAAAATTAACTTGACCCCCAAGTAAACTTTTAAGATGAAAACTTGTGATATTTTTCTTACTTTTAGGCGGTTATAACGAGTACCCACAATCTATATTTTAGAGCAGAAATAAGAAAAATAAGGTTTACCCAAGTAAACCCTAGTTTTACTCTATAAAGTGGGGTTCAAGGGGTCAAAATTATATAGGCGTGTTTTCATGGTATCATGATATATTTCGTCATCTTTCGGTGTTCTATAATGAAAATGAATGTTGTGTGTACTCAATAGAACCGCCTCATCGAGGCGATTCTAATGAGTACACACAGCATACGCTTGCAGGATAAAAAAACTAAAATCTCCTAAATTATCACCCACTGTTTCTTATGTAAAGGATTTCCACAGGGACTCAAAACGGGTTCGACTAAACCATTATAAACGAGCCAGCGATGTTCGAGCCATCGAAGTTCTACTGTATTTAATGTGTGTCTTCATAATCGTTTCGAAGCCTCCGTGGTGCAGTGGTTACGCTACTCGCCTTGTAAACCAGGGATCGCAGGATCGATCCCGGGCTTCTCCAGACTTTCGGATGAGTCTTTAAACCGAGGTCCCGTCTCCGTATGACCTTAGCTGTTAGTGGGACGTAAAACTAAAACTCACTCACTCACTCATAATCGTTTCACCATGGATTTTTAATCTAGTCCAACGCTATCCAATATTTTCCACGGCGCTCTCGGGATTCCGTGGTTGACTGCTTTACCCATATATGCCCAGGGTTCCAAAACATGGGCATATGTAAAGACCGAAGATCAGAATCTGATCAGGGTCTATACTGTTTGCTTTAAGCATTTGGATTCTTATGAAACTTACAATAAATAAATCAAACCTGACTCCCTGAAATCGGAAACGAATCTATCCTAAGCTTTAACTTTAACGGATATGGCATATATGGATTTACCGCAATATTTATTTATTTATTTATTAATTTATTGTCCCAGAACTGCAATTTACATCAATTATGTAACTAATATTTCTCAAATTACAGAAGATATCCTGGAGTTGCAACACAAACATTTGCTGGTATCGATACATTTTATTCGTTTTGATCAAAATGTAAATTTAAAGCATCATTTATAAATTTTAACTTATTAAACATACAAATGTAATAAGCCAGGGCACAAAGAACCTACATAGTAACATGTGTGACCAGATAAGCCTGCGCATATGCTTTGTTAGTGTTGATCTGTTGTTGTCAAGTCTGATTACTTAAAAGAGGATCTTACATGAGTGTTCATGTATTATTGAATTTATTAAACGAGTTGAGGAAAAGGGATAAAATGCGAGGCTTGCCGAGCATTTTATGCCTTTTCCTCAACGAGTTTAATAAATTCAATAATACATGAGCACGAATGCAAGATTCTATTTATCATATGACATTTAAAAGGCATTTTATTCACGATTGTTTACAAAAATATCAATATTCCGCCCTTAGTAAACGTGGCGTCGTTAAGAACGCCGTACATGTAACGTCACGGAACGTATCTAGCTAATTTGCATATTTAATCCACTAGTGGATTATCGAAAATAATACATGGCGTTATTACACTCTCAGACGCGACGTCATATGATAAAAATGTTTATCTTATAAGCGAAGGCTGAATCAAACAGCAGTGGCCGTGTATACATGTCATCTTGTTCGTTTTCCTGTGCCCCGGCTTATGGAATCTTCCTCCTTAGATATACATGTAGCAGGTGTCCATTTCAAAATTGAGGCGTTTCAGGTTGTGTTGTCTTCAAAATTTATTTGGAAAATGACTTTTAGCAAACAGTGGAGGCCCTGATCAGATGTCGCGTTCTGCGACGTCTAATCTGGCCCTGCACTGTTTTCCTGGGTAGCCGTTTTGGGGTTTCCGGTACAAAATTGGTTAACCCATAAAGACAGCTCGCACATGTATATTGTTTACAAAATAAAAGTAGTGCGGAAGTAGTTCTGGCAGTTGAATAGAATTGAAGCGCATTCATGTTAGTTGCCTGGGTCGGAACACCAGGGTCATGACATAAATTTCTATCCCAGGGTAAAATCACGGATTTCCTTGTCTAGTGTGCAAGAATGATAATTCCAACACAGCGCGCCAAAAAAGGCAATGAGACGGAACGGTGTTTTATACCGCAATCAGGCATTCTAATGACCTGATAAAGGGGGTCGAATAACTGCACGCTATAATCGGTAGTGACTTATAATACCTTCTTCTGACCTATAATACGTGGCCGTTTATAGACTGGACCTACTTTTCAGGTCACTAATTTACAGTGTAAACAATAACATGCAACCTTTTATAGAGATGTCGGAGGGTAAGTAGACAGTGACGTAAAAGAGTATACCACCACAGCCAGGTTTGACAGGTTGCACCGTTATCATTATCATGTCCATCATTGGCTGGGAAAACAGGCTCTACCGTTATAATTATCATTACCGAAGCGTCGTTACCTATTGACAACAGTGGACAATGCTTAATAACAAAACATTCGCTGACGTCAATTTTAACTTATCCTCCGACAACAGTACAATGAGGCGGTTCTAACGAGCATCCAAAACCTATGTTAGAAGTATAAATAAGAAACATATCACAGATTTTCATCAGAAAAGTAGCCATTTCGGATATATGGAAGAAATTACTATGTCACAAGGGTGTGTTATCGTCTCCACTGGAGACAATTGGCATGGTTTGTCAAAACCTAATTTCAGGGAAAAAAATCATCAACTTTTCGTCTGTTGAATCAGCCTAGAGAGTGGATAATGTTTAACACGAAACACATGGTAATTATATTAGAAACTAAATCGGTCGCAATAGCAAAAACGGTGTATTCAACCGTCGAGCGAAAACAAACATCACCCTGCGTATCCAATCTGCACAAATACAAGTTTCACTGTCACCATGAGTAAACATAGGGTCACCGGGAATCGAAAGTGCGGCGTCCAGTAAAGATTCTTATCGGGTTGCGCCGAGCACACGCAAGAAGAAATATTTCCACTTTTGCGCGGCCTATGAAATATTGTAAATATATGGAAGAAGAAATAGTGTAAATAAAAGTTATAATGGATTAAAAAGGTCACAAAGAAATTATTTTCACAGAAGTTTTGGCTTGCCTTTGAGGTATTATTCAAAAGACTTGTCTCCTATAGTATGTTTTATGCAGGGTGTTTGAAGTAGGATGTTGTCGCCTTCGGTAGTGTCTGTGCAAATAAAGCCAATTTAAAAGAACTTGGAATAAGGGTCGAGTCTATTTGCAGTATTTTTCAGTTTGTTTGTTTTTTGGGTTTTACGGCCCTTTCAAGATTATTTCACTCATATCGAGCCGATCGTTAATCAGAGGTGGGCGAAAACCGGAGTACTCGGAGAAAAACCACCTGACCATCCGTTGCAGAACTTGGCGTCTCACACGTGGCCCCAGTATTTTTCAGTACCCCAAAATCTAGCGTATTTTAAGTAGGAAGTTGTCGCCTTATATAGCGTCCATAGTCCATACATATATAAAACTAACTGATACATGGAAACACCCGAGTTTCCACGAAGTCTGACCAGAGACTTCTCTTCCTGCATGAAGTCTGACCAGAGACTTCTCTTGCTGTACGAAGTCTGCCCAGAGACTTCTCTTGCTGCACGAAGTCTGACCAGAGACTTCTATTGCTGCACGAAGTCTGACCAGAGACTTCTCTTGCTGCATGAAGTCTGACCAGAGACTTCTCTTCCTGCACGAAATCTGACCAAAGACTGCTCTTGCTGCACGAAGTGTGACCAGAGACTTCTCTTGCTGCATAAAGTCTGACGAGAGACTTCTCTTGCTGCACGAAGTCTGACCAGAGACTTCTCTTGCTGCACGAAGTCTGACCAAAGACTTCTCATGCTGCACGAAGTCTGATCAAAGACTTCTCTTGCTGCATGAAGTCTGACCAGAGACTTCTCTTGCTGTACGAAGTCTGACCAAAGACTTCTCATGCTGCACGAAGTCTGACCAGAGACTTCTCATGCTGCATGAAATCTGACCAAAGACGGCTCTTGCTGCATGAAGTCTGACCAGAGACTTCTCTTGCTGTACGAAGTCTGACCAGAGACTTCTCTTGCTGCACAAAGTCTCACCAGAGACTTCTCTTGCTGCATGAAGACTGACCAGAGACTTCTCTTGCTGTACGAAGTCTGACCAAAGACTTCTCATGCGGCACGAAGTCTGATCAAAGACTTCTCTTGTGCATGAAATCTGACCAAAGACAGCTCTTGCTGCATGATATCTGACCAGAGACTTCTTTTGCTGCATGAAACTGATCAAAGACTTCTCTTCTGCATGAAATCTGACCAGATACTTCTCTTGCTGCATGAAGGAGCAATGAGCCCTTAGCTATCCGTTGAGCGCACAAGGAAGACTCAGATAAGACTGCGCGGACGCGCAGACTGATCTGAGTCTTCGCTGGGTGCACATGAAAATTAAAGGAAATGCTGTGCCCCGTTGAATGAAATAAAACATTATGTTTTATCTCATTTATCATCATCACGTTAACAAGTCCGTGAAACGAACCCGCTTAAGGGGAATGGTAACACCTTCAGGGGAGGCAACTCCTGCAAAAGTATTTTTGTCTCCCATGTCAGTAGGGGTCAACTCTTGAAGGGAAGAATTTGCTCCTGAGAAGCAAATTCTTCCCTTTAAGAGTAGACCCCCTTTTTGCAGTGAAAAATAATAATAAATAATAATAATAATCGACCTTATTTATAGAGGGTAACACATTTAGTAAACTAGTACTAATCTTCCATGTGGCCCTCTTTTCCTGGGTAGAACCAGTACTAAGCAATGTGGATAAAGTCTCTTGCTCAAGGAAACAACACTTGCCGCTCGTGGGATTCGAACCCGGTACCTCTCGATCCCGAGGCCGATACTTTACCACTGCACCACAGCGCTCCAAAGAGGGCTTATAGAAAAGGGAACAGGAAGTCCCGAAAGTTGTCTCCCTTTGAAAAGTGGCGGCAAAATCTGCCAGGTTTTCCCATTCCCCTTAAAGACACATTTTTCCCTTATATAAAAGGGGTGGCCTGTCAAATGATCTCCAATAAACATTTCCTGCGGACCATAGTGCACATCAAATGCTTATCTTATCTAAGTGATTATGAGGTGATTATGACCAGATTTCTTGTTTAAATGGGGGCTCAATAAGGGTACTTGAGTGATAGTATAATTTACTAAGATTGTTTCGAACATCATATTGTTTAAATAACTTCTTTTTTATTTAAAAATAAAGTAATGAAAAACACTGATATCCATTTTTTCCTTTACTCAAAAGTGCAAAGAAGTAAACAAACAAGTTAAATGAATTGATTAACCTCAAAATTTAATCAATCAATTTACCTTTATTTATTTATATTTATTTTTTTATTTATTTTATTTTGGTTGAAAGTATGTGATACATACATGTAAATCATATAATGTCTAAAACATTAGCATTTTATTGTTTCAGTCAAGATGGAACTATAAAATGTTCTTTGTTTTAGAGACAATCATATCAGAAAAGAGAAAAAAAAAAGAATTCTTTTAAGTTTTTATTTTTCACCTTTTCAAGTTTAAAACTAAAATAACAAACATAATTAAATTTATTTTTCTTATTAATTTTGCAAACATAGGTTGTGGATGCTCGTTAGAGCCGCCTCATTGAGGCGGTTCAAACGAGTACCCACAACCTATGACTCAATGAGACGATTCTAACGAGCACCCGCAACCTTTGACTTTGAGCAGAAATAAGGAAAATAATGTATACTTTTAAACCCCCATTTTCTCTATAGGAGGTTTTAGGAATTCCGTTTATGACGTCATTCTTGCGCATGCGCAAAGTACTGGCCGTCAATTGAAACGGCCATCGCTATTCATATGTATTGGCGGAACTTTAAATGCTAACAATATTCATTTTGAGAGAAAATATGCCCCTTTTCATTGAAATAATGCCTCGAGAAGGAAAGAATGATATTTTACTTTCATTACCGAAATTCATTTATCCTAAATCCGTTTTTTTTTATTGACGAAAATCTTTTTGTGAATGACCCATGTCAATGGCTTGAGATACCGTTATTCACAAAATAAGTTTTTACGTAACTTTCATTTTATTCGCTATCTATCTATATCTTTCTATCTATCTATCTATCTATCTATCTATCTATCTATCTATCTATCTATCTATCTATCTATCTATCTATCTATCTATCTATCTATCTATCTATCTATCTATTTATCATCTATCTTGAGAAATCTGTCCAACGATTTGTTTACATGTGCAATTTAAATGTCCATACTGACAGTCGAAATAAAGTAATGAGTGGACTGACGGAGGGCGTTGAGTCAACGTTGGTTCGACGTCATGCCGTGACACCCACTCCAACTCACTTCATTGTCACATGACCGTTGGCATGAGAGAGAGAAACAGAGAGAGAGAGGGGTTTGACTGACAAACCGACAGTAGACAGACAGACAGACGACACACAGACCGACTGACTGAATGACTGACTAACAGACGAACGGACGGACTGTTAGACAGACAAATAAACATGCTGACAGTCGAAAAAAAAAACAAGCAGAAAAACAACCAATGAGTGGACTTACAGACGGGCGTCGAGTCAACGTTGGCTCGACGTCATGCCGTCGACAACCACTCCAAGTCACTTCAGTGGCACGTGACCGTTGAGATGGTTTGACTGATCCCTGTATCCAAGAAGCCCACAACCCTTTTTGTACCAAATGGAATCTTCCTCCTTATACAGTAGAACTTCAATGGCTCGAACCCCTTTGGGACCATGGCAATTTGTTCGAGACAGCGGTAGTTCGAGCCAATGTTGCATACTTCCAGAAAATATAACAGGGGTACGTTTGGACATCTTTTCGATGTTCTGTAACATAAATGTATGCTGTGTGTACTCATTAGAATCGCCTCATTGAGGCGATTCTAATGAGTACACAAAGCATACATTTGCAAGATAAAAGTAAAAAATCTCCTTAAATATCCCACACTTTTTCTTATGCAGAGGAATTCCCTAGGGACTCAAAAACGGGTTCGACTCAACCATGGTAAACGAGCCATCGGTGTTCGAGCCATCGAAGTTCTACTGTATATAGCAGGTGTCATTTTCAAAATTTAGGAGTGTCAGGTTGTGTTTTCTTCAAAATTTATTTGGAAAATGGCCGAACTTTTTGCAAACAATGTAGGCCCTGATCAGACGCCGCGTTCTGCACTGTTTGTCACTTACCCCTTTTGGAGTTTCCGGTACCAAATGGGTTAATGCAGACCTAAGGGCTGGGCAGGTTGAACCAATCTACAAATCTACCAGATTTTACTGTAAAATCTTGCACTTGCGAAGGTGTGTTTAACATTCTTATGCTCTGAAAGGGTGTTCTACGTTTGTTTTGAATTTGATGTTCCAATCCCACTGAGTCATGATGGGTCCGAGCACTGGGCAAATGACATTTTATTAAGCAACGCAGTATTATCGCCAACGAAACGTTGTGACGTTCCATCGACGTTGTTATGTCAAATTCAATGCATCGCTTTGAAGTTGGTTTGATGTAGACACGACGTTGTTGACACGCTACATGCCGGTTGACGTAGCGTCATTTAACGACAAACTGTAATTTACATTTGCCTGCGCTCGCTAATTGTTGGTGCGCTAAGAGAGAGAGAGAGAGAGAGAGAGAGAGAGAGAGAGAGAGAGGACCCTGTTGGGTCGTACATGTATGTACAATATATCATTTTCGTAATGCGAAATTTCACATCTGGCAGCATATCGGTGTTTCTCCCATTAACTTACATTAGAATTCCCCCAAAGTTTAAAAGAATTCCACTGTTTTACGCTGTAATTAACACTCCATCTGTCCCACTGCCTTTGAAGCAATACGACAGATGACGGCCAGGGCTTTTCCCGTTCTATTTTTAGAACCGGAAGTACGTCACGGAAAAAGCTCCTATAGAAAGTGGGGTTTAGGGGATGTTCTTTTTTCCTCAAAAAATATATTTGTGTCCTCGTTAGAACCGCCTCATGGAAGCAGTTCTAACGAGCAGTCTCACTGTAAAAACAATTTGTGGGTACTCGTCTGAACCACTTTGCCGAGGTGGTTCTAATGAGTACCCACAATATATGTTTAGAGCAGAAATAATAAAGTTATCAGGATTTTATCTGAAAAAAAAAAATCATTTTTGATGGACAAAATTTACCAATATATTTGAATTGGCATTTTCTGTAATGATTATAAATAATGGCTACTAAATATAAAATCGGAAAAAAGTGATGTTGTTTCTTCCATGCAAATCAAAATAAGGACTTAGGTGTAAATGAATAGATGTCATTTGTCAAATTCATATCCCTAGGTAATTTATTACCCTCCCTTGGTCCCCTACCTGTATGACAGCCTAATTACCCCCATGTGTATTTTATCTCAATGCTGGATTCTTTAATAAACGGTCATTAGGATGTTATGTAATCGAAAAATGTGTCTTTAATATAGAAAAAACTGGAGATTACAGGAGAATACATTATTTTTCATATTTCTGTACCAAGACATAGTTTATGGGTTCTCGTTAGAACCGCGAGGCGGTTCTAACTGCAGACTTGCCTACCCTTAAGATTTGTTCGAAAGGCTTATCATTTTTATGTTTAAAGTACGACCTTACGACCCCGAGCGAATTCCGTACGATCTTCAATTTTTAAAAATTAAAATCGGCAAAATCGGTGTATTTTTATGGTTCGGTTCGGGTCAGCGGGGATGGCGGCTGGGTGAGATAATGGTGCGTATCTTGCGTCACTGGGGCGTCCAACGTATATTGGCGTACAACTGGACAGTGCCTGCTGTCCTTGCAGCAGGTAAGGATAGAGAGGAACGTTATATGTTATTTCTTCAGTTTCTATGATTCTACACTGCTATCGTCCATTTTCCTCTTTCTCTTCCATCCTTCACTTTAATCTCCTCTACTATCTCTACAATCTCTTATAAGTCTTTTCTCCTTCCCTCTGGGAGACGAGACAAAATGACCCATAAGGGCAGACGTGTCGTTAAACCAAACATCTATCAATCAAATCAATAGGTTAAGCGGGCGTTTATACCGGAACAAGACAGGAGTTGTCGTCCCTGGCTTACGTCGCAAAATGAAAAGTTTAATTTCAATGGCAAATGATAGGGAAGTAATCCAATCACGGTTCATTAAAAATAATTTTCGGTATTATAGGCAAGATCGATGTCTCAACGAAGGAAAAATAAATGGGGAAAAGAAAAGCTGAATTGGACGTACCAATCGTTACTGAAGAGCATGCTGATGACAAGGTGAAAACAGGTATTCTTGCATAAATATCAATGCGCATGAAGCCATTGTCAAATGGACCGAAAGCCGTGCTCAAACAGCAAAAACCATGTTCAAATCATGAAATTCCCGTGCTGTTTGAACATGGATTTGAGCTTTTGATATCACAAGACCGGCCTTGCTTTGTTTACGTTACGTTGAATGACGTAACGTTATCGCCCTGAACGTAGCGTTTTAGGGTTCTATGATGACGTCAGATGGTGACTGCGTAACAGCGTCATTGAAAACAACATTCTGAACTGGCCGCCATGTTGGTTCGCCGGTCGCATTTGAAGAGTTTTATATGGAGTTTATATGGAGCTTTGGTGTGTTTTCGTCAAAATTTGCCGTCGGAATCGTAAGTTATGCAAGAACAACGATCAGCCATGGATATTTCATTGCATTAACATTTGCGGATCCCTCGGAAGATCCCTCGGAAGACATTCGGCCTGGCGGCCGCATGTTCAAACACCTTCCTCGGGACCCGGCGAATGTTAATGCATGAAAAACCATGGTTGATCCCTATATTCTTGCATAAATATCTATGCGCATGGCTGTTTGAAGCCATTGTCAAATGGAACGAAAGTCGTGCTCAAACAGCAAAAACCATGTTCAAATCATGTAATTCGCGTGCTGTTTGAACATGGATTTTGAGTTTTTGATATCACAAGACGGGCCTTGCTTTGTTTACGTTAGGTTTAGCGACGTAACGTTATCGCCCTGAACGTAGCGTTTTGGGGTTCAATGATGACGTCACTAAATTACAACGTCATTGTAAACAACATTCTGAACTGGTCGCCATTTTGGTTTGCCTGTCGCATTTGAAGAGTTTATATGGAATTTATATGGAGCTTTTGGGCGTTTAAGTCAAAATTTGCTGTCGGATTCGTTAGTTATGCAAGAACAACGATCATCCGTGGTTATTTCATTGCATTAACATTTGCCGGATCCCTCGGAAGATATTTGAACATTCGGCCTAGCGGCCTCATGTTCAAACAGCTTCCTCGGGATCCGGCAAATGTTAATGCATGAAAAACCATGGTTGATCCCTATATTTTCAGCATTCAATGGGACATACACTCCCGCTCGCAAAAAAGTTTACAGCGCACACGCATTTGTTTCGCATTTGTACCGCGTGCGATTCGCACTCGCAATTCACGCGTTTCAGTTTCGAATGCCATTTCAGCCAGTCAATTGCTTTCATAAATAACGCGATATTGCGCATACATCGCAATTGTTGATCAACCACTCAAATCTGAGTGTCGAAAACGCGGATAGTGCACATTCACAGACAGCTTCGCGTTTCAAAAGCAACCATTCAATATTGCAAAACTATTTTACACTTATCGTTCCTTTTATTTCCCCTTTTATTTCTTCAAATTTTCCTTGTTTCAGATTTTCAGATATCTGATTGTTTCCGAAAAGCGGAGACGTCAATTATTCATTTAAATTTGCCTGGGGTAAAGGGTAAAATATAGGTACTGCATAATGATTGAAGTTGACTGTCAAAATGCAGGATGTTTATTGACCAAAAGTTTTATGACACCCAGGCGCAACTTTGGGCTAATATGAAAGAAAGACACTGCCTTTTGAGTAAACACACCCATTTACACCCCTATCTATCTCCGGCTAAACAAACAAGAGCACCGCATGCGGGTGCCAACACTCGGCTGCAGTTTCTTTTGGTTAAACAAAAATTCTAAGTCGAAAAAGGGGCATAACTGTGCCAAAATTATTTTAAGGGTTACCTTATCTATTGGTATGAGTTCCCCTTTTAGGGGCTTGAAGAAATATATGGGCTGCATGATGCTTCCACGCAGAGCCGAATCCGGCCCGCACACTAGTACTGGTAAACCGCTTAGAGGATCTAAGCCTGTCCAGGAACCGCGGTGCGAGGCGGACCGTCAATGCTAATAAACCTTATTGGTTTCATTGGGCGACAGGGCCTGAGATGTCATTTCATCTCAATGTCGGGTAAAAGTCCCACAAAATTGGAAGCAACGTCTCCGAAATGACCTTTACAGTGTCGACGGGGACGATAAACATCAAATCAAACAAATCATAATGAACAATTAGTCCTAGTTTCAAGTAAATATTTCAGTAATGACAGAGATATTATAAAATGTCCAAAATTTTGCACGACGACGACGCAGACTACGCCAGAGCTTTGACAATATCTGGTCGTTTTCTTCGAAAACAGCCGAGCTAAATAGGGGGCGGGAAAGTTGGATGTTATTTACAATCTGAATAGCTATATTTCGCAATTAATTCGATTTGCTAGAGCGTGTAGTCATGTAACTGAGTTCAACACTCGTAATAAATTATTAACGGCTAAACTCCTTAATCAGGGTTATCGGTACCATAAACTACGCAAAGCTTTTTCAAAATTTTATAGACGCCATTCTGATTTAATTTCAAAATTCAATATTGGACTTAAATCTCTTCTGCAACAAGGTCTATCGGAACCCGAATTTTATGGTGACTTAGTATTTAAATTCAGAAAAATATATAACCGCAATGACTTCAGCACCCAATTTCGTAAAATCATTCTTCGATATAAAAAATTGGGTACAACATGGATATTATACGACAGACTGCATGCATGGTAGTGAACCCAATCACGGTTGGTAACTTTGCTTCCCTCTTTAATTGCACGCCGGTGGGTCAGGCCTCAGATTCTTTGACGGCTCCAACGTAAAGGCTTATTGAAAATTAGAGAGATAATGTTGGTTGGTGCCTGATGCTCTGTCTCTGGTCGGGCTCATCGGAGTCTAACTGTTGGTTTTCTTTTGCTCCAGCATTTCAGTGGTTTCTTGCTGTCGAGTCCTCACCGTTGTCTCACCTCTGTGGTTCTTTGATTTTTGTGTTCACGGAGATGTTGCACTGATGAGTTAGGAGGCCTTCATGCGGACTGAACAAATTATTTGTCTAAATCGCGACGGAAGTAAGGGCGAGGATTGTGGCCACGTAACCCGTATTTGACAAAGATTGAATCTCCCACCTAGTAAGTTTGGATTGGTCCATTTCCAATTACCGGGCTGCCAGGTTTGTTTTATTAGCGACACATTTTGCAACAATGTTTGTGCTTTCAGCAAACAGTGTAGAACCAGGTCAGACGTCGCGTTTTGTGGCGTCTGATCTGGGTCTGCACTATTTGCAATGTCCCACAAAAGGGTCGCTAGGCATATATGGGTTAAATCTTCGATACACTTATTTGTTTGTTTTTCTTTCTTGTATTGTTATGAAAGAGACTTCATGCATGGTAGTTAACCCAATCACGGTTGGCAACTTTGCTTCCCTCTTTAATTGCACGCCGGTGGGTCAGGCCTCAGATTCTATGACGGCTCCAACGTAAAGGCTTATTGAAAATTAAAGAGATAATGTTGGTTGGTGCCTGATGCTCTGTCTCTGGTCGGGCTCATCGGAGTCTAACTGTTGGTTTTCTTTTGCTCCAGCATTTCAGTGGTTTCTTGCTGTCGAGTCCTCACCGTTGTCTCACCTCTGTGGTTCTTTGATTTCTGTGTTCACGGAGATGTTGCACTGATGAGTTAGGAGGCCTTCATGCGGACTGAACAAATTATTTGTCTAAATCGCGACGGAAGTAAGGGCGAGGATTGTGGCCACGTAAAATCGATTTAAGCAGCCGCGATTTGGATAAATCGCCAATGTCAGATTATTTTCTTAAGATCATCATGAAAAATGCATATATAATGTTGACCCCCTTGAACCCCATTTTTATAAAGTACAACTGGGGTTAACGGGTTCCTATTTCTGCTCGAAGCGGTTCTATCACGGACCAGCAATCGATGTTTAAGTTCACGTTAGGTGAAGACCAGCAATCCATGTTTAGAGCAGAAAAATGCAACAAATCGGATATTTTGTCAGAAAATTTTCAATTTTTGTGGCCAAATTTTCAATATATTTGAATAGGCGTGTTTTCGTTAAGTACCGTTGAAGATGACAGCTCCAAAATAGTTATTCTTAGTTTTGAGTGAAAACTTTTTTATGCTCGGAACATAGATTCAACAAAGCTCGTTATAACCACCGTGTACTTTTTTTTTTAAAAAAAATGGGGTGCAGGGGTATTAATTAACAAATACTGATTAACTTGTTCTATTTCATAATTCGCTTTAGGAAAATAGAGGCACGAGACAAGCTGCATTCTTCCATAATATTCAGACGAAAAATAAAAATATTAAAAAAAATAGTTATCATTCGCGCTTATATCTGGATCAAACCATTATCATTACGCTCCCGTGCGCTAAATGTCTCTTAAACTAACTTCTCTCAGATGAAAATGTTTTTTTTTTTGTTTTTTTTTTTTAATCCTGCTATATTTATTGATTTATGACTGCTCATTAGAACCACCTTGGTAATACGGTTTTAACGGGTACCCGCAATCTCTGTTTTAGAACAAAAATAAAAAAAAAAATAATGAATTCCCCGTAAATCCCATTTTCTCAAAAAAATGCTCATTAGAACCGCCCTGTCCAGACGGTTTTAAGGAGTACCCGTAATCTATGTTTTGGAGCAAACATAAGGAAAAAAGGAATACCTCGCAAACCGATTTTTGCTCTATATACTGTGGGGATTAGAGGGGCCTTCTATTCACGGACTTGTTATCTTGATGCATGAGCTGTAGGTGCTTGTTAAAACCGTTTCAGCAAATCGGTTCAAACAAAAATCCTTATTCAATGCTCTTGAGATATCGTGGGGTCTAGTTGGACATGTTGGAGTGTTTATTTAACGGACTTTTTGTTGAGGTGATGATGAATAATTTAGAAATTCTGAATTAACATATAACAAATATCGACTAATGTATAACAGTTTCCGGAAAGCAAATATTACACACGCGTGTAAACACATTACCTGGCGTTGCATGGCAACGTAATGGTAGTGTGGTCAGTGACAAATCTCGCAAATACTATTATATGACCCTAATGTCTTGGGAAATACGATCATCTGTAATTGCCAGAATACACAGGGATTCTCATAATTTTGGCCTCAGTGTGGCACAAATATTTCCTTAGCATTTAAACTAACAAAGAACAATTCTCAGCTAATGAATTTCCTTAACCCGTATTTGACAAAGATTGAATCTCCCACCGAGTAAGTTTGGATTGGTCCATTTCCAATTACCGGGCTGCCAGGTTTGTTTTATTAGCGACACATTTTGCAACAATGTTTGTACTTTCAGCAAACAGTGTAGAACCAGGTCAGACGTCGCGTTTTGTTGCGTCTGATCTGGGTCTGCACTATTTGCAATGTCCCACAAAAGGGTCGCTAGGCATATATGGGTTAAATCTTTGATACACTTATTTGTTTGTTTTTCTTTCTTTCTTTTCTTTTTTTTTTGTTTTTTGGTTCTTTTG
Source organism: Lucinisca nassula (assembly GCA_963580285.1). Classification (NCBI taxonomy): domain Eukaryota; kingdom Metazoa; phylum Mollusca; class Bivalvia; order Lucinida; family Lucinidae; genus Lucinisca; species Lucinisca nassula. The sequence continues at coordinate 129,663,115 of OY757020.1, read as the reverse complement.
TTTTTAAAAAAAAAATCCATAAAGATTATTAGGATGAACGTATTGTCTGAAAATTTATCATGCATTAAGCTGAGGTATTATCCATGTCATTCTCAATTGTTCTTTATACATGTATAGTTTAATTAAGATTGTTATTTGTGCTCCGTATTTAAAGTCCATGATCATGTGATTTCTTAAGCAATGACATACCTGTACATACAGAATATTCATTTTTTTTCTCAAATATAGCTTTAATTTTAATTGATGCGATTGTAGTGAATATATATGTTAAGCTGTTGAAGATAATCGTAAATAAACATACACATGTATTTTAGTCAACTAAAGCGATTGCACATGCGCGCTAAATGCATAAATTCGATTGGCTCAGTCATAAAACGGTGTAGTGTCAGAAATGCATTTTTCACTTCTAAAGAGCATAAGAATTATACACTTTGGTCATGTCAGAAAGTGTGTGATGCCCTCACCTTTCTACTTGACAATATTTATATTAGATTCGGTACTAAGTTATTTAGACAAATTGTGGGTATTCCGATGGGTACGAATTGCGCACTTCTTGTGGCTGATCTGTTCTTGTATTGTTATGAAAGAGACTTCATGTTGTCGCTTTCCATTGATAACCAATCTGAAATTATTGAAGCTTTTAGCTCCACTTCTAGATATTTAGATGATTTATTAAATATTGATAATACCTATTTCGATGGTTTGATCAGTCAGATTTACCCCCCAGAACTTAAGTTAAATAAAGCAAATTCTTCTGATACCGAGGCCCCGTTTTTGGATTTTACATCTTTCTATTGTAGATGGATTTGTTTCGTGCAAAATTTATGATAAACGCGATGACTTTGATTTTGAGATTGTAAATTTTCCTTTTTTGGATGGTGATGTTCCTCGTGCGCCATCCTATGGCGTTTATATTTCGCAATTAATTCGATTTGCTAGAGTGTGTAGTCATGTAACTGACTTCAACACTCGTAATAAATTATTAACGGCTAAACTCCCTAATCAGGGTTATCGGTACCATAAACTACGCAAAGCCTTTTCTAAATTTTATAGACGCCATTCTGATTTAATTTCAAAATTCAATATTGGACTTAAATCTCTTCTGCAACAAGTTCTATCGGAACCCGAATTTTATGGTGACTTAGTATTTAAATTCAGAAAAATATATAACCGCAATGACTTCAGCACCCAATTTCGGAAAATCATTCTTCGATATAAAAAGATTGGGTACAACATGGATGTTATACGACAGACTGCATGCATGGTAGTAAACCCAATCACGGTTGGCAACTTTGCTTCCCTCTTTAATTGCACGCCGGTGGGTCAGACCTCAGATTCTATGACGGCTCCAACGTAAAGGCTTATTGAGAATTAGAGAGATCTAATTCAAGGTAATATTGGTTGGTGCCTGATGCTCTGTCTCTGGTCGGACCCATCGGAGTCTTACTGTTGGTTTTCTTTTGCTCCAGCATTTCAGTGGTTTCTTGCTGTCGAGTCCTCACCGTTGTCTCACCTGTGTGGTTCTTTGATTTTTTGTGTTCACGGAGATGTTGCACTGATGAGTTAGGAGGCCTTCATGCGGACTGAACAAATTATTTGTCTAAATCGCGACGGAAGTAAGGGCGAGGATTGTGGCCACGTAAAATCGATTTAAGCCCCCCAGTGGAAATCTTTCCACTGACCGTTCCAAGGCGGTTCTTCTGTGGCGGTTTGTTTATGGTGTTGTTTGTTGCTTGCTGTGTGTATCACTTGTGTCTTTTTATTTTGGATGACCATATGCCCATTTTATGGGAAAGTAACTGTCCTTATGGCCTTCCTTTGTTTAGGTTTCCATTATGATCTGGTCGCTTAATGTTTGTGTTTCTTTCCCTTTGGTGTCTTTGATGGGTGGAGTAAGTTAATTGTATCGATTCCTGATCTTTGTTTTACTTCTACTTTTCAACACTCGCAATGGGTTATTAACGGCTAAACTTCTTGGTCGGGGCTGTCGGTACCATAGACTATGCAAAGCCTTTTCAAAATTTTATAGACGCCATTCTGATTTAATTTCAAAATTCAATATTGGACTTGAATCTCTTCTGCAACAGGGTCTGTCGGAGCCCGAGTTTTGTGGTGACTTAGTGTATAAATTCAGAAAAATACATAACCGCAATGACTTCAGCACCCAATTTCGTAAAATCATTCTTCGATATAAAAAGATTGGGTACAACATGGGTGTTGTACGGCAGACTGCATGCATGGTGGTTGGCCCAATCGCGGTTGGCAACTTTAAAACGTCTCCCCGTACATCAACCATAGTGCAGTTTATATTTTACTTTTGGTCCTTTGAGATCAGCGTGATTATTCTGAGAAATCAGAAAAAAATATTGGTTTAGACTTATATTCTAGACAGGTTTTTATTTATTTGGACCCCATTTTGATTTATATCTGTCTTTGAATCGACTGCCTATTCGAAATTCGCAAAATTGCAGTATGTATCCTCTTGCTTTCTTTGCCGGATCATTACAGGGTCACTTATGAGGCTTTATTAGCCGAAACTACGTAGTTTGACCCATCTTCTTTCTTATGAATGTTTTCATTGCTCTTAAAGGAACTCATTTTTGATTTTTATTTGCCTTCACTGCAGCTGGTGTTGTGCCGTGTGGCGGCCGTAAAACGTCTCCCCGTACATCAACCATAGTACAGTTTATATTTTACTTTTGGTCCTTTGAGATCAGCGTGAATATTCTGAGAAATCAGAAAAAAATATTGGTTTAGACTTATATTCTAGACAGGTTTTTATTTCTTTGGACCCCATTTTGATTTATATCTGTCTTTGAATCGACTGCCTATTCGAAATTCGCAAAATTGCAGTATGTTTCCTCTGGCTTTCTTTGCCGGATCATTAGTTGGTCAGGGTGAGGCTTTATTAGACGAAACTACGTGAGGTATTAGTAAACCACGAGCCGGCGTCCGTCGTCCGTCGTCCACACTTTCAACGAAGTATATCTCTGGAACCAGTGGGCCGGCCTTGATCAAATTTCATATGAACCATCATCAGGTAGGGGGAAAGGCTGTATTAGGTTTTCGTGCAGATCGGATGAGAACTCTGGTTGCCACAGCAACAAAGAGCTCCCATAGGCTTAACATAGGAAAAAGCTTGTCATCACTCTAGCTCCGTCAATTTTTTCTGATCGACTTCATTCTTGCAGATAACGAGGACAGGCATGAAATCTCGATCAAGTTCGATTTTGGGCTGAATCGGATTATTCACTCAGGAGTTACGTGCCCTTGAGCGTTGAAAAAAATGCCTATTGACTTATCATGGGGAGAATGTTGTCATCACCGTAGCTGCTTCAATTATTTTCAGATTGGCTTTATTCTTGCAGATAACCAGCACAGCCATTAAATCTCGGTCAAGTTCGATAACTGGCAGAATCGGATCATTCACTTAGGAGTTACCTGCCCTTGTGTGTTTTTGCATTAGGGTTAATGGGAATTTCAAAAATGTATATCTTAAAGACTACTTGGCCAACTTTGATCAAATTTCATGTGTCGCATTATTGGGCAAGTGGAAAGGCTTCATTAGGTTTTCAGGCAGATCTGAGTGGAACTCTGGTTGCCATGGCAACATCTAGCTCCCATAGACTTCACATAGGAAAAAGCTTGTCATCACTCTAGCTCCGTCAATTTTTTTCTGATCGACTTCATTCTTGCAGATAACCAGTACAGGCATAAAATCTCGGTCAAGTTCGATTTTGGGCCGAATCAGATAATTCACTCAAGAGTTACGTCCCCTTGAGCGCCCGAAAAATTGCCTATCGACTTAACATGGGGAAAATGTTGTCATCACTATAGCTGCTTAAATTTTGTTCGGATTGGCCTTCATTCTTACAGATAACCAGCACAGCCATGAAATCTCGGTCAAGTTCGATAATTGGCAGAATCGGATCATACACTTAGGAGTTACCTGCCCTTGTGCATTTTTGCATAAGTGTTAATGTGAATTTCAAAAATGTATATCTTGAAGACTACTTGGCCGACTTTGATCAAATTTCATGTGTAACATTATTGGGCAAGTGGAAAGACTGCATAAGGTTTTCATGCAGATCTGAGTGGAACTCTGGTTACCATGGCAACATATAGCTCCCATAGACTTAACATAGGAAAAAGCTTGTCATCACTCTAGCTCCGTCAATTTTTTCTGATCGACTTCATTCTTGCAGATATAAAATAAAGTTTAAACTAAAAAATTTGCACATTGACTTAACATAGGGAAAATGTTGTGACTACGATAGCGACTTGATTTTTTTCAGATCAGCTTCAAACTTGCAGGTAACGAGGACAGACATAAAATCACGGTTAAGTTCGATTTTGGGCCGAATCGGATTATTTGCCTTGGAGTTACCTGCCCTTGAGCATGAAAAAATACGTTGTGACCACGATAGCAACTTTATTTTTATTCAGATCAGCTTCAAACTTGCAGGTAACGAGGACAGGCATAAAATCCCGGTTAAGTTCGATTTTCGGCCGAATCGGAATATTGACCTCGGAGTTACGTGACCTTGAGCGACAAAAAATTTGCCCATAGACTTAACATAGGGAAAATGTTGTTACTACGATAGCGACTTGAATTTTTTCAGATCAGCTTCAAACTTGCAGGTAACGAGGACAGACATAAAATCTCGGTTAAGTTAGATTTTGGGCCGAATCGGATTATTTGCCTTGGAGTTACCTGCCCTTGAGCATAAAAAATACGTTGTGATCACGATGACTTTATTTTTATTCAGATCAGCTTCAAACTTGCAGGTAACGTGGACAGGCATAAAATCTCAGTTAAGTTCGAATCGGAATATTGACCTCGGAGTTACATGACCTTGAGCGACAAAAAAATTGCCCATAGACTTTACATAGGGAAAATGTTGTGACTGCGATAGCGACTTGATTTTTTTTTTCAGATCAGCTTCAAACTTGCAGGTAACGAGGACAGACATAAAATCTCGGTTAAGTTTGATTTTGGGCCGAATCGGATTATTTGCCTTGGAGTTACCTGCCCTTGAGCATGAAAAAATACGTTGTGACCACGATAGCAACTTTATTTTTATTCATATCAGCTTCAAACTTGCAGGTAATGAGGACAGGCATAAAATCTCGGTTAAGTTCAATTTTGGGCCGAATCGGAATATTGACCTCGGAGTTACTTGACCTTGAGCGACAAAAAAATGCCCATAGACTTAATTAGGGAAAATGTTGCGACTACGATAGCGACTTGAATTTTTTTTTCAGATCAGCTACAAACTTGCAGGTAACGAGGACAGACATAAAATCTCGGTTAAGTTCGATTTTGGGCCGAATCGGAATATTTGCCTTGGAGTTACCTGCCCTTGAGCATAAAAAATACGTTGTGACCACGATAGCAACTTTATTTTTATTCATATCAGCTTCAAACTTGCAGGTAACGAGGACAGGCATAAAATCTCGGTTAAGTTCGATTTTAGGCCGAATCGGAATATTGACCTCGGAGTTACGTGACCTTGAGAGACAAAAACATTTGCCCATAGACTTAACGTAGGGAAAATGTTGTGACAGAAATAGCGACTTGAATTTTAGCTCACCTGAGCCAAAGGCTCCAGTGAGCTGATAGTATACCAAGGCTCCGGAGTCCGTCGTCTGTCGTCCGTCCATCCGTCGTCCACACTTTCAATGAAGCATATCTCAGAAGGCAGTCGACCAAACTTGTTTAAATTTTATGTGTAACACCATTGGGCAAGGGGAAAGGCTGCATTAGGTTTTGGAGCTAGTCTGGTTCATTTGTTCCTTCATTCTTCTTTCTCTCCATATAGAGATAATAGACCAATGTTAAATTTTTAATCAAAGATTTCTCAGGAACTATAAAAGCTAGAAGCATCAAATTTGGTATTCAATAGAATAATGATGACTTATTTTGTGTAAGAGACATTGGGCTTTCTCAGCCTATTTGTTCATCTGTTCTTTCATTCTTCTTTCTCTCCATTTTGACCAATGTTAAATTTTCGTCAAAGATTTCTCAGGAACTATAGAAGCTAGAAGTCTCAAACTTGGAATGCAATGCAATAATGATGACTTATATCCTGTAAGGGTCAATGGACTGGATTCTATTAGCAGATTTAGTAGTCAAGTCTGTGAATTGTTAAAACTTAAGTTCCTCAGGTGAGCGGTTTAGGCTCATTGAGCCTCTTGTTGAGAAATAGAGAGATCTATTTCTTGATAATGTTGGTTGGTGCCTGGTGCTCTGTCTCTGGTTGGGCCCATCGGAGTCTAGCTGTTGGTTTTCTTTTGCTCCAGCGTTTCGGTGGTTTCTTGCTGTCGGGTCCACGCCGTTGTCTCGCCACTGTGGTTGTTTGGTTGTTTGTGTTCACGGGGATGTTGCGCTGGTTGGTTGGGGGGCCTTCGTGCGGGCTGGGCGGGTAATGTCTTGGTCGCGGCGGAGGTGGGGGCGGGGGTTGTGGTCACGTGGGGTCGATTTGGGCCCCCCAGTGGAAATCATTCCACTGACCGTTCCGGGGCGGTTCTTCTGTGGCGGTTTGTTTGTGGTGTTGTCTGTTGCTTGCTGTGTGTGTCGCTTGTGTCTTTTTGTTTTGGCTGGCCATATGGCCATTTTGTGGGAAAGTAGCTATCCTTATGGCCTTCCTTTGTTTAGGTTTCCATTATGGTCTGGTCACTTAATGTTTGTGTTTCTTTCCCTTTGGTGTCTTTGATGGGTGGAGTAAGTTAATTGTACCGATTCCTGATCTTTGTATTACTTCTACTTCAAACGGTCATACTATTGGCCAAAACGGGAAAGCGTTTTCAATAGCGTTTTTATCTTTTCAGAGCGCATGCGCAAATTTAACGATTGTCTGAAACGATTCGCCTTGACTTTTGATTGGTCAAAACGATATGAAACGCTCGAAACGTTGTCGAAACGCAAACGTTTTGCAACGATTTCAAAACGGACCCTAAACGCAAAAAATCGGATAGGTCGAACGTAATCGCCACTGTAACATTTCTGCTTAGTAATTTCAAAATCCATCTGAAAATAAGAAAGTTATTGACCGGACACGATTTGCCCATACATACATACATACATACATACAAACATACATACATACATACATACATACATACATACATACATACAATCTTCCAAGGGAGATAATTCAAAAAGTATGAATGTGAGAGTTATAGTTCTTGCGCACTGCACGTCGTCTAATATTGATTAATATTTATATGAAGTTTCTAGAAGATAGCTTGAACGGTTTTCAAGTTACAGAGCGAACACGATTTTTGTGACAGACGGACAGACAGACAGACGGACGGAAAGACAGACAGACAGACAGACGCCGGGGGGAAAAACAATATGTCTCCGAAAAAAAATTTTCGGGGGGAGACATAATAAATCAACTGCAACAAAGGTCGATGGAAAGCTTCTTCTTATTCTTCTTCTTATTATTCTTCTTCTTATTATTATTTTTATTTCAGGGAAGATCGCCAATGCAGAACCGGTGGCGTTCAAAGCGTTACGGATTTTCAAATTTAACTGGCATTCTTAACTCGTGTGGAAGCAATAATTTGCTGTCTAGTGGAGGAAAATTCAAATATTTTGAATTTTTCTCGAAAAATTGAAAACAAATAAAAGAAAAAAATCTACAAATAATTATAAAACAGCCGCCCATTACTGAACGTTACTGTGCATTACTGTAAATAACTGTGAATTACTCTGCATTACTGTTTTTAGTAAACTACGTTACTGTTCATTACTGCACATTACTGAACATTACTGTGGATTACTAAACATTACTGTGGATTACTTAACATTACTGTACACTACAGTGAATTACTGTACATTTTGCTACATTTTGCTACATTACTGTTTTTAGTCAACCCGTGTGGGACCAGCATCGCGTCTGAGAGCATGAAATAGTATGGAAATAAGTCTTGCAGCCGGTCAGGATAAGATTGGACGAATCTCATTAGGCAGGGGAAAAATGTAACAGGTCGACCGTGTGGCTCGGTAGCTCAGTCGGTAGAGTGTTCGCACGGTGTGCGAGAGGCCCTGGGTTTGAGTCCCGGTCGAGCCATATTCTTTCTCCACCCCTGTGACATATAGATAGGTTAGGGTCTTTGACCAGAAAATGGGATATGAAATTTCAGCCAGTTTAATGCAATATCATGCAGACAACTGGGAAAAGTCCAAACAAACTTATGCTTCCTTCACTTTAGTGGGAACGGTCCTCGAAAATGTGGATTCCATTAAATACCTTGGTATGACCATCTCACATGACTTGAGTTGGAATTCTCATATTAGCAACATGTGTACTAAGGCTAATAGAACACTTGGCTTCTTGAGGCGAAATCTGTATCAATGTCCCAACTTGTTCGCCCCATCTTGGCATATGCGTCTGTGACCCCCTTGGAATAGTCCTTCAGGAGGAGATTGAAACAGTTAGGATAGGGCAGCTATACTTGTTACGGGCAATTGCAGCCTTGAAACTGGAAGTATGACAGGACTACTGAAAAACGTAGGCTGGGAGCCTCTCAAGAAAAGGAGGAGAGACAGTAGGCTTATACTCTTGTTCAAAGGTCTAAAGAGTGTTGCCTGCAATCCAACAGATGACCTTATCTCCCCAGTTAGGAGTGGCAAAAAGCACTCCCTTTGGCATTTCAGGTGCCCTCTGCAAGGACTGACATCTACAAGAGATCCTTCTTCCCTAAGACAATTTGAAATTGGAATGCCGTACCCGATTCGGTAATTTCATCCTCGTATGGTGCTAAGGATAATGTAGCTAAGTTTATTTCTTTGGCGAGAGATAGTGACCAACTTCTCTTAACACAGGTCCTTGTGAATGAATGTCATTTGACGTGTCACCGGTAAGGACTCAGATTCTAAACTCAAGGAAATCATAAATCAATGTTTCTACCATAAGAATGTTAACCGTCGCTACCAGTATATTGTCCTTGGCTACAAGACACATACTTCGTTCGCGATCACTCTGATGCACCACAAAAGTACACTAATGCAGATGTAATAAAGATGCTGGAATATATAATTGACAATATTTTCGTGGCGTTCAGTGGCCTTATATTGGGTACTAATTGTGCACCGTTGCTTGCCGACATGTTCTTGTACTCGTATGAGGCGGAGTTTGTACAAGGTCTCCTCAAAGCACAACAATTCAATTTCACCTACAGATATATACAATGTAAATGATTTACTGTCTCTGAAAAATGCTAAATTCGCAGAGTACTTGGAATTCATCTATCCACGTGAACTTGAAATTAAGGAAACAACAGAGACTGCAACCTCCGCCTCATACTTGGATTGTTATATCTATATTGGCAACGGGAAGCTTACTACTAGGCTGTACGATAAACGAGATGACTTCAATTTTCCCATTGTTAACTTTCCTTTCCTGAGCAGTAATATCCCGTCTGCACCAGCATATGGAGTTTACGTTTCACAGTTAATCCGTTATGCTAGAGCCTGTTCCAAGTATCAGGACTTTATGAAACGTGGGAAGGTGCTCACTACCAGGTTGTTATGCCAGGGGTATCAAAAAACCAAACTGGTATCAACACTAACGAAGTTCTATGGGAGGCACCATGATCTTGTTGATCCGTACAATGTGGCCATTTGCAGAATTATTCCTGATGTGTTTGCCAATGGAAAGCCATAGGAAAACTTCCGAAATCTCGGACATACCCTTCTCGGCGTTTACTCCCTTTCTGCGTTCAAGTCGATAGGCATGGTGGGCGCAGCTTGCTTACCAAGTAATGCTTACTCTTAACACAGGTCCTAGGACGCCTGATTACACTCTTCTGGAGTCCATGTCTGTTGGTCTGAACATTGATATTTGCCATTTGTCTATGGATTAATGATTTTGGAATTAACGCTTTGGTACTACGACCTAAACTACTTATTTCTGCCTGTCGCTTTGTAAAACCATTACGATAACACACCCGTGAGACATAGTGCATTTTTTCACATCTCCAAAATGGCAATTTTTCTGTTGAAAATCAGTGATATTTTTCTTATAAATACAGCTAACATATGTTGTGGGTGCTTGTTAGAACCGCCTCATTGAGGCGGTTCTAACGAGTACCCAAAACCTATGTCTTGGAGCAGGAATAAGGAAAATAATGTTTACCCCCTTAAACCCCAATTTTCACTATATAAAGTGGGGTTTAGGGGGGTCTTTATTTCACGGACTTGTTCACGTGATGCAGATCTGAGATCCTTGCTAATAGGATTAATCGAAGTAAACAACATTTTTTCAACAAATCAAGTCGCTCGAAATGCACGTACTGATTGTTTTCTACTGCTTTTACTGACATTGGGCTGCATTTGTCAGTTTGAAATTCAGTTCTAACACAGCTGCCTATATAAGCAATTGAAATGAACTGTTGTTTACTCTTCATGTCAACCAATCACTGAGAGGATGAGTTGGTCGCGCAAAGTACCCATTTATGAACGTCATCCTAAGATTCAATGACGTTAGGTGATAAAACGTTATAATTTCTCACCAAAAACATTACAAAAGGGATATAAATGTGTGATGCACTCAATAATGTTGGCAATGTTTACTTATGATGGCGAAAGGTTATGAGAATTTTAAGGCAACAACAAAGTAATTGACAATAGAATCGAAATAGATCAGCTGTAGTGTGTGCTTTGTTGAGTAATAAACCAGTGCTTCAGCTGAAGTGCGCGACCCGCCGGATGTTTTTAGCTTTATGAGTGTTACCATATATGGGTATGGCGGCCATTTTGGTCATGTGACCTGGACTTAAACGGTTCCCCCAATAAATGCGCCTTATCGTTAGGAGCAAAAATATATCTTATACATTAGTACTGTATTCTGAATCGTTTGCAGGATAAAATGCATTCTCACTTTTCCAATACAAAAGCATATGTGTCAATGTTTGACCTAGGCACAAAGAAGGTCAAGGTCAACCCAGGGTCACCATTTTAGCAATTTACGATGGGCTTTCGTCCCAGATGCTATTTATCAAGTTTCGTGGAAATCTGCCCAGTGGTTCTGGAGAAGACTATTTTTGAAGGGTTTTTACCATATATGGCTTGGCGGTCATTTTGGTCATGTGACCTGGACCCCATGAGCAAATTTTGGTTTCACCCATCCCATATAGGCACCATATGAAATTTGACTTCAATCGGCCCTACGGTTTCCGAGGAGAAGCAGTTCGAAAATTTTCATATTTTTCGCCTCGGCGAGGCTATACTAAATGGAATGTAATATTTCGCAAGTTCATTGGTTAGATCTCATTGATATCTATCAGTATGCCAAAAATGGTTTAAATATTCCGAGCGGTTAAGTCACTATCACCAATTTTCACAAACGGGTTACGGACGGACAGACAGACAGACCATATTTGGCTTGGCGGCCATTTTGGTCATGTGACCTGGACCCCATGAGCAAATTTTGATTTCCCCTATCCCATAGAGGCTCCATATGAAATTTGACTTCCATCGGCCCAACGGTTTCCGAGGAGAAGCAGTTCGAAAATTTTCACATTTTTCGCCTCGGCGAGGCTATACTAAATGGAATGTAATATTTCGCAAGTTCATTGGTTAGATCTCATTGAAATCTATCAGTATGCCGAAAATTGTTTACATATTCAAAGCGGTTAGATCGCATTACTGTAGTACTGTATTCTGAATCGTTTGCAGGATAAAATGCATTCTCACTTTTCCAATACAAAAGCATATGTGTCAAAGTTTGACCTAGGCACAAAGAAGGTCAAGGTCAACCCAGGGTCACCATTTTAGCAATTTCTTATGGGCCTACGTCCCAGATGCTATTTATCAAGTTTCGTGGAAATCTGCCCAGTGGTTCTGGAGAAGACTATTTTTGAAGGGTTTTTACCATATATGGCTTGGCGGCGATTTTGGTCATGTGACCTAGACCCCATGAAATTTTGGTTTCCCCCATCCATATGAAATTTGACTTCCATCGGCCCAACGGTTTCCGAGGAGAAGCAGTTCGAAAATTTTCACATTTTTCGCCTCGGCGAGGCTATACTAAATGGAATGTAATATTTCGCAAGTTCATTGGTTAGATCTCATTGATATCTATCAGTATGCCAAAAATTGTTTACATATTCCGAGCGGTTAAGTCACTATCACCAATTTTCACAAACGGGTTACGGACGGACAGACAGACAGACCATATATTGCTTGATGGCCATTTTGGTCATGTGACCTAGACCCAATGAGCAAATTTTGGTTTCCCCCTTCCAATAGAGGCTCCATATGAAATTTGACTTCAATCGGCCCAACGGTTTCCGAGGAGAAGCAGTTCGAAAATTTTCACATTTTTCGCCTCGGCGAGGCTATAGTAAATGGAATGTAATATTTCGCAAGTTCATCAATGTTAGATCTCATTGATATCTATCAGTATGCCAAAAATTGTTTAAATATTCCGAGCGGTTAAGTCACTATCACCAATTTTCACAAACGGGTTACGGACGGACAGACTGACAGACTGACAGAATGACAGAATAACACGGTGATTTCAGGGTACTCTAGAAAATCAACCGACTTCAGTCGGTCGCGTTTTCTGCGGGTCGTGCAATAACAGTATGTCAGGAAAAACTCACTTGTGCCACGCGCTCTTAATTGGATCGGCATTACACTTGAACCTCTTATATAAAACATACAAAGAATGCCAGACTCATAAATCATTACGAAGACGGGCCTCCGTGGCCTAGTGGATAAGAGCGCTGACTCTTAGTCATTAGGTCTCTCACCGCCGTAGGTTCGAGCCTCGCTCGGGCCACGTGTGAGACGCCATGTTCTGCAACGGAAGGTCAGGTGGTTTTTCTCCGGGTACTCCGGTTTTCGCCCACCTCTGATTAACGATCGGCTCGATATGAGTGAAATAATCTTGAAAGGGCCGTAAAACCCAAACCAAAAAAAAAAAAAAAAAAAAAAAAAATCATTACGAAGACACGCCTATACAAATACATTGTAAACCTTACCGCCAAAAAAGCTAAAATTTTAAGATGAAAATTTGTGATACTGTTCTTGCTCATCGAGTACCCACAGTCTATATTTTAGAGCAGAAATAAGAGAAAAAGGTTCGCCCCTGTAAACCCCAGTTCACTATATAAAAGTGGGGTTCAAGGGGGTCAAGATTATATGGACGTGTTTTCGTGATGTTCATACAAAAGAAAAACAAGTTAAATTATTCATCAGGAAAACACGCCTATATAACACGCCTATATAATTATGACCCCCTTGAACCCTACTTTTATATAGTAAAACTGGGGTTTATGGTGGTAAACGCTTTTTTCTTATTTCTGCTCTAAAATAAAAATTATGGGTACTCGTAAGAACCGCTTCGTCGAGGCGGTTCTAACGAGTATCACAATCTATGTTTTGAGAAGAAATAAGAAATATATGGCAATGTTTCATCCTAACATTTTCGTTTTCTTGGCGGTAAAATTTACTGTATTTCTAGAGGTGTGTTTTCGTAATACATGCAAATAACGTCACGAAAACACGCCTATATAATTTTGACCCGCTTTAACCCCACTTTTTTACATTGTAAAACTGGGGTTTACAGGGGTAAACCATTTTTTTTCTTATTTCTGCTCCAAAATATAGATTGTGGGTACTCGTTAGAAAACCGCCTCGATGAGTCGGTTCTAACGAATACACACAATCTATTTTTTTGAGCAGAAATAAGAAAAATATCACAATTTGTCATCTTAAAATGTTCGTTTTTTCGGCTTTTAAGTTTTCAATGCATTTGTATAGGAGTTTTTTCGTAATGTCAACCAAACACACTATAAAATGTGGGGTTTACAATACATGTAGTGTATATCATTTTCAGAGAGTGTTTCGTTCGTTTGATTTGAGGTTTAACGTCCTCGTCAACACTATAAAGATCATTTTAGAGACATCGCTTCCAATTTTGTGGGACTTTTACTCGACATTGAGATGCATTGGCATCTCAGGCCCTGCCGCCCAATGAAACCAATAGGGTTTATAAGCATGGACGGTCCGACTCGCACCGCTTTGCCTGGGCAGGCTTAGATCCACTAAGCGGTTTACCAGTACTCGTGTGCGGGTCGGTTTCAGCTCTGCGTGGAAGCATCATGCAGCCCATCTATTTCTTCAAGCCCCGATGGACGGGGCTATTTCAGAGCATCACGAAAACACGCCTATATAATTTTGACTCCCTTGAACCTCACTTTTATATAGTAAAACTGAGGTTTACAGGGGTAAACCTTATTTTTCTTAATTCTGCTCTTAAAATGAGGTTGTGGATACACGTTAGAACCGCCAAATATAGATTGTGGTCTAACCGCCTCGATGAGGCGGTTCTAACGAGTACCCACAATCTATATTTTGAGCAGAAATAAGAAAAATATCACATTATTTCATCATAAAATTTTCATTTTGTCGGCGGTAAAGGTTACAATGTATTGGTATAGGCGTGTTTTCATAATGGAGTGTGGGTATTCGTTAGAACCGCCATATTGACACTCACACTCTTTTTTGGAGCATAGGTACAAAAACTTGCACACATTAACATCTGAAGAAAAAAATATACATTACGATAACACGCCCGTACGACATAGTGCATTTTTTCCTATCTCCAAAATGACCACTTTTCTGATGAAGATTCGTAATATTTTTCTTATTTATACTGTAAACGTAGGTTGTGGGCGCTCGTTAGAGCCGTCTCATTGAGGCGATTCTAACGAGTACACACAACCTATGTCTTGGAGAAGAAATAAGAAAAATAATGAATACCCCCGTAAATCCCAGTTTTTTGTCTATATAAAGTGGGGTTTAGGGGGGGTGTTCATTTCACGGACATGTTTACGTGATGCTGTACTAAATGTTTATTAATTGATTATCCTATATTACACAAGGTCAACCAATATTCAAAAATCATAAATCATGTTTGTAATTGCATCAATTAATAAAATTGTCATTAATCAAGCAATTTCGTATTGGCCCAGTTACAGGTCCGAGGTCTGCTGTATTGGCACGAGGCCGAAGGCCGAGGCCAATACAGCTGACCTCGGACCTGTAACTCGGTCTGCTGTATTCGCCTCGGCCTTCGGCCTCGTGCCAATACAGCAGACCTCGGACCTGTAACTGGGCCAATACGAAACTACTTGATTAATAACATTATAATAGCACAGTTTAACCCGAATACACGCCTGTACTAATACATTGTAAATTTTACCACCAAAAAAAAAAAAAAAAAGAAGTCAATTTTCACTGATCAAAAATTGTGATATTTTTTTTGTTTCTGCTCATAATATAGATTGTACGTACTCGTTAGAGTTGCCTAGTCGAGGCGGTTCTAACAATTACCCACGATCTATATTTTAGAGCAGAAATAGAAAAAGTTTACCCCTGTAAACCAAGTTTAAATGTATAAAAGTGGGATTCATGGGAATCAAAATTATATATTTACACTGTAGGTGTATTTTCGTGATGTGCATTTTAGAAATTAAGGGTTGTGAGGTTGTGTCTCGCCAAAATTATTTGGAAAATTACTAAACATTTAGCAAACAGTGTAGGCCCTGCTCAAAAGCCAGGTTTTGCGGCGTATTATCGCGGCCTATTGATTACCAATAACCCTTTTTTTGGATTTCCGGTACGAAAGGGATAAAATGATAAAGGAAGTGACACAACTGCAATGGTGGAATGTCTGATATTATAATTGCTACTTAATTTTTAAATCGATTGTTTGTCAGCCGACTCAAAGTTACATGTATAAAGCACAAGAAGCTCTTCAGTGCTATTGTCCACGTGACTATAGAAAATTTAGATAACTTTATAGAAATAACAGCGCTAATTTTACCGCAGCGCATTACGAAAATACATTGTAAATTTTTACCGCCGAAAAAACGAAAATTTTCAAATGAGAAACTGTGATATTTTTCTTATTTTTTATCAAAATATATATATTAGAGCTGAATAAGAAACATAAGGTTTTTACTATATAAAATTGGGGTTCAAGGGGGTCAAAATTATATAGGCGTGTGTTCGTGATGGAGACTACATTATGTATCTGGATTGGGCTTGTCAAACATTGTTGATCCAGATCAGAAACCACAGAACGCAGCGTCTGATCTGGGTCTTAACTGTTTTCTTACACAGCAATTTAACAGCCAGACGCCGCAGAACGCAGCGTCTGATTCGGGTCTATACTGTTTGCTAACAGTACAGAACAGTAAGAGTTAAAGGACATCACATGACCAAGTCCGTGAAATGAACACCCCGCTAAACCCCACTTTATATAGAAGAAACTGGGGTTTACGTGGGTATACATATTTATCTATCTCTGCTCAAAGACATAGGTTGAGGGTACTCGTTAGAACCGCCTCAATGAGGCGGTTCTATCGTGCACCCAAAACCTATGTTTGGAGTATAAATAAGAAAAATATCATGCATTTTCATCAGAAAAGTAGCCATTTTGGAGATATGAAAAATGCACTATGTCTCCGGGTGTGTTATTTTTATGAAATGTCAACAGTTTTAGTCACGGTCCAGGGCCATGTTTCCAGCCTACACTCAGAGACAATCAGCCTCCGTCCATCGGGCTTGACGAAATAGATTGGGCTGCATGATACTTCCACGCAGAGCTGAACCTGACCGCACTTGAGTGCTGGTAAACAGCTTGGAGGTTCTAAGCCTGCCCAGGAAAAATGGTGCGAGTCGGACCGTCCATGCATTACGACCCTATTGGTTTAATTGGACGGCAGGGCGTGATGTGTCATTCATATGAATGTCGGGTAAAAGTCCCACAAAACTGGAAGCAACGTCTCCAAAATGACTCATACCAGTGTTGACGGGGACGTTAAACCTCAAATCAAACAAACGACCAACCAGTGTTGTCAGTGCTTTGATTTAAATACAATTCTTGTAGAACAAGCAGATAGCACACCCGTGCGACATAGTGCATTTTTCACATCTCCAATATTGCTACTTTTCTGATGAAAATCCGTGATAATTTGTTTTATTTATACTACAAACATGGGTTGTTTGTGCTCGATAGAACCGCCTCGTTGAGGAAATTCTAAGGAGTACCCACAATCCATGTCTTAAAGCAGAAATAAGAAAAATAAAGTATTCTCCAGTAAACCCATTGCACACGGGAAACCCCTAAAGGGGTACCTTGGCAAACAATGCAAGCTAAGATCAGACGCCACAGACTGCGGCGTCTGTTCAGGGCCTACACTATTTGCTAACAGAATTTTCCGTCAAAAATAATAGGAAAACGAAATAATAGGCCTGACATCCTTTATATGAGAAATGATCTTGTCCAACATATCGCAATGGAAGAGTCCACTAGCATACAATGGGATAAAGTGGTGTCGTGGGGTGGGGTGTCGGGGGGGGGGTTGGGTCCTTTCACGGACTTGTTCACGTGATGCAATGTAGCCATTTACTGGTTATCCAGCTTCGGCATAGTCTTGGTTCCGTTCAGCACGTTCATCCATTAAGAAAACACGTCTAACCTTTAATACCGAAAAAATGAAAACTTTAAGATAAAAATTGTGATATTTTTCTTATTTCTGATCAAAATATAGATTTGGGATACTCGTTAGAACCGCCACGTCGAGGCGGTTCTAACGAGTACACACAATCTGTATTTTAGAGTAGAAATTAGAAAAATAAGGTTTACCCATGTAAACCCAAGTTTTACTTTATGTAAGTGGGGTTCAAGGGGGTCAAAATTATAAAGGCGTGTTTTCGTGACGTAAGAGTCTCTATCCTGCACAGCTGCATCGAAATTTTCATTTTACTTTATTTAACGTTTCATTTTCTGTGCTTTATAATATGTAGATTACCAGGGTAAGAACACTAGGGTAAGAACAGAACTTCTATCCCAGGCTGAAACCACGGATTTCGTTTTCTGGTGTGAAACAAAAAAAAATCATTCCCCTTCTTTCCAATACGCCAACGAAGGAAGGAATGATATGCATAACATTGCAAAAACACGCCTATATAATTTTGACCCATTGAACCCCACTTTTTTATACAGTAAAACTGGGGTTTACTGGGGTAAACCTTATTTTTCTTATTTCTGCTCTGAAATATAGATTGTGGGCACTCGTTAGAACCGCCTAGATGAGGCGGTCCTAACGGTAACCCACAATCTATATTTTGAGCAGAAATAAAAAAAATATCACAGATTTTCGTTTTTTTTTTTTTTTTTTGTCGGCGGTTAAGTTTACAATGTATTTGTATTGGCGTGTTTTCGTAATGAAGCAACGATTTTATAACGAGAAGCGTAGTTGACAAAAAGACATTCTAATGCACTTACGTATGTAACGCGACGTCTGATTGGATAACGTCAAAAATTTGCGACAGTATATTCCACGATATACTGTCGGAAATCCGACGTCACCACGTAACGTCGTTTTTCATTGGCTTACATTGGTTTTACGCAGCTCACAACGCCTGATACTTTGTGCAAAATAGTACAATTTTTAACAAAACAACCGAATAAGTGCATTAGAATGGGGATAACTGTATTGAAAATTGTCATTTGGGGAGGTAAATCGGTGGTTTTACGGTCGCAAATTACGTTTTACGGCTCCGCTGACGCGTCGCCGTAAAACGAAATTTCCGACCGTAAAACCACCGCTTTACCTCCCCAATTGACAATTTTGAATACAGTTATCCCCTATTTTTTTTTCCATAAATTGTCATAAAGGATACACGATAAGTAGTACAATGATGATAGAAGAAGTATCTACGGAACCCGGGAAGGGACATGAATTTTTAACATGTTGTGCGAACAAGATATTATGTTGTGCTAACAAGATAATATCTTGTGCGGACAAGACAATATGTTGTGCGCACACGATATTATGTTGTGCAGACAACATGATTTATCTTGTGCGGACAACATATTATCTTCTGCACACACAAGATAATATCTTGTTCGCACAACATATTATCTTGTTTGCACAACGTAGATCTTGGGAAGTTGTGCGAACAAGATAGTATCTTGTGCGGACAAGATATTATCTTGTTCGCACAACATTTATCGTGTGCGCACAAGATATTAAGTTGTGCGGACAATATAATATCTTGTCTGCACAAGATAATATGTTGTCTGCATAAGATAATATGTTGTCCGCACAAGATAATATCTTGTGCGGACAAGATAATATGTTGTGCAGACAAGATAATATGTTGTCCGCACAAGATAATACCTTGTCCGAACAAGATAATATCTTGTCCGCACATATTATCTTGTGCGGACAACTTATAAAATAAAAAAAAATCATGTCCCTTCCCGGGTTCCATAAGAATCAGAAAACTAATAGTGGTATGAATCTTTTAATCCATCACGAAAACAAGCCTATATAATTTTTACCCCTTTGAATCCCACTTTTATATAGTAAAACTGGGGTTTATAAGGGAAAGCTTTAGTTTTCCTATTTGTGCTCTAAAATATAGATTGTGGGTACTCGTTAGAACCGCCTCATCGAGGCGGTTCTAACGAGTGCCCACGATCTATATCTTCAGCAGAAATAAGAAAAATATCACAATTTTTCATCTTAAAATTTTCATTTTTTCGGCTGTAAAGTTTACAATGTATATTTATAGGCGTGTTTTCGTAACGCAGAGATTTGCGGTATACGATTCTGTAAAGATTTGGAAATTTAATAATAAACGTGTAGTAGGTCTGTCCTGGCTTTAATAATAATAATAATAATAATAATAATAAAAATAATAAAAATAATAATAATAATAATCGACCTTATTTATAGAGGGTAGCACATTTAGAAATAGTACTAATCTTCCATGTGGCCCTCTTTTCCTGACCAATGTATATAATGTCTCTTGCTCGAGGAAACAGCACTTGGCGCTTGCGAGGATCGAACCGGCTACCCCTTGATCTCACCACTGCGCTACAGCGCTCATTAAAACTTTCATTGTAAACTTATAAGTTGAAGACGATTATTGCCAATCGTGTCAGACGAACATCGTTATTTCAAATATCAAGCTCTTGTTTAAGGTTTTTGATATAATGTGACTGTCAAGCAGTGACAACTTTGTTTCCGGTATCGTCAGCTAGAATAAAAAAACATGGTTTGAATACATTATTTTATAGGTCTTTCTTCTAACAGTATAAGTGGAACGGTTGGTTGAGAACAAAAAAGACCCATTTTGTGCGCTAGATGGCATCACGTAAACAAGTCCGTGAAATGAAGACCTCCTAAACCCCACTTTATAGAGAGAAAACTGGGGTTTACGGGGGTATACATTAGTTTTCTTATTTCTGCTCCAAGACAGGTTGTAAGTACTCGTTAGAACCGCCTCAATGAGGCGGTTCTAACGAGCACACACAATCTATGTTGAAAGCAGAAATAAGAAAGACGTTATCATTTTTACCTCAATTTTGTCACTTCTGACACCATGTTGGACGCCATTATTTCCCACGGACATGTTTTCCTGATGGATAATAGAAGAAATGAAATTGGGCGGCAGATGAGAAAGAGGAAAATGAATGAAAGTGTAGAAACAGAAGAAATTACAACATTCCCCCTCTACCCTTACCTGCTGCAAGAACAACAAGCCTTGTCCAACGTTAAGTCAATATCAGTTGTCTGCCCCATTGACACTCGATGCACGCCTCCGTTGCCTCCCCCAACCGCCCGAACGTCTCCCCTTACAGAAGTTAACCTTTACCGCTCTTTAGGCTAATTCAGCAGACGACAAATTGTTGATATTTTTCTTATTTTCCCCCAAAACACGACTTGACATCCCATGCAAATTTTCTCGATAGGAGACAATTTGCATGAGATGTCAAATCCTGTTTTCTAGGAAAAATTAGAAAAAATATTAAAAATGTCGTCTGCTGCTAAAATACCCAGCAAGCACAGCAGTAACTGCTCGGCCTTTGAAAGTTCTATTTTCCGTCGAGCTATAGCAGCATTTCGGAAAAAACACGCCTTTACATATAAATTGTAAACTTTACCGCCGAAAAAAAGGAAAATTTTAAGCTGAAAAATTGTGATATTTTTCTTATTTCTGCTCAAAATATAGATTGTGGGTACTCGTTAAAACCGCCTCGTTGAGGCGGTTCTAACGTGTACCCACAATCTATATTTTACAATAGAAATGAAAAATAAGGTTTACCCCTGAAAACCCAAATTTCACCATTTTAAAGTGGGGTTCAAGGGGGTCAAAATTATATAGGTGTGTTTTCCTGATGGAGATACAAGTCTCTTATAGAATGACAATAACAATGACAGCAAAAAAAAAAAAAAAAAGAAGATAGAGAATAATGAGCACGATTCTATAACTATGGTGTTACTCGAGGTCGATTTAGGATTATAAAATAAAAATACATACTTATTTATTGAGGGTACAGCATTTAGTGGAATAGTGCTAATTTTCCATGTGACCCTCTTTTTTCTGGAAGAAATCAGAATTAAGCAATGTGGAAAAAGGCTCTTCCTCAATCAAACAACATAGCACCCGGTGCCTCATGATCTCGAGTCCAAATGTGCTTTGCCACTGCACCACAGCGCTCCACAATGAGCTCTCATGAAGCTTATTATTATTTACTCTCAAAGACGAGAGAAAGCAATGATCAGGAGTCGATACAATTGACCCTAACCTCCTTTGAGAGACACCAAAGGGAAAGAAACACGAACATTAAATTACTAGACCCTAATGGTCATCAATAGCCGAGAGCCAAAAGGACAGTTTACTTTCCCTCGTTATCCAAACAAACCGCGACAGAAGAACCGCGTGAAAAGAATTTTACTGGGGAGTTGGGGGAGCTTAAATCGATTTTACGCGGCCACAGTCATCGCCTTTGATTCAGTCACAATTAAGACAAATAATTTGTTCAGTCCGCGTGGAGCCTTCCTAACTCATCAGGGAAACATCTCCGGGAACAAAAGAAAATGCCAACAACCACAGAGATGAAACAACGGTGAGAACTCGACAGCAAGAAACCACTGAAATGCTGGAGCAGAAGAAAACCAACAGCTAGACTCCGACGGGCCCAACCAGAGACAAAGCATCAGGTACCAACCAACATTACATAAGTAAAATAGAATTGGAGGCAATGATCAGGAATCGATACAATTAACCCACAGCTCCCATCAGAGACACCAAAGGGAAAGAAACACAAACGTGAAACAACAGACCCTAATGGAAACACCAATAGCGGAAAGCCAAAAGGACAGTTACTTTCCCACAAAATGGCCAAAAGGCTATCCAAAATAAAATAATATTAGCGACATAAACACCCATAGACAAAAATAAACCGCGACAGAAGAACCGCCTTGGAACGGTCAGTGGAATCGAATTCCACTTGGGGGGGGGGGGGTTAAATCGATTTTACGTGGCCACAATCAGCCTTTACACTGGGATCGTCATAGAAACCGAGGCCTGGCCCACCGGCGTGCAATTAAAGAGGGCTGCAAAGTTATCAATCTACCAATTATAACAGTAATAATCCACAACAGAAGAACCTCAGTTTTAATAAAATATGACCGCCATGAGTGATTCCTAGTTCAGAAGGCATTCATGACAGAAAACAAAGACGGAAACAATATGACTTTGTACGAATTATAAAATCAGAAGTCAGGATCGATGAATCAACAACACAGAGGAAAGGTATTTTATATCATCCCGGTTAAAGAAAATAGGAGTTGAAAAATAGAAGTGAAGGCAATGATCAGGAGTCGACACGATTGCCCCCACACCTCCCAGCAGAGACACCAAACGGAATGAAACACGAATATGAAATAACAATGTGTGTGTGCGTGTGTGAATTCGGGTTTAGCGTCGCTTTCAACAATTTTTCAGTCATATCACGACGGTGTCTGGTTGTGACAGGGAGCTCAATGCTCACTTTTATAGTGCTGCCTCACTGAAGTATCATGTCCCAGACACATTACATAATACCACACCCAGTCACATTATCCTGACACTGGGTCGACCAGTCCTAGCTCTACCCCGTAAATCTGAGTGCCAAGCGAGGAGCAGCTGGTACCATTCTTAACGACTTTGGTATGTCGCGACCCGGGATCGAACCCTTGACCTCCCGTTCCCCGGAGCGGACACTCTACCAACTGAGCTATCGGGGCCGGTATATGAAATAACTAAACCCTAATGAAAACATCACAAGCGGAAAGCCAAAAGGACAGTTACTTTCCCACAAAATGACCCATTTGCCATCCAAATAAAAGGATGTAAGCAATAACAGGACCGCTTTGGAACGGACAGAGCCTGCACAGAACCCGCAGATCGACCTAAGGGTATGCAACTAAAGAGATAAGGAAATCATTAGTGAACATTTTCAGATGAAAAATTCTGATATTTTTCCTATTTCTGCTCAAAATATAGATTATGGGTACTTGTCTGAACGCCTCGTCGAGAAATAAGAAAAAAGGTCTGTCCCTGTAAACCCGAGTTTAATAATATAAAAGTGTTTTCGTGATGTGTAATCTGCGTGAATTAAAATCAAACCATCGCATTAACAAGTCCGTGAAATGAACACCTCTCTAAATCCCACTTTAAATAGAGAAAACTAGGGTTTACAAGGTATACATCATTTTGCGTATATCTGTTCCAAGACATAGGTTGTGGGTACTCGTTAGAACCGCCTCAATGAGGCGGTTCTAACGTGCACCCACGACCTATGTTCGGAGTAGAAATAAGAAAAACTTCATAAATTTTCATCGGAAAAGTAACCATTTTTGAGAAATAAAAGAATGCCACATGGGTATGTTATCGTAATAAATAAATAAATAAATAAATAAATAAATAAATAAATAAATAAATAAATAAAAATAAATAAATATAGACTTCTGCGAGATAAGAAAAAATAATGCAAAGACGAACTATTACTATTACAGGACCGCTTTGAAACGGACAGAGCCTGCACAGAACCCGCAGATCGACCTAAGGGTATGCAACTAAAGGGATAAGGAAAGCATAACGGAAACAAGTCTATACAAATACATTGTAAATTTTCCGCCGACAAAAAAAAAGAAAAGATAATTAATGATTTTTTTCCTATTTCTGCTCAAAATATAGATTATCGGTACACGTTTGGACGCTTCATCGAGAAATAAGAACGAAAAAAAAGTTAAACCCTGTAAAATAGAAGTGGAGGCAATGATCAGGAATCGATACAATTAATCCACAGCTCCCATCAGAGATATCAAAATGAAAGAAACACAAACATGAAACAACAGACCCCAATGGAAACATCAACAGCATAAAGCCAACAGGACAGTTACTTTCCCACAAAATGACCTATAGGCTATCCAAAATAAAATAATATAAGCGACACAAACACTCCAAGACAAACCATAACAAAAATAAACCGCGACAGAAGAACCGCCCTGGATTTGTCAGTGGAAACGAATTCCACTGTGGGGCTTAAATCGATTTTACGTGGCCACAATAAGCCTTTTCACTGGGATCGTCATAAAATCCGAGGCCTAGCCCACCGGCGTGCAATTAAAGAGGGCTGCAAAGTTATCAATCTACCAACTATAACAATAATAATCCACAACAGAAGAACCTCAGTTTTAATAAAATATGACCGCCATGCGTGGTTCCTAGTTCAGCAGGCATTCATGACAGCAAACAAAGACTGAAACAATATGACTTTGTACGAATAAAGAAAATCATAAGTCAGGGTCGATGAATCAACAACACAGAGGAAAGTATTTAACATCATCCCGGTAAAAGAAAATAGGAGTTGAATAATAGAAGTGAAGGCAATACTCAGGAATCGATACGATTGCCCCCACACCTCCCAGCAGAGACACCAAACGGAATGAAACACGAATATGAAATAACAAACCCTAATAAAAATATCACAAGCGGAAAGCCAAAAGGACAGTTACTTTCCCGCAAAATGACCCATTTGCCATTCAAATAAAAAGATATAAGCAATACACGCATGCAAAGACGAACTATTAAAAAAAAAACAGGACCGCTTTGAAACGGACAGAGCCTGCACAGAACCCGCAGATCGACCTAAAGGTATGCAACTAAAGGGATAAGGAAAGCATTACGGAAACAAGTCTATACAAATACATTGTAAATTTTCCGCCGACAAAAAAAAGAAAAGATAATTAATGATTTTTTTCCTATTTCTGCTCAAAATATAGATTATCGGTACACGTTTGGACGCTTCATCGAGAAATAAGAACGAAAAAAAAGGTTTATCCCTGTAAAATAGAAGTGGAGGCAATGATCAGGAATCGATACAATTAACCGACAGCTCCCATCAGAGATATCAAAATGAAAGAAACACAAACATGAAACAACAGACCCCACTGGAAACATCAACAGCATAAAGCAAACAGGACAGTTACTTTCCCACAATATGACCTATAGGCTATCCAAAATAAAATAATATAAGCGACACAAACACCCAACGACAAACCATAACAAAAATAAACCGCGACAGAATAACCGGCTTGGAACTGTCAGCGGAAACGCATACCTCTGGGGTATTAAATCGATTTTACGTGGCCACAATCCTCGCCCTTACTTCCGTCGCGATTTAGACAAGTAAGTTGTTCAGTCCGCATGAAGGCCTCCTAACTCATCAGTGCAACATCTCAGTGAACACAAAAAATCAAACAACCACAGAGATGAAACAACGGTGAGGACTCGACAGCAAGAAACCACTGAAATGCCGGAGCAAAAGAAAACCAACAGTTAGACTCCGATGGGCCCAACCAGAGACAAGAGTATCAGGCACCAACCAACGTTACATTGAATTAGATCGCTGTAATTCTCAGTAAGCCTTTACGCTGGAACCGTCATAGAATCTGAGGCCTGACCCACCGGCGAGCAATTAAAGAGGGAAGCAAAGTTGTCAACCGTGATTGGGTTAACTACCATGCATGCAGTCTGCCGTATAACATTTATGTTGTACCCAATCTTTTTATATCGAAGAATGGTTTTACGAAAATGGGTGCAGAAGTCATTGGGTTTACGTATATTCCTGAATTTATATACTAAGTCACCATAAAATTCGGGTTCCGATAGACCCTTGTTGTTTAATAATATAAAAGTGTTTTCGTGATGTGTAATCTACGTGAATTAAAATCAAACTATCGAACTAACAAGCCCGTGAAATGAACACCCCTAAACCCCACTTTAAATAGAGAAAACTTGGGTTTACAGGGTATGCATTACTTTGCGTATCTCTGCTCAAAGACATAGGTTGTGGGTACTCGGTTCCAACGAGCACCCACGACCTATGTTCGGAGTAGAAATAAGAAAAAAATCATAAATTTTCATCGGGAAAGTAGCCATTTTGGAGAAAGAATGGGTCACATGGGTGTGTTATCGTAATAAATAAATAAATAAATGAATGAATAAATAAACATATACTCAGTCAAAAAAATCCCTAAACATAAAATTGCTTCTGTCGCCATGGTTACTACAAATGAAAAATACACACAATTTGTTTTGCTTTGGTTAGAGGATTCAATTCGTCATGCAAAAGACCAAACTGTTTTTGTTTGTGTAAACTCGCAAGCCTGTGCTATTGTTTTAAACACCCAAGGGGTCACTGTGACAATTTCGCAGAATAAATAATTAAAAATGCCAAGATTTAACACCATCAAAATTGCACTTAGCACAAGATTTCTAAAATTTGATTCAAGTAACCTTTTATTAGATGTCTATTCACAAAGATTTAGGACTGCAGTTCCCTTTGCTACGAGAAACCGGCTAACAATTATAGCCCTCCGACTCTTTGAAGTTGTGTGCAAAATGCTGCTTTCAATTGAAACTCCACATCACAATAACAAGTCCGTGAAACAAAGACCCCCCTAAACCCCACTTTATATAGAGAAAATTGGGGTTTACGGGGGTATACATTATCTGCCTTATTTTTGCTCAAAAACATAGATTGTGGGTACTTGTTAGAACCGCCTCATAGAGGCGGTTCTAACGAGCACCCACAATCTATGTTGAAAGCAGACATAATAAAGATGTTTTAATTTTTACCTAATATTTATCATTTTCTGACACCATGTTGGACGCCATTATTTCTTACGGACATGTTTTCCTAATGTATAGAATTGCAAAAGGTAGTGCTAAATGCTGCATGAATTTTCTACAATATTATCCATTATGGTTAACAGCAATGGTGGTGTAGCGTGAGATTTAAAAGCACGAGAACCTTAATACCAAGCTTTATCTGCGCATGCGCAAGAAGGCCTCGAGAAATATCATCCATTTCCTGTTAGCCCCTGCCCCTTTCATTTTGAGCCTTTGAAGAAATCTGCTTACATTACGAACTTTAAATAAAACACTATTTATTACAGGCTTTATTTTTATTTATTTATTTATTTATTTTCTAATTTATTTATTTATTTATTTATTCGAAATATACCCGTATTAAATATGTCATAAATAGGTTTCCGTGTGTTTAAATAGAAAAAAATATATGAGGGTACATGTCTTGAAATTATTACGAAAACGCGCTTATATTTTAAACCCCACCTTTATACAGTAAAACTGGGGTTTACAGCGGTGTATATTATTTTCATATTTCCGCTGGAAAACATAGATTGTAGGTACTCGCTAGAACAGTTTTCAAGCGGAAATATGAAACATTTCAGACTATTTTATCTAAAAATTTGATGGTAAAATTTCAATACATTTTTAGTAGACGTGTTCTCGCAATTAGCACTTTTAAAATTATTATTCTGCCTAAATGGATTGGAACACTGTAGCATAAGCCTGATCTCAATATAAGTGCCCCCTTTTATATAGTCTTTCAAAACGCAGTGAGACATGACTGCACTTTTAATTTTGGGCTAGTCCGTGTTTTAGGTAAGTCGCCTTCAGTTTGGATTTTACATTGGGCGATATTGTTTTACTGAGAATTGTACTGCACCATACTAACCACTTGGCCACGATTTCTGCATTATCAAAAAACGTATTCATAATTTTAAAATCCTGTGAAAAAAGAAATCCGAAACCTGCTTTCCCTTAAATATGGAATAGTCTTGCCACGCTTGAACGTTGAACTCTCAAAGGTCGTTGATAAACTATAAGAATAATAATAAGAATAATAATAACAATTATAATCAGCCACTTCCGGTGCGACGGAAGATGAAACAAGGTTGAGGACTCGACAGCATACAACAACAGAATTGCTGGAGCAAAAGAAAACCAACAGACTGTGAGGGGCCCGTCCAAGATGGAGCATCAG
Source organism: Lucinisca nassula (assembly GCA_963580285.1). Lineage (NCBI taxonomy): Eukaryota > Metazoa > Mollusca > Bivalvia > Lucinida > Lucinidae > Lucinisca > Lucinisca nassula. The sequence continues at coordinate 129,634,892 of OY757020.1, read as the reverse complement.
GCGCCAACCAACATAAAGAATACTAAAATAAAATAAAATTCCATTTATGTTTTTACGCTGGAACCGTCATATAATCTTAAGCCCGACCTACGGGTGTGCAATCAAAGAGGGCAGCAAAGTTGCCAACCGTGATTGGGTTAACCACCATGCATTTCAATTGAAACCTTTTTAGGCTAAATCAGTGAGGGTCAGACACGTAAAAAGACGTGTCTGAGTGGGCAAGGGTTAACTCGAATCTTGCAAATAAAACTTAATTCTACTCTAAAATGCATAAAGTGCGTATACATTATCTTATTTTACAATAAAATGATAAAACAAAAACAAATAAAAAAGAGGACCAAGATGGTCCTATATCGCTCAACTGAGCTAACAGATTCAAAGTTTCAGGATGCGCCAACCTTTACTGAAGGATTTATGGGAGGACAAGGTGATAACATTTTCTGCAAATCAAGTAGAATGTAACTCTATGATAAGTAGGCTGATCTCACCGGTTTTCAAACTCAGGCAAGCTTTTATCCCTGACTTGCTTATATGTAACTTTAAAGAAGATTCGATATAAACTGAAGGGGCTATGGTGATGACAATTTCAAAAACAAGAAGATCCAATCAAAACTGAAGGGGCAGCGGTGACGGCAATGTCAAAAATAAGCATTTTCAGCGAAGTAGGGACATAACTCCGAAAGTAATCGACCGACATCACTAGTTTTCATTTTCATCTGAGCTTTTAACCCTGACTTACTTGTATGTAAGTTTCAGGAAGATCTGATCAAAACTGAAGGGGCTACGGGGATGACAAGATCAAAAATAGCCATTTTCAGCAAGCAAGAGGACGTAACTCTACAATAAATGGGTCGACTTGGCCGATTTTCTAACCCTTCCTAGATTTTATCCCCAGCAACTTTACATATAAGTTTCAGAAAGATCTGATCAAAATTGAAGGCGCTACGGTGATGACAAGCATTTTCCCATTGTAAGTGGCAACCAAAGTTTTTGTTTGATTTCGAAAAAAAGCTTATAACAGCCGCCATTGTTTTTTTTTTTTTTTTTTTTTTTTTTTTGGTTTTTTTTTTTTTTGCCTCACCAGTAATTAGGCAAACTCACCTAGTCTTTCTAACACTTTTAGATGGCTTTCAATGTATTTAGGTAATAGCTTAGATCTAAACATAATATTTCTATCTGATTTGGTGAAGATATACATAACAGTTTATGAGGAAACAGGGTTGAAAAGGTGAAAATCCCACGGGATTTTTGAAAAATCCCGCGGGATTTTTTCTCCACTCCCGCGGGATTAAAATCCTTAAAAAATATCAGGGATTTTTCTCCCACGGGAGAATTTCAAAATTTTAAATCATGCTTTTAACTAGCAAAATGAACCTACTTAACATTAAAATACATTTCAATTTCTCCCACGGGATTTTTCTCCCATGGGATTTTTTACGGAGAAAACTCCCGCGGGATTTTTTTTTAATCTTTTAAAATGCTCTGGAATGAAGGTGTACTATCTCTTTTCTATTAATAAGGTCAATTAGAGAAGCTTACAATGAGTAAAGCATGAATATAACTATTTTAAAAAATCCCGTTGGATTTTAATTTCACGGGATTTTTATCCCATAATCGAAAATGGGATTTTTCTCCCATATCATTTCACTAATTTCCAATTTCCAATAAATCTGCTTTGTTTCGACAAAGCTATAATAATTTTGTCCGTTTATGTATAAAACATGCATAATTTATAGGTTTAAAGTAACTAATATTGGCCCCATTGAATTTAACTTCCGCGGGATTTTTATCCCATTTCAGAGCACAGGATTTAAAACCTGTGGGATTATTTTATTTGTTTCTTTTTCTTTTTTGGCTGTTAACCCATTTTGTACCAGAAACCCCAAAACGGGTACCCTCGCAAACAGTGCAGGCCCAGATCAAACGCCGCAAAACGTGGCGTCTGACCAGGGCCCACATGGTTTGTGAAAAGTAAAGATATTTTCCAAGTAAATTTTAAAGAAACACAGCCTGACACCCCTTAATTTTGGAATGGACTCCTGGTATATATAAGGAGGAAGACTCCATTTGGTATAAAAAGGGTTAAAAGAACAAAGTAAGAAAATCAGACTTCAGGTTCTTCCTTCCAGTTAGTGGATTGGCCTTTCTTAGTTTTTAGGGTAAATTCTGACCTTCTTTGTCCGCATCAGGTCAACACCCCATCTAAACACTTCTTTAATAATACAAAATGAAATGCTGTAATATTCTCCTAAAATTTTAACTAATTTGTTTCATGATCCAGCAGTGGGGTTCAAAAGGAACAGATAGAATGGCAAATAGTGCAGACACTGATCAGACTGCTTCAGGAGCAGTCTGATCTGGGTCTGCACCGATCTGTACCAATACTTAGGATTATTATGGTAACAGCTTTTCTTTCAGAGTTGCTAAAAATGACATAAATTTTATTGCATATTGCCATATGATCAGTCTTAGCAATGTGCTTTATGGACAGCCTTGATACAAAGCAGCTTCATCACATTACAATAATATATATCCATGTCCTAAAACTTCATTTTATATCACATTCCAATGAATTTCATTTTGTATTTTTCTGGTCTCTATAATAAAAACGTATGTTGTGGGTGCTCTGTAGTACTGCCTCATCAATTTAGTTCTAATGAGTACCTACAATCTATGTTTTTGAGCAAAAAGGAGAATAATTTGAAACCCCTGTAAACCCGGATTTTCTTTATGAGGTTGAGTTTTGAGGGGTGTCCATTACACAGGCTTGTTGACCTGATGCGGACAAAGAAAGTCAGAGTTTACCATAAAAATTCTAAGAATTAGGACACCTTGAGGACTTGCTGTAATTCTCCAAAAATTTAACAAAAAAAAAATTGTCTAACAATCCAGCAAGGAGTCAAAGAAGTGCCGCTCGAATGGCAAACAATTCGAATCCAGCAAGGAGTCAAAGAAGTGCAGCTCAAATGGCAAACAGTGTAGACCATGATCAAACTGAAGGAGCAGTCTGATCTGGGCCCACACTGTTTGCCGAGCCTGTCTGTCCCAATACTTATGATCAGTACAGTATACATGCTTGTTATAGACGAATGTAGGACGATTTGACCAGCGGACGATTTGGCCCGGACGATATGGCCTAGGACAATTCGGCCTAGGACAATTTTGCAAGCCAAAAATATTGGGTAGGACAATTTGGCCAGATTAATATAATGACTAGTTTAAACTGAAAATTTAATGTTTTAGGTTTGTTTTTAATATACAGTAATGTTTGAACATGTGGTTGGAACATTTTAAAGACGATTTTAAACAATTAGCTTTTTTGTTGTTGTTGTTTTTAAACTATAACTTTTGGCCTGAGATATTCTTTATGAGCAAATTAATAAAAAATGATTAACTATCATCCCCACAAACACAAAAAATACATTAAAATAAAAAAAATGAATAAAATAATAAATAAATAAATTTAATGGTTTTGTTTAAATTGGCTGGAAAAGAAGATAAATTACATTTTTTGTATTCATGGTTAATTACCCAACTGATTTGCTGACTGGTCTTGGTTCCTTGCTTTCTTAATTAGCTATTCCACACTTATTTTGTTGGTTTTGTTTGTTTGTTTGTGTATGCATTGTGATTTTTAGTTAATTTTGTTAGAATACAAGTTTAATTAGTATATTTTCTGGCATGCATGGTTAATTGGCTGATTGATTTGTTGACTGGTCTTGTTTTCTTAAAGGTACCTTTTTTAACGTGATGTCTGCCTGGTTCAAGAATGTGCACTTAGGGGACCTGATCTGCTAAATATGACCTAAATAGTGTTGACTGAGCTCAGATACTATACATGAGCAGAAAATATGTAATGATGTGTGATATAAATATGTTTTCGAATGAAGAAACTGCTCAAACTGTGCAATTTCCTCTTATGTCAACATTCGATTTCACTCATCAAAGCCAAGAAATGACAGATGAAATCACTGAAAAAAAACATGAAATATTTGATGAAAATATGTAGCCAAATGAATAAAAATGCTAATGAAAATGATTGATAGAATAAGAATTGGTAAAACTTCCAGGAGAAATCAATTTGGCCAAATTGTCCTACCCGGTATTTTTGGCTGGCCAAATTGTCCTAGACCGAATTGTCCTAGGCCAAATCGTCCGGGCCAAATCGTACGTTGGCCAAATCGTCCGCCCACCGTTATAGACACCTCTGAAGACACATTCTCACTAGATGTGATATTTTTGTTTGTTTGTATCTGTTGTTGTGAAAATAAATAAATGTGCATTAACTGCCAAATCTGTGTTGTTTTTCACAGTTGAGATATCAAATCAAATTATGATAGACCTGGTGCTCAACACTTTTTAAGTCATGTCTATCAGGTCTGTAAACCTTTGTTCTGTATAGTCTTATACAGTTGATAGTTTAGAACACTTTCTTACACCCTTATCTGCAGTGGCTTAGCCTGTGCAGTTTTGTTTGAGTTGAGATTTTGCATCCCAGTCAATTCTATTAAGGTCACTTTGGAAACTGTGCGACTTTTTCCCTGCCATTGAGATGAAATGACATGTTAATCATTGTTGTTAGAATTCCAACACATTTATTTACTATGTTGAGGGTACATTTTGGAATTGCCTAATTGAGTTGATCCAGAGAGTTTATTGGAGAAATATGAACAAATCATCCCTGGATCATGCGCATGCCCTTAGTACTGCATGCAACACCATTTAGCCTGGTTAATAAAGTACAATACAAAAATATTTTGCATATACATTCCAAAAGAAGTTGGAAATGTTCATGTGTTTAAAGTTTACCCTTATCCCATTGTTGATGACTACCCCTGCCTTTGCAAACAGTGTAGATCCAGATCAGATGGCTTCTCATCAGGATTCAAACTGTTTGACATTCGGTTTGTGCATTTACAGGGATACATTACATGAAGTAATCTGATTGGAACAGAGTCAGAAATGGGTGTGGCTAAACTGAATATTCAGCAGGATAAGGGTTAACACTATGCTCAGTATGTACTGTACTGAAGAATAGCAGATGATCCAGTCTACCACAGGAACTAGAGCCATCACAGTCATGATCAGGCCCCATGGTAGCAAACATTTTGCAAGGCCGTAATAAAAATTGGTCCCTTTAGGAGGCTGCGGTTTCAACACCTGCCGGATCAGCAACATCATTTGTTACAATTTCAAAACCTTTCCTATAGTTATTTGCTCGCTTTCCCCAATTCGAAAAGGGCAGTTGTCAGTTCCTGGCGAAAGCATGTGCTGGCTTAAGTATCAGCATTGAAGAAAGTGTGGTTAGATATGTTGGCCAGCTCATTATGACCTAAATAGTGTTAACTGGGACATGAAACTCCAAACAAGCCCTTTAGCGGGTAAATGATTTTGTAGCATGTTTATAATGATTCTTTGGTTTGCATATATTTTCTCATTATGACAACACTACTGTGCTAAATACATGTAATGCATTTTTTTCATAGCTTGTCATAATTGTGCGTAATTTAATTCTTGAATAAAAATAGTTGTATATACATGTATTGCATGAAGTTATCTGTGGCAAGAATCCAAAGACTTAAGAGCATTTAGGTTAAAGTTATCAGATGATTTTATTTGTTTGAATGGAGTTTTAACATCCCCATCGACACTATATAAGTAATGTTTAAAATGCCGTCTTTGTTTTGCCTGACTTTTAACAGACATTGAGATGACACATCATTACTTAACAATCAAAACAAACTGTAAAAATTATGTAGAAAAATTAAATTCAGAGTCTTTTTTTTTTTTCTCAATAAAATCTATACATTTTAAAGTCCATCTTAACACCACGTAATCTCCAGACCAGGCTATAATGACACATGTTATAAAAATGTTGTGGTGTCTCATGATAGTATTATGAAATAGTTGTCAGCAAATTGTTCCTCATAGGGATATCAAAGGTGCCTACAACCTTGCGTCCTTTGACACCACAGATCTGGACACTTTTTATATTCACCAATATCAGTACAACAACTCCATAACTGGTTATGGCCATCAAACATGATACATGAACATAGGAGAACAGAATTCACAAGCTCAATTTTACTTAGTTTGTTCAAACATTCAATACCATAATGATCCTAAGTATTGGGACAGACAGGCCTAAGCAAACAGTGCAGAACCAGATCAGACTGCTACTGCAGTCTGGTTCAGGGTCCACACTGTTTGCCATTCTGCCTACACATTTTTAACATCTTGCTGGATAGTGAAACTTAATTTGTTATAATTTTGGGAGAATTAGCCCATTTCAGACCAGAAACCCCTAAACGGGGACCCTGGCAAACAGTGCAGGCCCAGACCAGACGCCGCAGAACATGGCGTCTGATCAGGGCCTCCAATTTTTGCAAAAATTTCAGCCATTTTTCAAATAAAATTTGAAGAAAACACAATCTGACACCCATAAATTTTGAAATAGACTCCTGCTATATATAAGGAGGAAGATTCCATTTGGTACAAAAGTGTTAAAGCAAGTCCTCAAGAGGTCTGAATATTTAGGATTTTAATGGAATATTCTTCAAGGCTACATATTCCATCCAGTGCTGGCTTTCAGTTGTTTTCCATTTTCAAAATAAACCAGAATCGATTCAATATATATATCATAATCTTTACACAGCACAGAAACTTATGCGTTGTTGGAATAACTGAAGCTTGTAGAGTCACTTTCGTCCGGGAGATTCTGTACAACTGAATAGATGAGGCATATGACATGCACCAAGGTTTAATTCTAAGGCAATAACCTCCACATGCAGCAGCAATAATCTGAAATGGAAAGCAAGGCTGTTTTACTCTTACATGCTTTACACCTGAAGAAATAGAGAGATTTCTCAGTGAATTCAAAATCGATATTGTCACTCTTTTAAGCAGTGAAATTACGATTTTAAATTTTCACTCATTGTGAATTTGATGTATCATTGAAAAATAACATATTTTCATAGCTCATGAGACAGGTCAACTGGTGGCATCAGGCAAGAGACGCCTACCTTAGGACTTCTAGGCGTCCCCCACCGAGCCAACATCTGCCAACATGGCCCATACTCCACGGAAGTCCCGGGCATCAGGAAGGAGATGTCAACGTAACGAGAGTTGCAAAATTTAAAACATATCAAAAAGTGGCAACCAATATTATACCAAGTTAATACACTGAACACATCTAAATCGATGTGAAATCACCATGGGAAAAAATTGTTCCTCATGCTGACGGCTGACACTTTAAAATTACTTTAATAATTACAGTTTAAAGCATATAAGAAACAGAATTTTTTTTTTATTATTTTTTAGTGTAAGATCAATTTTTATTTCATTCATGAACACCAAAACAAATATTTCACTCGTGGCTTCGCCACTCGTGCAAATACTTCTTTTTGGTGTTCATTCAGCTGACTCTTTAAAATTACTTTAATAATCACAGTTTATCTAAAGCATATAAGAAACAGAACACTTTATTTTTTCAGTGTAACATCAATTTTTATTTCACTCATGAACGCTCAAAGAAATATTGTCACTCGTGGCTTCGCCACTCCTGCAAATTCTTCTTTTAGTGTTCATTCAGTTGACTCTTTAAAGTTACTTTAATAATCACAGTTTATTTAAAGCACATAAGAAACACAACATTTGATTTTTTCAGTGTAAGATCAATTTTTATTCCACTCATGAACACCAAAAGAAATATTTTCACTCGTTGCTTCCCACTCGTGAAAATACTTCTATTTGTGTTCATTTGGTGAAATATAAATCGATCGCACGCTGAAAAATCAAATAGCCCCTATATCTGCCACAGCTACAGGAATGGAGGATTGCCATATTTTTATTCAGATCTACTTCAAACTTTTTTTTAGGTTTCTCATTAGAACTCCCTCATAAATATAAAATGGGTTGTCACTTGACCCAAATCTTTAAGAACAAAAGCTCTTCAGTGCCGATGTTCACACGTGACTATCACTGATTTGTAGGAAATCAACATAACAGTTATCTCTAGAAAACAGCTGTGCTATCCTTGTTGTTGTGACATCAGGGTGCTGTGTAAAAGAAAGATTGTCATACACTAACTCGTAATATGTGCTCGACTTTGGCAAACAATTTAGGCCCAGATCTTATTCATTAACTCGAATCTTGAAAAACTCTTAAAAACACCATATAGCCATTATTTCATAATTGGGCCCCGTCAAGCGATTTTGGTACTTATCGCCTATGCGAGCAGCGAAGGTTCAGGCGAGCCTGCGCATCCGCGCAGTCTCGCCAGAACCTTTGCTGCTCGCTCATACAAGCAGTGAATCAAGAGGAACCTTCAGACAGAAAGCCATATCACTGGCCCCTCTGAATGGCTGCGCATGCGCAGTTAAAATTTGTCATGACGGAATGCTCGAAGACACAAATTCGTTTGGCGAGGCTCAATTAATGGTCTGTTTTAGATCAAACTCAGCAGGAATGTTCACTAGGCAGTGCCTTTCAAATGAAACCGTTTTAGCCTAAATCACTGTTGCCATGGAAACGAGGGGGCATCTCAAATTTGTCAAAAATGTGATTTAACATGTATTTTGACCGAATCTTTCACTGTCTGCAGCATGTTTTGCCAGCGCCAGTTGTGTGGAATTCTAGACCCCAGACACCATCAGATTTGATTTCAGCAGCCGGCTGGCCCATGCCCCCAATTTCTTTGGGTGGTGAGGGGGCTGCCGCCCCCCTTCAACACCCACATAGGTATATTTTTAGTGGGGAGCCGCGCGAAAAACAGGCCATTTTTAGGACGACTTATCCTTACGCAAACATAGCTGTCCAGGGGTGGGGAATACAGCTTTTAGGTGGTTTTGAGGCTCAAAGAGGGGGTGGGGTGCCAGACACGTAAAAAGACGTATTTGAGTGGGAAAGGGTTAAAGAGTGATACCAAAAGAACTTTTACGAAGCATGTCGTTAACAAATCAAATCATCAAACGTGAACAGACCCCTTATAAACTATCTCTAGCCATGTAATATGAAAAACCGTATTTCCTGTAAAAATCGAACATACTCTAATAGGCACACGACAATACTTTTATAGAAATATATTTGAAACCCATCAGGAAAACACACCTATATAATTATGACCCCCTTGAACCCCAGTTTTACACAGTAAAACTGGGGTTTACAGGCGTAAACCCTATTTTTCTTATTTCTGCGATAAAATATAGATTGTGGGTACTCGTTAGAACCGCCTCATCACATAGATTGTGGGTACTCGTCGGTGAGGCGGTTCTAACGAGTACACACAATCCATATTTTGAGCAGAAATAAGAAAAATATCACGATTTTTATCGATTTTCTTTTTTTTTCGTCGGTAATATTTACAATGTATTTGAATATGCGTGTTTTCGCAATGAATAAAGAGTGCAAAATTTAACAAATCAAATCATCAAACGTGAATAGACCCCTTGCAAAATATCTCGAGCCATGTAATATGAAAAACCGTATTTGCTTTAAAAATCGAACATACTCTAATAGGCACACAGCAATACTTTAATAGAATTATATTTGACACCGACAAAGAGTGCAAGATTTTACGGAACATCAATTTTATGTCTTCTTACTTACGGAATGTATTCACTCATTCTCAAATGAATTGGGATTTTAGCCATTTAAAAAGTCAAATTATAAAGTTTCTTAGATTCAGTCAACGATATGTTCACAATAAAGTATCAACATGTACCTATACTCAGTTAAAATTCCTTGATCAAGAAACGAAAAGTATTTTCACACCAGCAGCTAGAAATATGTCGGTGTTTTGATAAATGTTGATAGTTAGAAATGTACGCTACAATCTACTTGTTCGTTATACCCTTCCATAACATCACAAATATCAAGAGACCCCATCTTGCAATGACAGAATACTTACGACGGGTGATTAAGCTGGGGGAAATGAGCATATGGTCATATATATTAGTAAGAAAATGAATAGTTATTTTGAATAAAATTCAGAGTTGGTTAGAGACGGTAGAAAAAGAAATAGTTTTCTGAAATTATACAAACTTTCGTTTTGTTTTAAGAGTAGCACACAATAGCTAGATCACTTACGACTATTGCATTTGAACAGGCATTGAATGGTAAATAAGGGGCACAAGTAATATTACCTTGGATACACGATCAACATTAGCAGTACGTTTATTTGAATTATATGTGAAAAGTCGCGGACATTACATTGATTCTGCTTCTGTAAGTCAAGTAGTTTACTAAACGTGATTAACTGAAAATATAGCTGTTAGTGTCATTTTCTTATATTCTTGGATCTAACTAATGTAACAGTGCATGTCTAGTCATATGCTTATAAAACTGGGTGTTGCTATTAAGCAAACAACCATCGGTATATACTTGAATGCATAAAAATGCTCTCCTGACAGATAAACTGCTTTCTTAAGGCAGGTGAAACATTAAAAGACATATCTGTCACATATAAACACCCAACAACCGCATGACCTTAAGTACTCCACTATCAAGCATCTAAAAATATTGATGCAACTGCCGGAATATAGTATCGAACATTACACTGCATTCAGTGTAATACTTTTCTACATAAGTCTGCAAAATGTAACCAATTTTGTCTACCAGCTGGAAGAAAGTAACACGTCTTGAGAAGTTTGTAAATAAGTTCTAAGAAATGTAAACAAATGCATGTCTGTAAATGGCAGCACCGATGGTCTCGGACATTACCATAGACGGTAAAGGGACATGCTATGTCACTTTACAATTTCTAACTGTCAAATTGAAAAGGAATCTGATATTATGTTTGTTGTATCTAGTTTACATAATCAAGAGTAAACCAGCATACCATAAAATATAATATTTACTTTAGGTGGGGATGTTCGATACAATTTGTAATGTTCGATACCATAATTTCAGTAGCATAAACTGCACTTGCAATGTTATTTTACCATTAAAATATGCATTTTTAATACAGATTGGAGAGTTGAAGTGCCTTCTTAACATGGCACATTTTATATTGAAAAATATTCATTCTTGCAAATAATATTTGGGAAAAGATTATAAGCTATGGGACTCAAATCCAAATTCGAAAATAAGTAATATCAAATCAACATTGTTACCTATTGCAGCTATTGGTAGAAATATAGCAAAGGTGTATATCACTAAACTGTCTATCTTAGACAACTAAGGTTGCACAATTCAAAATATTCCATTTATTTGCAGGCATTATCCCTGGACAGTCAACATACCAAACCTGTCATGTTCGATACCAAAAGTAGCGGACATTTCAGCACATACAGTCACTGCTTATTGCAATAGAATAATGATCTTGCAAGCATGCAAATGTTTTTCATTAATATTGATTTTGGTGGCATATATTTTTAATTGAACAATATTAATTTTGGTAAATAATATTGGAAAAAGGTAAAAAGTTTCTGTGTGGATATTTAAAAACAAAATAATGACATGTTTTTCCTTTACTGTGGTGTTGTCTGTCGGCTCCCTTACCCATCAAACATCGGAAAAGGCAACCATAACGTATGCAGACACTTTCTACAACGTAATCTGGTTATGAAAAAGTGTGCCACGTGCGAGCAATGTGATCAAGCTGTTAGACTAGCAATTTTCGGTATTGAACATTACCAGTCTCGAACATTACAAAACATTGGAAATTGGGAATTTCAACATCAAAATATTATGTTCGTTGCAGATAATGTGTTTGTGTAAGTCACACATTGCGGGAGTTTCTTTCAATCTAGAATCTTTTGTCGATACATATGTAATACGCCTGGTATAATGATCGCGAACATTACATGCGTTTTTGCAACAAATCCATGCACATTTTTGTATGACATGTATTTTCAATGTCCTATTGTATAGGTAGCATCAAACGCCCTGATATGCTTATTATAATATAGAATCTCGATTTGGTCATGTTTCCTTGTATAAACCCGTAACGTTGTTTTGAAATACCAATAAGAAAATTGTCGTCTCGTACATTACAATGCTTAATTAAATTTCGGCGACAGCCATAATCGGGGAGAAATTCTTAGTTAGACTCCATGTGGTCCTGCTAAAAATAGCTATTTCCCAACCCAGAATATGTTAATTTTATGTAAACCACCTAACCATTTCCTTTCTTGCGAAATTGCAAATTTGTAAGTGCACAAACAAAGATAATTCGAAAAGCGACAGTCTCGAACATTACAAAACCAGGTTTTCCCACGACTCATTTTCCTTGAAAAGGTACTTTTCGACATGAGGTTTATCATGATATCTTTGGGACCTGTGGTTCTGTCATATAAACGTATGCATAGGGTAAAAATGACTACTTGATTTCAGAAAATGTACGGCGACTGCAATATCCCAATTCATTTGAGAATGAGTGTCTATGGTTTAAAACGTGTCTTATTTTAGCATAAGGAGGCATGGGTGCGCTTCCAGTGCTTGTTTTGTGAGTAAAATGTTAATGTATATACGGTACAATAAAAGAGACGGCAATGGTCAACGTGTTCTTACTCTTGTTATTCTACATAGTTTCGATTTTCAAGCACATGCAATAGCCATAATTTATATTACAAAACAAATCTTGACAATGATTTCAGTTTCCCGTAATAACAGTATCCGCAATGACAAATTTGGTAAACTATTCGTTTCTGTCTATCATTAAATTGCAGCATGTGCATAAACAGTATTTTAATAAGTAGTTGTAGAATTGCATAATTGCTCCACCCTTCATGATTCACTTGCCATATATGTATTTCTTTGTCAAAGTCACCTTCAAAAGTAAGCTGATGCAACTTTACGTGTTCAGGGTCTTCCAAATTGTAACGGGTCTCTATGGAAACATCTGTCTGTACTTGATTCTGATTAAGTATGAATTTTGTGTAAATATGAAAATAGGTGCATCAAGTACACAGACTTCTGTGATATCCCTCATCAAGTATAAATGTATATATAGTCGTCTGAAACTGTTATAAGCCACGTTCATCCCGAACCAATCTTCAAAGACGTTCGTTTCTTGTGTGCAATAATTCAAAACTTTGATCAGTATGAAGATCTACTCGGCAATTTGCTGCATCTTTCTAGCCATATCATCCGGTAACCGTGCAGTGGGGCAAGGTATGTTAATTTTCTTCTTGTCTCGCAGAAGCCTATGTTTATTTGTTTATATATCTAATTAATTAATTTATTTATTTATATATTTAATCTTTTTATTACGATAACACACCCATGCGACTTAGTGCATTCTGTGGGAAAGTAACTGTCCTTTTGGCTTTCCGCTTGTGATATTTTCATTTGGGTCTAGTAACTTCATGTTCGTGTTTCTTTCCCTTTGGTGTCTCTGCTGGGAGGTGTGGGGGTAAACGTATCGACTCCTGAGTATTGCCTTCACTTCTATTTAAGAAATAGATCAGTTCTAACTGTGATTTGTTGAGTAATAAATCACAGTTTGGAGGTCAGTTGTAAAGTAGACAAATCACGAGCGCGTAGCGCGCGTGATTTGTCTACTTACAACTGACCGACAAACTGTGATTTATTACTCAGTAAATCACAGACTAGAGCTGATCTATTTCGATTCTAACACGCTGAAAATCGGCAATAATGTTGTTGTTTCCTTCAAAATCTCACAACTTTTCGCCATTGTTAGAAGAAATCCCGCTAAAATTATCGACTGAAACACATGCATTTATCTCCTTTTCTAACGTTTTCGATGCGGGAAAATGACGTTACACCGTCTAACGTCAAGGAAATCGACTAGTGACGTCATAAATTTGCAGTTTTTAATGACGTCACTCGTCACGCTCTTCCGAGCTGTGATTTGTTGCAGAATAAAACACAGTAATTTTCCATTGCCTATATAGGCGCGCTGTGTAAGAATATTCAATTCATATTTTCTTTAACCGGGATGATGTTAAATACTTTCCTCTGTGTTGTTGATTCATCGACACTGACTTATGATTTTCTTTATACGTACAAAGTCATATTGTTTCAGTCTGTGTTTGCTGTCATGAATGCCTGCTGAACTAGGGACCACGCATGGCGGTCATATTTTATTAAAACGTGGATCTCAGTGGTTCTTCTGTTGTGGATTATTCTAACACAGCGCGCCTATATAGGCAATGGAAAATAACTGTGTTTTATTCTACAACAAATCACAGCTCGGAAGAGCGTGACGAGTGACGTCATTAAAATTCCCAATTTATGACGTCACTAGTCGATTTACTTGACGTTAGACGGTGTAACGTCATTTTCTCGCATCGAAAACGTAAGAAAAGGATATAAATGCATGTGTTTCAGTCGATAATTTTAGCGGGATTTCTTATAACAATGGCGAAAGGTTGTGAGATTTTGAAGGAAACAACAACATTATTGCCGATTTTTAGCGTGTTAGAATCGAAATAGATCAGCTCTTGTATGTGATTTGTTGAGTAATAAATCACAGTTTGTCGGTCAGTTGTAAGTAGACAAATCACGCGCGCTACGCGCTCGTGATTTGTCTACTTTACAACTGACCTCCAAACTGTGATTTATTACTCAACAAATCACAGCTAGAGCTGAACTATTTCTTAATTATTGTTATAGCTGGTAGTTTGATAACTTTGCAGACCTCTTTAATTGCACGCCGGTGGGTCAGGTCTCGGATTCTATGACGATTCCAGCGTAAAGGCTTACTTATGTAATGTTGGTTGGTACCGGATGCTTTGTCTCTGATTGGACCCATCGGAGTCTAACTGTTGGTTTACTTTTGCTCCAGCATTTCTGTGGTTTCTTGCTGTCGAGTCCTCACCGTTGTTTCATCTCTGGGTTTGTTTGCTTTTTTGTTCTCGGAGATGTTTCACTGATGAGTTAGGAAGCCTTCATGCGGACTGAACAAATTATTTGTCTTAATCGCGACGGAATCAAAGGCGAGGACTGCGGCCGCGTAAATTCGACTTAAGCTCCCCCAACCCCCCCCCCCCCCCCCCAGTTAAATTCTTTTCACTGACCGTTCCAAGGCGGTTCTTCTGTCGCGGTTTATTTTGTTATGGTTTGTCTACGAGTGTGTGCATCGCTTATATATTTTTGTTTTGGATAACGAATTGGCCATTTTGTGGGAAAGTAACTGTCCTTTTGGCTTTCCGCTATTGATGTTTCCATTAGGGTCTAGTTATTTAATGTTCGTGTTTCTTCCCCTTTGGTGTCTCTCTTATAGCAGGTTTGGGTTAATTGTATTGATTCCTGATCATTGCATTTCCTTCTGTTTTCCTTCTCTCGTCTTTGAGAGTTTTCATAGAGTATCTTACATGAGTGCTCATGTATTATTGAATTTTTTAAACGAGTTTAGGAAAAGGGATAAAATGCGATGTTTTGCCGAGCATTTTATCGCTTTTCTTCAATGAGTTTAAAAAATTGTTGTCACTGAGGATCTTACATGAGTGCTCAGATATTATTGATTTTATTAAACGAGTTGAGGAAAAGGGATAAAATGTGAGGCTTTGCCGAGCATTCTATCCATTTTCCTCAACGAGCATAATAAATTGTTGATATTAGGATCTTACATGAGTGCTCATGTATTACTGAATTTATTAAACGTGTTGAGGAAAAGGGTTAAAATGCGAGGCTGTGTCGAGCATTTTATCCCTTTTCCTCAACTCGTTTAATAAATTCAAGTCTCGCATTTTATCCCTTTTCCTCAACTCGTTTAATAAATTCAATAATACATGAGCACGAATGCAAGATTCTATTTATCATATGACATTTAAAACGGGTTTTATTCACGATTGTTTACAAAAATGTAAACATTCCGCCATTAGTAAACGCGAAGTCGTGAAGGACGTCGTACATGTAACGTTACGGGACGTATCTACGTAATTTGCATATTTAATCCACGAGTGGATTATCGAAAATATAACATGGTGTTACTACACTCTCAAAAGCGACGTCATATTGGAGCTATGTTGTTTCATTGAACAAGAGCCTTTTTCCACATTGCTTAATGCTGGTTTCTATTAGAAAAAAAGAGGGTCAGGTGGAAAATTAGCACTGTTCCACTAAATGCTGTACCCTTTATAAATAAGTATTATTTATTATTTTATAATCCTAATAGTTATAGTCCCCCAGGTATTAGACTTCCTGCCTTGCCGTGGCCCTGGGGGCTCAATTCCCACTGGGCACATTGCCGCTGTGGTCTCTGTGCCCACTGAGAAGAGCTAAAGGAAGTACCACCCGTTTGCCGTGGGTGGCGTCCTGTATGCCGGAAGAAGGGATCCTGGAAGTTGAGGGTTACCTGAGGTGGCGGTGGTTCAGGTGCCCAACACGCCTCTTTTGCCTGGCTTTTCGGTGTAGACGGGTGGCCGTGCGGTCCGGCACGGTCAATATGCTGGTCACGGCGAGCCCTAGAGATACCGCTTCGCTTTCTCTTTAACTCTTTTTGTATCTTTCCTGATACAAACCATATGCCCATTTACCTTACCATTTCTGTCTTTTTATCTCTAGAAGGCGGTGGCTAAACGGATCAATCGTGTAGGCATTTTGTTTATACGAGTATATCTCAGGTGTATCTCTAACACCTGCGAGTTTGATAAACACTCCATTATGGTGTTCCCTTGTAGGGCCCCACGGAGGGCGGAGAGCACTTGGGACGAAACTAGGATTTTTTTCTTATGGCGAATGGAAAAAAAACATAACCGCAACCACGCACATAACCGCAACGCAACTAAACGTAAAAAGGACGAGGATTCACCCGAATCGGATGAACACAGTCAAAACTCCAGTCAGCAGTCACGTCAACAATCGAGTCAGCAGTCTGCTGAACCAAATTTTGACAATGTTCCGCGTTTCTTGGACGTCACGTCGCTTGACGATACACGAACTGTATCAAGCCTTTCTCCCTTTGTTATCGAGAAAAGTATTAACGCCATAGCCGGACACCCAAAGAGTATTAAAACACTCAGATCAGGTGACCTTCTCTTGGAACTCGAGAGAAAACAGCAAGTCACAAGCCTGCTCGCCACCAAGAAACTCTTTGATCTTCCAATCAAAATATCTCTTCATAACACGCTAAACTCATCCAAAGGAGTGATTCGCAGTCCAGAACTGCGTCCTTGTACAGATGAAGAGATCATTGAGAACTTGAAAGATCAAGGCGTTATTGGTGTTCGTATCATCAAGGTCCGTAGAAATGGTGTACTAAAACCAACAGCTACTTATGTGTTGACTTTTAATACACCAATTCTACCCAAGAAAATCAAAGTAGCATATCTTTCCATTAATGTAGAGGTATACATCCCAAACCCTCTTAGATGTTACTCTTGTCAGGCTTTTGGCCATCACGAAAGCAGATGTCAGAGAAAAAAACTGTCCAAATTGTGGTGAAGAAAAGCATGTTGATAACCACCTCAACTGCAAAAATGAACCCAAATGCGTAAATTGTGATGGCAAACATTCTGTTTTCTCCCGAGACTGTCCGGCGTGGAAAAAAGAAAAAGAAATACTCACCGTCAAATACCAAAGGGGGATAACATTCCCAGAAGCGGAAAATTGTCGAAGAGCGATACATAACACCAACCACCAGTTTCGCCAGCATCACAAAGGGTGCTGGTGTAAAATGTACCAGCTCCGCAACACAGACTGCTGAACCATACATAGCTGAACTGGAAAAATTTGATGCATGGAGTAAACCCACTCCAGAACAACAAAGTTCAACCAATTTATCAAATGGCGCAATCCAGGTTGCTCCGGATCATTCGACAGCGACCGTACCGAAGCCAGCGCCGAATGTTAAAGAGAAACCCGAATTTGGTAGAAATAATAAGGGATCGGAAGATCCGATCAAAAAACATCAATTGTCGCAAAGACAACGTAAAATGGAAAGAGACAATATTAAATTCAGAACAGATTCGGATCTTTGAGTGATAGTGATATGGAGTTCACTGAAACTCCATCATCACAGAGTGGCAATAACAGATCGAGGTCAACAACACAACGAGTAGGTGGTAGCAGATCTATATCACCAATTGCAGCTCCATAATAGTTTCTAGTCTTAATCTCTTCATAAAATGGATTTTAAACGCAAAATGATACAATGGAATTGTCGAGGTCTTAAATCAAATTTTAATGAACTCTTATTACTTATTTCGTTATTAAACCCATCGGTTTTTTGTTTGCAAGAAATGCTTTTAAAAACTGATGACAACATTGATGTCAGGGGTTTCAATACATACAACTGTATCTATTCTGATGGTAACAAACCATCTGGCGGCAGTTCAATTTTTGTTAAATCATGCTTACCACAAAGAGAGATCAAATTAAAAAACGGACCTACAAGCTGTAGCAGTATCGGTTTCTCTGGATAAAGAAACTACAATTTGCTCTCTATATATCCCACCCTCATTTTCTTTAAAGCCCGAACATCTTGACTCATTGCTGGGTCAACTTCCATCGCCATATCTTTTAGTTGGCGACTTCAATGGTCACACTATTTTATGGGGCTGTAAAGATGTCAATAACAGAGGAGCACTTGTTGAAGATTTTATTTCAGAGAGCGATCTTGCTTGATGAATGATAAATCTTTTACTTACCTTCACCCTGCGACAGGTCATTTTTCTTCTTTAGATCTCTCTTTGTGTCACCCATCTCTCTTCTTGGACTATGACTGGTCTGTTCATGATGATCAGTGCGGATGTGATCACTTCCCTGTTATAATTGAGAGCGTAAACGAACCAGATGAGGACTGTAACCAGAAATGGAAAATGAGTAAAGCCGACTGGGAATTATTCCATAATTTATGTGAAGAAGAGTTATCAGTTTATCACTTTAATGAATCATCCGATATTGTTTCTGATTTCTCAGATACACTTTTTAATATATCAGAACAATGCATTCCAAAGACCTCCACAAATACTAAGAAAAGCAAGCCTTGGTTTAATAATGACTGTAAAGAAGCTATTCAAACGCGTAAACAGGCTTTAAATAAGTTCTGCAAAAGTCCCACTTCAGAAAAGCTAAACGACGTAAAAGATTTTAGAGCTAAAGCTCGGCGAACAATCCGAGCTTCCAAACTAAAGTCATGGAGAGAATATGTCTCCAAATTGAACTACAAAACCACGATTAAAAAGGTTTGGGATATGGTACGAAAAATTTCAGGAAAAACAAAGTCCTCTAGTTTTACACATTTAAATACTGAATTTGACACAATAGCTTCAACAAAAAAAAGATATTTCAGATACTCTTGGGAGCACATTCTTGAGAAATTCATCATCGCGTAATTATTCTGACACTTTTAGAAATTTCAAAAAGGACCAAGGGAAAAGAAATCTAAACTTTAAATCCCTTAATCACGAAGAATACAACAAACCTTTTAACTTATCCGAACTAGTGGAAGCCATTGAAAAATCACATGATACGGCAACCGGCCCCGATGAAATTCATTATCAGATGCTTAAGCGTCTGCCAAAAATTTCCTTTTCAACACATTTAGATATCTTTAATAATAATTGGGAAACTGGCGTCTGTCCTGAGAGCTGGCGTGTAGCTACAGTTGTACCAATTCCAAAACCAGGGAAAGATCATGCAGAACCTACATGATACGGCAACCGGCCTCGATGAAATTGCTTAAGCGTCTGCCAAAAAGTTCTCTTACAACACTTTTAGATATCTTTAATAACATTTGGGAAACGGGGGTCTGTCCTGAGAGCTGGCGTTTAACTACAGTTATACCAATTCCGAAACCAGGGAAAGATCATGCAGAACCTACAAGTTATCGTCCGATAGCTTTGACAAGTTGTTTGTGTAAAACATTGGTGAGAATGATAAACAAAAGATTAGTCTGGTACTTAGAGTCCAATAACCTCATTTCAGAATATCAGTCGGGTTTTCGTTCGGAACGTAGTACCAACGACAATTTAATAAGACTAGAAAATATTATACGAGATGCTTTTATTAATAAAGAACACGTAGTAGCTGTCTTTTTCGACTTGGAGAAAGCCTATGATACAACATGGCGTTATGGAATATTGAAAGATCTCCATAACATTGGCTTTAGAGGAAAACTTCCGAGTTTTATTGAAAGGTTTTGTAGGGGAGCGCATGTTTCAGGTGCGTGTGGGGTCTACCGTGTCAGATCTCTATGATCAAGAACAGGGTGTCCCACAGGGTAGTATTCTTTCAAATACGCTATTTAACACCAAAATAAATAATATTGTACAATGTTTGGACGATAAAACTGATTGTTCATTGTATGTTGATGATTTTTGTATATGTTACCGTTCAAAAAAATATGAAAACAATTGAACGAAAGTTACAACAAAATTTAAAAAGTATAGAAGAATGGACTGATAAAAAATGGTTTCAAGTTCTCCAAGTCGAAAACGCAGTGTGTTCATTTTTGTAAACTACTGAAGAAACACGAACATCCTTCCCTGTTTTTATACGGATCACAAATTCCTGTTGTTGAAGAAGCCAAATTTCTTGGGGTCATATTTGATCAAAAGTTATCTTTTATTCCCCATATTAAATATCTTAAAGCGAAATGCTTAAAAGCTTTGAATCTTTTGAAAGTTTTAGCTCATACAAGTTGGGGAGCAGATCGGTATACTTTATTACATCTTTACCGGTCTTTAATAAGATCTAAATTAGATTATGGGTCTGTTGTTTATGGTTCTGCCAGAAAGTCCTATTTAAAATCCTTGGATACTATCCATCACCAAGGTCTTCGTCTGGCTATGGGAGCGTTCCGTACTTCTCCCGTAGTAAGCCTTTATGTAGAAGCAGGTGAACCATCTTTAACTTCGCGCAGAGAGAAACTTTCTCTTCAGTATGCTATTAAACTTGCTGCTAATCCATCTAACCCGGCATCCAAAATTTCATTTCCACCTCAATTTGAAAATAAGTATGAAATTAAACCCACAGCAATCAAACCTTTTGGATTACGTATTTTACCACTGCTAGAAAATTCAGGTATCGACCTTAAAAATATTCAAAAACATGAAACGGCCGAAGTTCCATCTTGGTGTATCAAAAAACCTTCTATTCTATTTGACTTACATGATGGTAAAAAATCCGAATCAAATCCAATGCTACTCAAACAAAACTTTCAGGTACTGCAGTCACGTTATGATGGTTACCAACAAGTATATACTGATGGTTCCAAAGAAGGACAAAAAGTTGGTTGTGGGTATGTTTCCCACGGTACGCACCAAACCTTGCGCCTTCCAGATGGTTCATCTATTTTTACAGCTGAAGCCAAAGCAATAGACCTAGCTTTAGATTTTATCAGTTCTTCATCATTTCAAAAAGCAATTATATTTTCTGATTTACTTTCTGTGTTTAAGGCTTTAGACCATTCATCATCTAAAAATCCTCAAATACAAAAACTGATCGAAAAACATCATGAAATTTCTAAAACGCACCAAATCTTGTTTTGTTGGCTTCCGAGCCATACTGGCATTGTCGGCAATAAATTGGCTGACAAGAAAGCAAAGGAATCGCTCAATCTTGACCGTCTGTTTTCAAAATTCCTTTTAATAATTTTAAACCATTTATCAACAGATACATCTTGTCGGAATGGCAAGGCGAATTGGACCGTGCAATAAATAACAAACTCCATGCCATTAAACCTGTCGTTGGAACAAAATGCTCTCCTCCACAGTTTTCCAGGAAAGAGGATGTAGTATTAACACGACTGCGCATTGGCCATACTAGAGTAACTCATTCTTATATTTTAAATGGTGATGAACAGCCTTCCTGTGTAGGCTGTGATTTTTTGATTGAATGTGTAGACTTTTCACAGTCCCGTTACTTATACTTCAAAGCTGACAATTTGCAACAATTGTTTCAAGATGTACCTTTTGAAAATATTATTTTATTCTTAAAAGAAATTGGACTTTTTCATAAGATTTAACTGATAAAGATTTTTATACATATCTAACTAACTTTTTTTACTTTTAATATCCTCATAATTCTCAATGCCGTTAACCATTAACCGTTTGACGCTTATGACCCACAAAGAGGGTTGACGCGTCGTTAAACACGAAATCATCATCATCATAATAGTTATAGAATTGTGCTCACTGTAATCTTTCTGTTTTTTTTTTGTTGTTGTTGTTGTTGTTTTTTTTTGCTGTCATTGTCAATTTTCTTATTGTATTTGGGTTTAGCGTCACCGTCCCTGTCAACACCATTTTAGGTAGCCAGAAACTGACAACTGCCCTTCTCAGTTTTCTTATACAGGACTTGTTGTATCTCCATCACGAAAACACGCCTATATAATTTTGGCCCCCCAAACCCCACTTTTATATGGTGAAACTGGGGTTTACAGGGGTAAAGTAGAAGTAAAACAAAGATCAGGAATTGATACAATTAACTTACTCCATCCATAAAAGACACCAAACCTTATTTTTCATTTCTGCTATAAAATATAGAATGTGGGCTTCTCGTTAGAAACGCCTCAACGAGGCGGTTTAAACGAGTAACCACAATCTATTTTGTTGAGCAGAAATAAGAAAAATATCACAACATTTCAGCTTCAAATTTTTCCTTTTTTCGGCGGTAAAGTTTGCAATTTATTTGTATAGGCGTGTTTCCGAAATGCTGCTGAATCTGGACGGAAAATAGAACTTTCAAAGGTCGACATGTTAATGCTCTGCATGACGGGTATTTTTAGCAGCAGACGACATTTTGACTATTTTGTCTATTTTTTCCTAGAAAACAGGAAACCGAGTCTGCTATTTTCGTTTATTTGGTGTATTCCTTGTTTCGAAAGGATCTAATTTCAGAACGTATTTATTTTCACTGCAGCTGGTGTTGTGCCGTGTGGCGGCCGTAAAACGTCTCCCCGTACACCATCATAGTGCAGATTATATTTTCTGGCCCTTTGGGATCATTGAGTTCAATTGGTATCATTTTGAAAATAGAGTTCTGCTTCAGCCGGTGTTGCACATTTCAGTACTGGTCATGAACAGACTCAATAAAACCGAGTCTGCTATTTTCGTTTATTTGATGTATTCCTTGCTTCGAAAGGATCTAACTTTAGAACTTATTTGACATCTCATGCAAATTGTCTCCTATCTCCTATTGCATGGGATGTAACGTTGTGTTTTCGGGGGAAAATAAGGAAAAATATCAACAATTTGTCGTCTGCTGAAGAGCGGTAAGGGTTAACTTCTGTCAGGGGAGACGTTCGGGTTGTTGTGGGAGGCAAAGGCGATGTGCAGCTTGCATCGCTGGGGCAGACAACTGATATTGACTAAACGTTGGACAAGGCTTGTTGTTCTTGCTGCAGGTAAGGGTAGAGGGGGAATGTTGTAATTTCTTCTGTTTCTACACTTTCATTCATTTTCCTCTTTCACCTCTGCCGCCCAATTTCATTTCTTCTATTATCCATTAGGAAAACATGTCCGTGGGAAATAATGGCGTCCAACATGGTGTCAGAAGTGACAAAATTGAGGTAAAAATGATAACGTCTTTCTTATTTCTGCTTTCAACATAGATTGTGTGTGCTCGTTAGAACCGCCTCATTGAGGCGGTTCTAACGAGTACTTACAACCTGTCTTGGAGCAGAAATAAGAAAACTAATGTATACCCCCGTAAACCCCAGTTTTCTCTCTATAAAGTGGGGTTTAGGGGTCTTCATTTCACGGACTTGTTTAAGTGATGCCATCTAGCGCACAAAATGGGTCTTTTTTGTTCTAAACCAACCCTTCCACTTACACTGAAGACTTTCGGAGGAGTCTTTAAACCGAGGTCCCGTCTCCGTATGACCTTAGCTGTTGGTGAGACGTAAAACTTTGATCAGAAATAAGAAAAATATCACAATTTTTATCCAAAAATTTTCATTTTTTCGGTAATAAAGGTTAGATTGTTTTCGTAATGGATGAACGTGCTGAACGGAACCAAGACTATGCCGAAGCTGGATAACCAGTAAATGGCTACATTACATCACGTGAACAAGTCCGTGAAAGGACCCCACCCCCACCCCCCACACCCCACCCCACAACACCACTTTATCCTATTGTATGCTAGTGGACTCTTCCATTGCGATATGTTGGACAAGATCATTTCTCATATAAGGAGTGTCGGGCCTAATTTTTCGTTTTTTTAGTATTTTTGACGGAAATTTCTGTTTGCAAATAGTGTAGGCCCTGAACAGACGCCGCAGTCTGCGGCGTCTGATCTGAGCCTGCACTGTTTGCCAAGGTACCCCCTCCTTTAGGGGTTTCCCGCGTACAATGGGTTTACTGCAGAATACTTTTTTTTCTTATTTCTGCTTTAAGACATGGATTGATCTCAGATGGGTACTCCTAAGAACTGCCTGCCTCAAAGAGGCGGTTCTCACGAGCACAACCAACCCATGTTTGCAGTATAAATAAACAAAATATCACGGATTTTCATCAGGAAAGTAGCAATATTGGAGATGTGAAAAAATGCACTACTATGTCTCACGGGTGTGTTATCGCAATACATCACGAAAACACGCCTATATAATTTCGACCCCCTTGACCCCAATTTTATATGGTAAAAATGGGGTTTGCAGGGGTAAATATTATTTTTCTTATTTCTGCTCTAAAATATAGATGGCGGGTACTCGTTAGAACCGCCTCATCGAGGCGGTTCTTACGAGTATCCACAATCTATATTTTGAGCTGAAATAAGAAAAATTATCACAATTTTTCATCTTAAAATTTTCGATGTTTCGGCGGTAAAATAGTCAATGCATTTGTATAGGCGTGGTTTCGTAATGATTTGGAATGTTCTACAGGAATTGTATTTAAATCAAAGCGCTGACAACCGACTGGTTGGTCGTTTGTTTACCGCTCCGTCAACACTTGTATGAGTCATTTTGGAGACGTTGCTTCCAGTTTTGTGGGACTTTTACCCGACATTCAGACGAATGATATCTCAAGCCCTGTCGCCCAATTAAACCAAAACGGTCTATATGCATGGGCCGACCGACCCGCACCCTTTTGCCTTGGCAGGCTTAGAACCTCAAACTCTTTACCAGTACCCAAGTGCGGTCAGGTTCAGCTCTCCGTGGAAGCATCATGCAGCCCAATCTATTTCGTCAAGCCCCAATGGGCTGAGACTGATTGTCTCTGAGTGAAGGCTGGACAAATGGCCTGGACGGTGACTTAAACTGTTAATATTTCATAAAAATAACACACCCGTAGACATAGTGCATTTTTCATATCTCCAAAATGGCTACTTTGATGTTGAAAATTCATGATATTTTTCTTATTTATACTTCAAACATAGGTTTTGGGTGCACGTTAGAACCGCCTCATTTCTAACGAGTACCCACAACCGTTCTAACGAGTACCCACAACCTATGTCTTGGAGCAGAGATAAAATAAATATGTACACCCACGTAAACCCCAGTTTTTTCTATATAAAGTGGGGTTTAGCGGGTGTTCATTTCACGGACTTGGTCATGTGATGTCCTTTACCTCTTACTGTTCTCTACTGTAAGCAAACAGTATAGACCCGAATCAGACGCTGCGTTCTGTGGTTTCTGATCCGACCTGGATCAACACTGTTTGACAAGCCCAGTCCATGATTCCAATCCAGATACGTAATGTAGTCTCCATCACGAACACACGCCTATATAATTTTGACCCCCTTGAACCATACCCGGCAAAAAAAGTTCTGCACAACTGGGGGTTTTACCAATTTATTTTACTCACATGTAGTATCTGTTTACATATTACATATCAGTTTTTAGCTTTCTCTTTTGGAAACAGTTTGCTTTAAACAGAATCAAAATCGCACAAGAAATGCTGGAGATTTGGGCTTGACAAGGCACCAGGGGTCGGCAGTCAAAAATGACAAATTTATCGATTTTCAATGCGATCGTTTATTACCTATCCGTCTGTTGGCTTAAGACGTTTAAACGCTTATAGGACGAAAGCATTATTTTAATGAGTCATTGGTTAATTGCTGCTATTGTTGCAGCTACTGCTGCTGCAGACGTTGGCTTTCGATGTTCTGTTACCTGGCTTTTGTAATATTGGTGCTGCATGCGATTTCGAGAGTGAACATTTCTGTCAAAAGTCACCATCAAATTTCTTATCCAATAACATGCATGGAATTAAAAGTGCTCACCAGGCTACATATTCAACTGCATTTTTTGCATGATTTTTTAAAGATGTTCATCATTTCATTAAATCAATTTTAATTGTCCATTATTAAGCGTTTGGTTTCAACAATGGCGAATGCTAGACCTTTCCCAGCTTTGAGAAAGCTAACTGATGAAGAAAGAGCCCGGGCGCTTGGGCGTTAAGAAGCAGGCGCTCATCCGCAAGATGTTGCTAATCAGTTCAACGTGCATCGCAGCACTACTGTCCGCATTCGTCACCGTCATTAAGCAACGGGGGCTGTTTCCGGACGACCGAGAGTTACCACCCATCGTGAAGGCCGATACATTGCGGTAACTGTAGCAAGACGGCGTTTTGGTAATGGTCCCAGTCTGGAGAGAATGTTGAGACAACAACAGGGGCCTGATGCACGTCGAATCTCGGTGCAGACAGTCAGGAACAGAGTTCGAGCCTCGGGGTTCAAATCCAAAAAACCTGCTATGAAGCCCCAGCTTTCTCAACGGAACAGGGCTCTACGGCGCCAGTTTTGTGCACGGCATGGCAGATGGAACAGACGGCAGTGGTCGGAAGTTCTATTTTCCGACGAGTGGAGATTTTGTCTTCGGAAGATTGATGGTCGGATCAGAGTTTGGCGTCGCACTGGGGAGAGGCACCTTGAGCCTAATGTCCTACCAACAACAGCTTACAACGGCAGCAGTGTAATGGTTTGGCAGGTATCAGTTCTAATGGCAGAACTGCCCTTGTCGTATTGCCCGGAAACTTGAATGGTCGTCGGTACATTGACGAAATTCTAAGTAGAAGTACAACAAAGATCAGGAATCGATACAATTAACTTACTCCACCCATCAAAGACACCAAAGGGAAAGAAACACAAACATTAAGCGACCAGACCATAATGGAAACCTAAACAAAGGAAGGCCATAAGGACAGTTACTTTCCCACAAAATGGCCATATGGCCATCCGAAATTAGAAGACACAAGTGATACACACAGTAAGTAACAAACAACACCATAAATAAACCGCCACAGAAGAACCGCCTTGGAACGGTCAGTGGAAAGATCTCCACTGGGGGGCTTAAATTGATTTTACGTGGCCACAATCCTCGCCCTTACTTCCGTCGCGATTTAGACAAATAATTTGTTCAGTCCGCATGAAGGCCTCCTAACTCATCAGTGCAACATCTCCGTGAACACAAAAAATCAAAGAACCACAGAGGCGAGACAACGGTGAGGACTCGACAGCAAGAAACCACTGAAATGCTGGAGCAAAAGAAAACCAACAGTTAGACTCCGATGGGCCCAACCAGAGACAGAGCATCAGGCACCAACCAACATTATCTTGATTTAGATCTCTCTAATTCTCAATAAGCCTTTACGTTGGAGCCGTCATAGAATCTGAGGCCTGACCCACCGGCGTGCAATTAAAGAGGGAAGCAAAGTTGCCAACCGTGATTGGGTTAACTACCATGCATGCAGTCTGTCGTATAACATCCATGTTGTACCCAATCTTTGTATATCGACGAATGATTTTACGAAATTGGGTGCTGAAGTCATTGCGGTTATATATTTTTCTGAATTTATATACTAAGTCACCATAAAATTCGGGTTCCGATAGACCTTGTTGCAGGAGAAATTTAATTCCAATATTGAATTTTGAAATTAAATCAGAATGGCGTCTATAAAATTTTGAAAAGGCTTTTCGTAGTTTATGGTACCGATAACCCTGATTTAAGGAGTTTAGCCGTTAATAATTGATTGCGAGTGTTGAAGTCAGTTACATGACTACACACTCTAGCAAATCGAATTAATTGCGAAATATAAACGCCATAGGATGGCGCACGAGGAACATCACCATCCAAAAAAGGAAAATTTACAATCTCAAAATCAAAGTCATCGCGTTTATCATAAATTAATAAATCAATAGGACCTCATGTTGAACCGTATCTCAGACAGATGGGCCAGAACTCCATCTTCCAGGACGACAATGCGAGACCTCATCGAGCCAGGATTGTCGATGCTTTCCTGCAGCAGAATGGTGTGTAGAGACTTGAGTGGCCACCGATGTCCTCTGACTTGATGTGCATTGAACATTTGTGGGATATTCTTGGTCGGGCTGTAAACAAACGGGTCAATCAACACACAAGACTTCCAGACTTGCAGAGACTTCTATTCCAAGAATGGGCTGCGATTCCTCAGCATCATATACAGAGACTGGTGAATCTAATGATGAGGAGACTTGACGAGTGTCGTGTGAATCTTGGTGACTATACCCATTATTGATTATTGACTTACAGTTCAGAAACTGTGATTTTGTCATTTTTGACAACCTACCCCATGTGCCTTCGGAGAAGTATTATTCATGACTCAGTGATGATATTCCTGTTTTGATTTCTGTTTATTATCAGGATTGAATTAAATTTTCTTGTGGTGTAATTATTTTTTCTGTATATTTATGTTTTAGGCAAACAGGTCGAAAAAACTCCAGTTGTGCAGAACTTTTTTAGCCGGGTATAGTAAAACTGGGGTTTACAGTGGTTAACCTTATGTTTCTTATTTCAGCTCTAAAATATGTATTTTGATCAGAAATATCACAGTTTTTCATCTGAAAATTTTCGTTTTTTT
Organism: Lucinisca nassula; assembly: GCA_963580285.1. Taxonomy (NCBI): domain Eukaryota; kingdom Metazoa; phylum Mollusca; class Bivalvia; order Lucinida; family Lucinidae; genus Lucinisca; species Lucinisca nassula. The sequence continues at coordinate 129,606,207 of OY757020.1, read as the reverse complement.
CGGCGATAAAATTTACAATGTATTTTCGTAATGCGCTGCGGTAAAATAAGCGCTGCTATTTCTATAAAGTAACATCACGTGAACATGTCCGTGAAATTAACACCCCTCTAAACCCCACTTTATATAGAGACAACTGGGGTTTACGGGGGTATACATTATTTTTTGTATTTCTGCTCCAAGACATAGGTTGTGGGTACTCGTTAGAACCGCCTCAATGAGGCGGTTCTAACGAGCACCCGTAACCTATGTTAGGAGTAACAATAAGAAAAATATCACAAATTTTCATCAGAAAAATGTCCGTTTCTGAGATATGAAAAAATGCACTATGCCTTACGGGTGTGTTATCGTAATGTTTGGATTTTCTATAGTCACGTGGACAATAGCACTGATGAGCTTCTTGCGCTTTATAACTTTGAGTCGACTGACAAACAATCGATTTGAAAATTAAGCAGCAATTATAATATCAGACGTTCCCCCACATTACGATAACATACCCGTGCGGCATAGTGGAATTTTTACATCTCCAAAATGGCTACTTTTCTGACGAAAATCTGTGATATTTTTATTATTTATACTGCAAACATAGGTTGTGGGTACTCGTTAGAACCGCCTCATCGAGGCGGTTCTAACAAGTACCCACAACCTATGTCTTGGAGCAGAAATAAGAAAAATATTGGTTACCCCCGTAAACCCCAGTTTTCTCTATATAAAGTGGGGTGTAAGGGGGTGTTCATTTCACGGACTTGTTCACGTGATGATTGCAGTTGTGTCACTTCCTTTATCATATTATCCCTTTTGAATCGGAAATCCCAAAAAGGCTAATTGGCAATCAATGTAGGCCGAGATAAAACGCCGCAGAACGTGGCGTTTGAGCAGGGCCTACACTGTTTGCGAAATGCTTAGTATTTTTCCAAATGATTTTGGCGAGACACAACCTCACAATCCTTAATTTCTGAAATGCACATCAGGAAAATACACCTACAGTGTAAATATAATTTTGATCCCCATGAACCGCACTTTTATACATTTAAACTTGGTTTATAGAGGCAATTTTTTCAATTTCTGCTCTAAAATATAGATTGTGGGTAATTGTTAAAACCGCCTCGACTAGGCAGCTCTAACGAGTACGTACAATCTATATTATGAGCAGAAACAAGAAAATATCACAATTTTTCATCAGTGATTTTTTTTTTTTTTTTTTTTTTGGGGGGGGGGGTGGGGGGCGGTAAAATTTACAATGTATTATTAGTACAAGCGTGTATTCGTAATAACCTGTGCTATCCATTTTGTACAGCATCACGTAAACATGTGTAAACATATCCGTGAAATGAACACCCCTCTAAACCCCACTTTATATATAAAAACTGGGATTTACGAATGTATTCATTATTTTTCTTATTTCTTCTCCAAGACAATTTTTTTTCTTTTTGATTTTGGTTTTACGGCCCTTTCAAGATTATTTCACTCATATCGAGCTATCGTTAATCAGGGGTGGGCGAAAACCGGAGTACCCGGAGAAAAAACACCTGACCTTCCGTTGCAGAACTTGGCGTCTCACATGTGACCCGAGCGAGGCTCGAACCTCTCCAAGACATAGGTTGTGGGTAGGAGCACCCACAACCTAAGTTTGGAGTATAAATAAAAAATATCCCGGATTTTCACCAGAAAAGTAGCCATTTTGGAGATAAGAAAAAATGCTCTTGTCACACGGATTTGTTATCGTAATGGAATGGGTTATTTATAATTTCAGATTTTACTGCGCCTACTAATTTAGCCCTAGGGCAAACCGCTACCCAAAGTTCTACGGCGTCAGGGGCGAAAGCGGCGCGAGCGGTTGATGGAAATAAAAATCCTGATTTTAGAAGGAACAGTTGCACCCATACGAATCACAACGTCGATACCGACCTTTGGTGGCAAGTAGAACTTGATAAAGAGTCTGAGATTGTTCAAGTAAAAATAAAGAACAGGAATAGGCTTAGTAAGTCAGTTATCGTGCCCTAACATATCGGTACGATTTAATGTTGTCTGCAGTGTGTTAATTACTCATCAATAAGGCTGGCTAATCGATGCTGAAATGATAATCGATTATCAGGCTTGCCATATCGATAAATAATCGATTAGTAATCACTGGAGATTTGGTCATAATTTTACCTGTCTGGCTTTCTGTCTGAATAGGACTCTTACCATATGCTGTACTTCACTCTAGGGTTTTGCGCAGACAGGCCGGAGCAAACAGTGAAGACCCAGATGAGACGCCGCAGAACGCGGCGTCTCATCAGGGTCTGCACTATTTGCCACTCATCCGGCTATTTAAGAAAAATTTTTGGCGAGTTATTTCTACTAAGAAAATAATCGATCACGAAAAATCAGTATCGATAATCATATTTCTGGAATTTATCGATCAATTAATTGATTATCCGATTAATCGTGGCAGCCTTACTCACCATGTGTACAAGTACGTGAAATGAACACACCCCTAAACCCAACTTTATACAGAGAAATTTGGGGTTTACAGGGGGTAAACATTATTTTCTTTATTTATGCTCCAAGACATAGGTTGTGGGTACTCGTTAGAACCGCTCTAAAGAGCGCCCACAACCTACGTTTACAGTATAAATAAGAAAAATATTACGGATCTTCATCAGAAAAGTGGTCATTTTGGAGATATGAAAAAATGCACTATGTTATCGGCGAAAAAATGAAAATTTTATGATGAAAAAATATGATATTTTTCTTATTTCTGCTCAAAATATAGATTGTGGGTACTCGTTAGAACCGCCTCATCGAGGCGGTTCTAATTTGTATCCACAATCTATATTTAAGAGCAGAATTAAGAAAAATACGGTTACCCCTGTAAACCCCAGTTTTACTATATAGAGTGGGGTTCAAAGGGTCAAAATTACATAGGCGTGTTTCGTGATGCTCTGAAATAGCCCCGCCCATCGGGGCTTGAAGAAATAGACGGGCTGCATGATGCTTCCATGCAGAGCTGAAACCGACGCGTACACTAGTACTGGCAAACCAGGCAATGCGGTGTGAGTCTGACCGTCCACGCTTATAAACCCTATTGGTTGAATTGGTCCTGAGATGCCATTGCATCCCAATGTCGGGTAAAAGTCCCACAAAATTGGAAGCAATGTCTCCTAAATGACTTTTATGGTGTTGACGAGGACGTTAAACCTCAAATCAAACGAACGAAACACTCTCTGAAAATGATATACACTACATGTATTGTAAACCCCACATTTTATAGTGTGTTTGGTTGACATTACGAAAAAACTCCTATACAAATGCATTATAAACTTAAAAGCCGAAAAAACGAACATTTTAAGATGACAAACTGTGATATTTTTCTTATTTCTGCTCAAAAAATAGATTGTGTGTACTCGTTAGAACCGACTCATCGAGGCGGTTTTCAAGCGAGTACCATCAATCTATATTTTGGAGCAGAAATAAGAAAAAAAAATGGTTTACCCCTGTAAACTCCAGTTTTACAATATAAAAAAGTGGTGTTAAAGCGGATCAAAATTATATAGGCGTGTTTTCGTGACGGTGTTTGTTGCATGCATTACGAAAACACACCTCTAGAAATACAGTAAATTTTACCGCCAAGAAAACGAAAATGTTAGGATGAAAAATTGCGATACTTTTCTTATTTCTTCTCAACACAAAGATTGTGGATACTCGTTAGAACCGCCTCGACGAGGCGGTTCTAACGAGTACCCACAATCTTTATTTTAGAGCAGAAATACGAAAAAAGCGTTTACCACCATAAACCCCAGTTTTACTATATAAAAGTAGGGTTCAAGGGGGTCACAATTATATAGGCGTGTTATATAGGCGTGTTTTCCTGATGAATGAAATTACCTTGTTTTTCTTTCGTATGAACATCACGAAAACACGTCTATATAATCTTGACCCCCTTGAACCCCAGTTTTATATAGTGAACTGGGGTTTACAGGGGCGAACCTTTTTTTCTTATTTCTGCTCTAATATATAGACTGTGGGTACTCGTTGAGCAAGAACAATATCACAAATTTTCATCTTAAAATTTCAGCTTTTTTGGCGGTAAGGTTTACAATGTATTTGTATGGGCGTGTCTTCGTAATGATTAATAAGTCTGGCATTGCACGACCCGCAGAAAAAGCAACCGACTGAAGTCGGTTGATTTCTAAGAGTGCCCTAAAATCACCGTGTCAATCGGTCATTCTGTCAGTCTGTCAGTCTGTCCGTTCGTAACCTGTTTGTGAAAATTGGTGATAGTGACTTAACCGCTTGGAATATTTAAACAATTTTTGTCATACTGATAGATAGCAATGAGATCTAACCAATGAACTAGTAAAATATTACATTCCATTTAGTATAGCCTCGCCGAGGCGAAAAAATGTGAAAATTTTCGAACTGCTTCTCCTCGGAAACCGTTGGGCCGATTGAAGTCAAATTTCATATGGAGCCTCTATGGGATGGGGGAAACCAAAATTTGCTAATTGGGTCCAGGTCACATGACCAAAATGGCCGCCAAGCTATATATGGTCTGTCTGTCCGTCCGTAAACCGTTTGTGAAAATTGGTGATAATGACTTAACCGCTTGGAATATTTAAACAATTTTTGGCATACTGATAGATATCAATGTGATCTAACCAATGAACTTGCGAAATATTACATTCCATTTAGTATAGCTTCGCCGAGGCGAAAAATGTGAAAATTTTCGAACTGCTTCTCCTCGGAAACCGTTGGGCCGATTGAAGTCAAATTTCATTTGGAGCCTCTATGGGATGGGGGAAACCAAAATTTGCTCATGGGGTCCAGGTCACATGACCAAAATGGCCGCCAAGCCATATATGGTAAAAACCCTTCAAAAATAGTCTTCTCCAGAACCACTGGGAAGATTTCCACGAAACTTGATAAATAGCATCTGGGACGTAGGCCCATTATAAATTGCTAAAATGGTGACCCTGGGTTGACCTTGACCTTCTTTGGGTCCGTCCGTAACCCGTTTGTGAAAATTGGTGATAGTGACTTAACCGCTTGGAATATTTATACACTTTTTGGCATACTGATAGATATCAATGAGATCTAACCAATGAACTTGCGAAATATTACATTCCGTTTAGTATAGCCTCGCCGAGGCGAAAAATGTGAAAATTTTCGAACTGCTTCTCCTCGGAAACCGTTGGGCCGATTGAAATCTAATTTCACATGAAGCCTCTATGGGATGGGGGAAACCAAAATTTGCTCATGGGGTCCAGGTCACATGACCAAAATGACCGCCAAGCCATATATGGTCTGTCTGTCTGTCTGTCCGTCCGTAATCCGTTTGTGAAAATTGGTGATTGTGACTTAACCGCTTGGAATATTTAAACAATTTTTGGCATACTGATAGATATCAATGTGATCTAACCAATGAACTTGAGAAATATTACATTCCATTTAGTATAGCTTCGCCGAGGCGAAAAATGTGAAAATTTTCGAACTGCTTCTCCTCGGAAACCGTTGGGCCGATTGAAGTCAAATTTCATATGGAGCCTCTATGGGATGGGGGAAACCAAAATTTGCTCATGGGGTCCAGGTCACATGACCAAAATGGCCACCAAGCCATATATGGTAAAAACCCTTCAAAAATAGTCTTCTCCAGAACCACTGGGAAGATTTCCACGAAACTTGATAAATAGCATCTGGGACGTAGGCCCATTATAAATTGCTAAAATGGTGACCCTGGGTTGACCTTGACCTTCTTTGGGTCCGTCCGTAACCCGTTTGTGAAAATTGGTGATAGTGACTTAACCGCTTGGAATATTTATACACTTTTTGGCATACTGATAGATATCAATGAGATCTAACCAATGAACTTGCGAAATATTACATTCCGTTTAGTATAGCCTCGCCGAGGCGAAAAATGTGAAAATTTTCGAACTGCTTCTCCTCGGAAACCGTTGGGCCGATTGAAATCTAATTTCACATGAAGCCTCTATGGGATGGGGGAAACCAAAATTTGCTCATGGGGTCCAGGTCACATGACCAAAATGACCGCCAAGCCATATATGGTCTGTCTGTCTGTCCGTCCGTAATCCGTTTGTGAAAATTGGTGATTGTGACTTAACCGCTTGGAATATTTAAACAATTTTTGGCATACTGATAGATATCAATGTGATCTAACCAATGAACTTGAGAAATATTACATTCCATTTAGTATAGCTTCGCCGAGGCGAAAAATGTGAAAATTTTCGAACTGCTTCTCCTCGGAAACCGTTGGGCCGATTGAAGTCAAATTTCATATGGAGCCTCTATGGGATGGGGGAAACCAAAATTTGCTCATGGGGTCCAGGTCACATGACCAAAATGGCCGCCAAGCCATATATGGTAAAAACCCTTCAAAAATAGTCTTCTCCAGAACCACTGGGAAGATTTCCACGAAACTTGATAAATAGCATCTGGGACGTAGGCCCATTATAAATTGCTAAAATGGTGACCCTGGGTTGACCTTGACCTTCTTTGGGTCCGTCCGTAACCCGTTTGTGAAAATTGGTGATAGTGACTTAACCGCTTGGAATATTTATACACTTTTTGGCATACTGATAGATATCAATGAGATCTAACCAATGAACTTGCGAAATATTACATTCCGTTTAGTATAGCCTCGCCGAGGCGAAAAATGTGAAAATTTTCGAACTGCTTCTCCTCGGAAACCGTTGGGCCGATTGAAATCTAATTTCACATGAAGCCTCTATGGGATGGGGGAAACCAAAATTTGCTCATGGGGTCCAGGTCCCATGACCAAAATGACCGCCAAGCCATATATGGTCTGTCTGTCTGTCCGTCCGTAATCCGTTTGTGAAAATTGGTGATTGTGACTTAACCGCTTGGAATATTTAAACAATTTTTGGCATACTGATAGATATCAATAAGATCTCACCAATGAACTTGCGAAATATTACATTCCATTTAGTATAGCCTCGCCGAGGCGAAAAATGCGAAAATTTTCGAACTTCTTCTCCTCGGAAACCTTTGGGCCGATTATAGTCAAATTTCATATGGAGCCTCTTTTGGATGGGGGAAAATAAAATTTGCTCATGGGGTCCAGGTCACATGACCAAAATGGCCGCCAAGCCATATATGGTAAAAACCCTTCAAAAATAGTCTTCTCCGGTGCCACTTGGCAGATTTCCACGAAACTTCATAAATAGCATATGGGACGTGGGCCCATCATAAATTGCTAAAATTGACCTTGACCTTCTTTGTGCCTAGGTCAAACTTTGACACATATGCTTTTGTATTGGAAAAGTGAGAATGCATTTTATCCTGCAAATGATTCAGAATACAGTACTAAAGTATAAGAAATATTTTTGCTCCTTACGATAAGGCGCATTTATTGGGGGAACCGTTTTAGGTCCAGGTCACATGACCAAAATGGCCGCCATACCCATATATGGTAACACTCATAAAGCTAAAAGCATCCGGCGGGTCGTGCACTTCAGCTGAAGCACTGGTTCTTTGTATGTTTTACATAAGAGGTTCAAGTGTAATGCCGATCCAATTAAGAGCGCGTAGCACAAGTGAGTTTTTCCTGACATAATGTTATTGCACGACCCGCGGAAAAAGCGACCGACTGAAGTCGGCTGATTTTCTAGAGTGCCCTCAAATCACCGTGTCATTCTGTCAGTCTGTCAGTCTGTCCGTCCGTAACCCGTTTGTGAAAATTGGTGATAGTGACTTAACCGCTGGGAATATTTAAACAATTTTTGGCATACTGATAGATAACAATGAGATCTAACCAATGAACTTGCGAAATATTACATTCCATTTAGTATAGCCTCGCCGAGGCGAAAAATGTGAAAATTTTCGAACTGCTTCTCCTCGGAAACCGTTGGGCCGATTGAAGTCAAATTTCATATGGAGCCTCTATGGGATGGGGGAAATAAAAATATGCTCATGGAGTCTAGGTCACATGACCAAAATGGCCGCCAAGCCATAGTAGCACAAGTGAGTTTTTCCTGACATAATGTTATTGCACGACCCGCAGAAAAAGCGACCGACTGAAGTCGGCTGATTTTCTAGAGTGCCCTCAAATCACCGTGTCATTCTGTCAGTCTGTCAGTCTGTCCGTCCGTAACCCGTTTGTGAAAATTGGTGATAGTGACTTAGCCGCTCGGAATATTTAAACAATTTTTGGCATACTGATAGATATCAATGAGATCTAACCAATGAACTTGCGAAATATTACATTCCATTTAGTATAGCCTCGCCGAGGCGAAAAATGTGAAAATTTTCGAACTGCTTCTCCTCGGAAACCGTTAAGCCGATTGAAGTCAAATTTCATATGGAGCCTCTATGGGAAGGGGGAAACCAAACTTTGCTCATTGGGCCCAGGTCACATGACCAAAATGGCCACCAAGCCATATATGGTCTGTCTGTCTGTCCGTCCGTAACCCGTTTGTGAAAACTGGTGATAGTTACTTAACCGCTGGGAATATTTAAACAATTTTTGGCATACTGATAGATAACAATGAGATCTAACCAATGAACTTGCGAAATATTACATTCCATTTAGTATAGCCTCGCCGAGGCGAAAAATGTGAAAATTTTCGAACTGCTTCTCCTCGGAAACCGTTGGGCCGATTGAAGTCAAATTTCATATGGAGCCTCTATGGGATGGGGGAAATAAAAATATGCTCATGGAGTCTAGGTCACATGACCAAAATGGCCGCCAAGCCATATATGGTAAAAACCCTTCAAAAATAGTCTTCTCCAGAACCACTGGGAAGATTTCCACGAAACTTCATAAATAGCATCTGGGACGTAGGCCCATCATAAATTGCGAAAATGGTGACCCTGGGTTGACCTTGACCTTCTTTGTGCCTAGGTCAAACTTTGACACATATGCTTTTGTATTGGAAAAGTGAGAATGCATTTTATCCTGCAAACGATTCAGAATACAGTACTAAAGTAATGAGATCTAACCAATGAACTTGCGAAATATTACATTCCATTTAGTATAGCCTCGCCGAGGCGAAAAATGTGAAAATTTTCGAACTGCTTCTCCTCGGAAACCGTTGGACCGATGGAAGTCAAATTTCATATGGAGCCTCTATGGGATTGGGGGAAACAACATTTGCTCATGGGGTCCAGGTCACATGACCAAAATGGCCGCCAAACCATATATGGTCTGTCTGTCTGTCCGTCCGTAACCCGTTTGTGAAAATTGGTGATAGTGACTTAACCGCTTGGAATAATTTAACAATGTTTGGCATACTGATAGATATCAATGAGATCTAACCAATGAACTTGCGAAATATTACATTCCATTTAGTATAGCTTCGCCGAGGCGAAAAATATGAAAATTTTCGAACTGCTTCTCCTCGAAAACCGTTGGGCCAATTGAAGTCAAATTTCATATGGTGCCTCTATGGGATGGGGGAAACCAAAATTTGCTCATGGGGTCCAGGTCACATGACCAAAATGGCCGCCAAGCCATATATGGTAAAAACCCTTCAAAAATAGTCTTCTCCAGAACCACACTTCATAAATAGCATCTGGGACGTAGGCCCATCATAAATTGCTGAAATGGTGACCCTGGGTTGACCTTGACCTTTTTGTGCCTAGGTCAAACTTTGACACATATGCTTTTGTATTGGAAAAGTGAGAATGCATTTTATCCTGCAACCGATTCAGAATACAGTACTTAAGTATAAGATATATTTTTGCTCCTTGCGATAAGGCGCATTTTTTGGGGGAACCGTTTTAGGTCCAGGTCACATGACCAAAATGGCCGCCATACCCATATATGGTAACACTTATAGAGCTAAAAGCATCCGGCGGGTCGTGCCTTTCAGCTGAAGCACTGGTTTATTACTCAACAAAGCACACACTACAGCTGATCTATTTCGATTCTATTGTCAATTACAATGTTGTTGCCTTAAAATTCTCATAACCTTTCGCCATCATAAGTAAACAATCTCGCCAACATTATTGAGTGTATCATACATTTATATCCCTTTTGTAATGTTTTAGATGAGACAATAGAACGTTTTATCACCTAACGTCATAGAATCTTAGAGAGACGTTCATAAATGGGTACTTTGCGGGACCAGCTCATCCTCTCAGTGATTGGTTGACATGAAGAGTAAACAACAGTTCCTTTCAATTGCTTATATAGGCACCCCAGCAGGCACATGACGTAATTGTGACGTCACATCAACGTCAGTACAACGTCATGACCTTTATGCAACGTCAAATCAACGTCGGTGCAACGTCATGACGTTGCACCGACGTTGATTTGACGTTGGCATAGCGACGTGTGCCTGCTGGGACGCTATGTTAGAACTGAATTTCAAACTGACAATTGCAGCCCAATGCCAGTAAAATCAGTAGAAAACAATCAGTACGTGCATTTCGAGCGACTTGATTGGTTGAAAAAAATGTTGTTTACTTCGATTAATCCCATTAGCAAGGATCTCAGATCTGTTTCACAAAGCGACAGGCAGAAATAAGTAGTTAAGGTCGTAGTACCAAAGCGTTAATCCCAAATCATTAATCCATAGACAAATGGCAAATATCAATGTTCAGACCAACAGACATGGACTCCAGAAGAGTGTAATCAGGCGTCCTAGGATAGTAAGCATTACTTGGTAAACAAGCTTCACCCACCATGCCTATCGACCTGAACGAAGAAAGGGAGTAAATGGCGGGAAGGGTATGTCCGAGATTTCGGAAGTCTTCCTATGACTTTCCATTGGCAAACACATCTGAAATAATTCTGCAAAATTGCCACATTGTACGGATCAACAAGATCATGGTGCCTCCCATAGAACTTCTTTAGTATTGATACCTGTTTGTTTTTTGATACCCCTGGCATAACAACCTGGTTGTGAGCACCTCCCCACGTTCCATAAAGTCCTGATACTTGGAACAGGCTCTAGCATAACGGATTAACTGTGAAACGTAAAGTCCATATGCTGGTGCAGACGGGATATTACTGCTCAGGAAGGGAAAGTAAACAATGGGAAAATTGAAGTCATCTCGTTTAACGTAAAGCCAAGTAGTTAGCTTCCCGTTGCCAATATAGATGCGAAGGCTGAGCTGATTCTTTGCTGGGCGCGCATGTTAGTTGTAGGAAATGCTACATGTAGAGGATATTTGATTTTTTCAGTGTAAGATCGAATTTTATTTCATCGAATGAACACCAAAACTGTTATTTTCACGAGTGGCGTAGCCACGAGTGAAAATAGCAGTTTTGGTGTTCATGAGTGAAATAAAATTTGATCTTGCACTGAAAAAATCAAATTTTCTGTTTCTTACATGCTTCAAAAGGCAATATGTAGCGTCTTTAATGGTGTCGCTCACATTCGGAGAAAATTATCTTTGTTTCTGTTCGTTTCGCGTCAATTTAGTGGTGTCCATCGTGTTTAGTGGGTATACTATTGGGTGTAAACTGAAAGTTTGCACCTGAGAAATGGCCTGGGATGGCATTTCTTTGAATGGTTAATGAAATAATTGAGAGACAAGTGTCCCAAAGAAGGTGCGGACAGATCTAACGTCGCGCGACAAAATACGTGACGTCAGCGTCGAAAATGACGTCATTAACGTCCTCGTAACGTGTGAACCTACTTAGCGTCAATTCTAATACAGTTCATTAATTTTCAATCATCTGACAATGAAAATTAGATTTCGAGAAAAAAGTAGTCCCAAACACTGAAAAATAAAAAATCGTATTTTCACTGTTTGAAACAGTGAAAATATCGATTTATATTTCACTGATAAATCTCTATCATTCATTGAAAAGCATGTAAGAAATATTGTTTTTATCTTCAGGTGCTAGGCTTAGAGATATTGACATATTAATTGGTAAATCGACTGATGATTTCCAATCATGTGCCTACTTTGAAGGACCAGGAGCAAACTCCGTGGAATATACAATAAACTGTACGCAACCACTAATAGGCAAATACGTCAAACTAGACAAACGTAATGACACACAAGATCTCACTTTATGTGAAGTTGAAGTAATGGGATGGCCTGTAGGTAGGTGTGCTTTATTGTAATATGCCTTTTCCAATATGTTTTAAGTCTTCATTACGCAAACACGCCTATACAAATACATAGCCACCTTTATCGCCGAAAAAATGAAAAATTTATGATGAAAAATTGTGTTTTTTTCTTATTTCTGCTCAAAATATAGATTATGGGCACCCGTTAGAACCGCCTCATCGAGGCGGTTCTAACGAGTACCCACAATCTATATTTTAGAGCAGAAATAAGAAAAATAAGGTATACCCCCGGAAACCCCAGTTTTACTGTATAAAAGTGGGGTTCAAGGGGGTCAAAATTATATAGGCGTGTTTTCGTGATGGATTTCACTTTGCAGCAAAGTACTCAAAATGCCAGTACTCTTGCCCTTAACGAAGGTGAAGCACAATACGTTGCTTTGTGTCTTTGATGGGAGCTGTGGGTTAATTGTATCGATTCCTGACCATTGCCTTCACTTCTATTTTTATATCCCGTTAGTGCTAGTGTTTGATTTTTATGTTCTTGGAGATGTTAGAAAATAGAAGTGAAGGCAATGATCAGGAATCGATACAATTAACCCACAGCTCCTATCAGAGACACAAAAGGGAAAGAAACACAAACATGAAACAACTAGACCCTAATGGAACAGAAAGCATTCGTGCGGATTAAACCAATTCGCCACGAAAACACGCCTATATGATTTTGACCCCTGGAACCCCACTTTTATATTGAAAACCTGGGGTTTGCAGGGGTAAACATTATTTTTCTTGCACACCAGACAAGGAAATCCGTGATTTTACCCTGGGATAGAAATTTATGTTCTGACCCTGGTGTTCCGACCCCAAATCGAATATAATCACGTGTTTGATAAATGCACTGGTTGATTGCAACCTCATGTGCGGCGTCGTCATGCGTGACGTCACTAAACATTCCTGTTGTGTCATCACAAAATGGCGGACGTCGGTAACCGAAGTGACAGCAGCATTACAAATTCGCAATAGAAATAGAAGGTATGCAAGAAAAAGAATCCAATATGGGTGTGAGGGGTGGATAGAAAAATCCGTCCCTCGGGATCACTGTCCGGCATCACTCGGCAAGCCTCGTGATGCCGGACAGTGTCCCTCGGGACGGATTTTTCAATCCATCCCTTACACCCATATAAGATTCTTATATTCTTATGATTTGTCTACACCATGACAGAATCAAGATCGAGGATTATGGCCATGTAAAATCGATTTATGTTCCTCAGTGAATTACGTCTTGCTGACCATTCAAGGTCGGTTCTTCTGTCGTGGTTTAGTTTTTGTTATAGTATGCCTTTGCATGTATGTTTCCCTTATTTCTTTTTATTTTGGACAGCCATTTTGCCATTTTGTGGGAATGCAACTGTCCTGTCGGCTATCCAATACGTTCGGTTATTAATATCAATTTAAAGTGGTGCCTGGTGCTCTATCTCTGGTCGGACCCGCCGGAGTCCAGTTGTTGGTTTTCTTTTGTAGCAGCTTTTCAATTAGTTCATGCTTACGAGTCCTCATCGTTGTTTCATCTCTGTATTCGTTTGATATTTATTTTTTCGGGACTATTGAACTTATAATATGGCAATCTCCATGTGGACTGACAAATTATTTGTCTATACCACGACAAAACCAAGGACATGGCTTGTGGCCAAGTAAAATCTATTTAAGTCACCGGGTAAAACATTTTACTGACGGTTCCAAGGCAGATCTTCTATTGTCGTTATGGCCCAATTTTGCAAAATGTTGGTGGGGCATATTGGTTTCCCTTCATTCGTCCGTCCATCCGTTCGTCACGCTTTTTGATGCATAGCATAACTTGGAAACTATGCATGCATCTCAAAACAACCACTGAGCCTTGAAACTTGATGCATGGATTGGTAATGATGAGTAGATAACCTGCTTAACTTTTGATGTGATTTTGAAAGAAAAGTGTATGAGTTCCCTTTGTAAATTTGGTGCTTTTGACCTTTGTCAGCAAACAAAAAAAACTGTTAGCGCTACAGCCTTGCTGTTTGTTGATTTGAGAGATTAATAGTTGACCTGAACAACTTCTGAATAAATTTTGAAAACATACTTCATGAGTTATGGCCCCTTGCAAATTTTGGTCAGTTTTACCTTGTCAGTTCAATATTTCGAAAACCCATTTGAGCTAGGGCCTTTATATTTGAGCCCCGCCAAGCGAATTTGTGTCTTCGAGCATTCCGTCATGACTAATTTTAACTGCGCATGCCCAGCTATTCAGAGGGACCAGGGATATGGCTTTCTGACTGAAGGTTCCTCTTGATTCACTGCTTGTATGAGCGAGCAGCGGAGGTTCTGGCGAGACTGCGCTGATGCGCAGGCTCGCCTGAACCTTCGCTGCTCGCATAGGCGATAAGTACCAAAATCGCTTGACGGGGCCCATTTGGTAGTTAGATTGACCAGATTAATGTTCGAATAAATTATGAAAAAAAGAAACACTTGAGATATAACCCTTTGTAAGTTTGGGCATGTTTTACTTTATTTGCAAAACATATCAAAACCATTCGAGCTAGAGCCTAACTATTCAGAACTTACTAGTATGGTATATTGTGCTTTTATTGCTAGTTATGAGAAGAGTAATTGTGTAACTTTTAAATAATTTTGAAAAGAAAGTTCATGGGTTATTGCCCTTTGAAAAGTTTGTTAGTTTTACCTTGTCAGCAAAATTTGTATCTCAAAAACCATTTGAGATAAAGCATTGATATTTGCTGATAATATTGATTGTGATAAGCAGATTAGCTGATTAACATTTTTATAAATTATAAAAAAAACAAACAACAACAAAAAACAACCAAAAAAATACTTCGTTGGCTATTGGGCCACATTACGATAACAGTTTTTGTTTTGTTTGATATGAGGTTTAACGTCCCCGTCAACACTGTAAAGGTCATTTTGGAGACGTTGCTTCCAATTGTGTGGGACTTTTACCCGACATTGAGATGAAATGACATCTGAAGCCCTGTCACCCAATGAAACCAATAGGGTTTATTAGCATGGGCGGTCCCGCCTCGCACCGCGGTTCCTGGACAGGCTTAGATCCTCTAAGCGGTTTACCGGTACTAGTGTGCGGGCCGGATTCAGCTCTGCGTGGAAGCATCATGCAGCCCATATATTTCTTGAAGCCCCTATGGGCGGGGGCAGACATTACGATAACAGACCCGTGCAACATAGTGCATTTTTACACCTCCAAAAGGACCATTTTTCTGATGAAGTTCCGTGATATTTTTCTTATAAATACTGCAAACATAGGTTGTGGGTACTCGTTAGAACCGCCTCATTGAGGTGGTTCTAACAAGTACCCACAACCTATGTATTGGAGCAAAAATAAGAAAAATAATTTATACCCCCGTAAACCCCAGTTTTCTCTATATAAAGTGGGGTACGGAGGGGTCTTTATTTCACGGACTTGTTCACGTGATGAGGTTAACAAAATATATTGGAACACCACTGGAACTAGAGCCTTGGTATTTCATTGACAACTATATTACATGATTACATTTTGAATTAATTCTTAAAACAACCAATGCGTTATGGCCCTTTTTAAATTTGGGCATATTTATCGTGCCAACATAAAATGTATAAAATGGTTAGAAGTAGAACATTGCTGGTCATAAGGATAATAAACCCGTGCGACAAATGTTTTTTTCACATCTCCGAAATGGCTACTTTTCAGATGAAATGAAAACCTGTTTCTTTTATGTTTTTAGCTCACCTGATCGAAGGTCATGGTGAGCTTTTGTGGCTGTGAGATGTCCGGCGTCGTCGTTCGTCGTCAGTCGTCAGTCGTCCGTCGTGCGTAAACTTTTTCTTGTGAACATACTAGACGCCACAGTTTTGGTCCAATCATCATCAAACTTGGCCAGACTGATCATCATGAGAATATGTCGGTCAAGTTGGAATATGGGTCATGTTGGGTCAAAAAGTAGGTCACCAGGTCAAATCAAAGGAAAACCTTGTTAACACTCTAGAGGCCACACTTTAGGTCCAATCATCCTCAATCTAGCTCAGGATGATCATTTTGATTATATCTTGGTCAAGTTCGAATTTGGGTAATGTCGGGTCAAAAAGTAGGTCAGTAGGTCAAACCACAGAAAACCCTTGACTCTAGAGGCCACAGTTTTGGTCCAATCATCCTCAAACTTGCCCAGAATGTTCATCATGACAATGTCTCGGTCAAGTTCGAATGTGGGTCATGTCGGGTAAAAAAGTAGGTCAATAGGTCAAATCATAGAAACACCTTGTTAACACTCTAGAGGCCACAGTTTTGGTCCAATCTTCCTCAAACTTGGTCAGAATGTTCATCCTGACAATATCGCAGTCAAGTTTGAATATGGTCGTTTCAGATCAGAAGTAGGTCCGTAGGTCAGATCATCTAAAAACCTTGTTAACACTCTAGAGGCCACAGTTTTGGTCCAGTCATCCTCAAACTTGCTCAGAATGATCATCCTGACAATATCTAGGTCAAGTTCGAATATGGGTCATTTCGGGTCAGAAAGTAGGTAAGTAGGTCAAACCACAGAAAAATCTTGTTAGCACTCTAGAGGCCACAGTTTTGGTCCAATCATCCTCAAACTTGCTCAGAATGATCATCCTGACAATATCTCGGTCAAGTACGATTATGGGTCATGGCGGCCAAAAAATAGGTCAGTAGGTCAAATCATAGGAAAACCTTGTTAACACTCTAGAGGCCACAGTGTTGGTCCAATCATCCTCAAACTTGCTCAAAATGATCATCCTGACAATATCTCGGTCAAGTTCGAATATGTGCCATGTTGGGTCAAAAAGTAGGTCAGTAGGTCAAATCATAGAAAAACCTTGTAAACACTCTAGAGGCCACAGTTTTGGTTAAATCATCATCAAACTTGCTCAGAATGATCATCTCTACAATATATAGGTCAAATTCGAATATGGGTCATGTAGGGTCAAAAAGTAGGTCAGTAGGTTAAATCATAGAAAAACCTTGTTAACACTAGGCTACAGTTTAAGTCCAGTCATCATCAAAGTTGCTCAGAATTGTCCTCTTTTTGTAATACATTGGTCAGGAGGGGTATTTTATTTGACAGAAAATGCTATTAGCAAACAGTGCAGACCCTGTTCAGATGCCACGTTCTGCGACGTCTGATCTGGGCCTATGCTGTTTGCCAGGCTACCCCTTCAGGGTTTCCCGCCTTTTAGGGGTTATTATAACTTTAAACAAATATTCTGTATGATAATACAGTATCTCAAGCAATTCAGACTTTCAGGGTGTTTGGATGATGGTCAAAGTTCTTTTGGCTATTTTTAGAAAAAACATTGTCATCATTCGACCTACTTTTATTTAATAATTTCCCCACCATAAGCATGCTACAGATTAGAAATGATTGAAATCAACCGTCAGGCTGCAGAAATATAAATGCTATCAGACATGAAGGGGCAGACCTTTCATCTCAATGTCGGGTAAAAGTCCCACAAAATTGGAAGCAACGTCTCCAAAATGACCTTAATAGTATAAACCTCAAATCAAACAAACAAAATTGGTCAAATCATACTTGAGACTGCATGTTTGGTCCACGCTTTATGAAACTTGCCAAGAATGTTTGCCTTTATAAAATCTTGAATATGTTTGAATATGGGTCATGTGGGATCCAAAAACAAGGTGATAAATAGACTCAGGTGAGCGATACAGGACCATCATTGTCCTCTTGTTTTTTTTTGTTTTTTTTTGTTCTTTTTACTTCAAACTAAGTGTGCGGGTGTTCGTTAGAACCGCCTTAATGAGGCGGTTTTAACGAGTACCCACAACCTATGTCTTGGAGCAGAAATAAGAAAGATAATGTATACCCCCGTAAACCCAAGTTTTCTCTATATAAAATGGGGTTTAGGGGGGTGTTCATTTCACGGACTTGTTCATGTGATGTGGTGATTTGATTGCTTGTAATGAGAAAATGACATATTAACCTTTTTGTATAAATCTTAAAAAATGAGTTTATGACTTTGTAAATTTGGGTATATCTTTGAGCAGTGGCCCCCGCCCATCGAGGCTTGAAGGAATAGATGGGCTGCATGCTTCCACGCAGAACTGAAAATGTAGATTTGTTTGTTTTTGTTTGATTTGATGTTTTACGTCCCCGTCAACACGGCAAAGGTCATTTTAGAGACGTTGCTCCCAGTTTTGTGGGACTTTTACCCGACATTGAGATTAAATGACATCTCAAGCCAATGAAACCAACAGGGTTTATAAGTATGGACGGGCCAACTCGCACCGCTTTGCCTGGGCAGGCTTTGATCCTCTAAACAGTTTACCAGTACCCGTGTGCGGGTCGGTTTCAGCTCTGCGTGGAAACATCGTGCAGCCCATATATTTCTTCAAGACCTCAATATGTAGACACGCCGCCCCCTCCCCAACGTTACATGCACGACGGCCTTAACGACGTTCCGTTTACTAATGCCGAAATTTTTACATTTTTGAAAAAAAAATCGTTAATTAATTAAATATGTTTTAATTGCATATGATAAATAAAATCTTGCATTCGTGCTGATGCATTTTTAAATTTAGTAAACTCGTGGAGCAAAACTTTTGATATTTTTTTATTTTTCCTCAAAATATAGAGTGTGGGCAAACGTTAGAACCACCTCGCGGTTAAAACTAGTATCCACAATCTATCTTTTAGAGCAGAAATCGGAAAAAGAATGTATACCCCTGTAAACCCCAGTTTTTCTATATAAAAGTGGGGTTCGTGGGGGTCAAAATTATATAGGCGTGTTTTCGTGATGATAGCATTTACGACCTGTATGGCCTATAGATAAGGGCAATATCACATAGAGGATCTTACACTAGTGGTCATTTCATATGAAATTTATGAAACTCGCCAAAGGGTCGTTTCATAAATTTCATATGAAATGACCACGAGTTTAAGCTTCTGTTTATCATTTGACCATTTTTAATTGGATTCCATCCCCATTAAATTCGACAGTGTTTTTTTTTTCCACAAAAAGTACTTGGTTGTCATGGACGTCATCAAGATGTTACTTAACCCCGCAAAAGTGTTATTGCACGTGGGGCCATACGATTTATATTACACGATGTTATCCACTGCTTATATATGATAAAACGTTATACAAAAAATACTAGATCGCGCAGTCGATGGCGCGCCATCGCAAATCCCCACGTTTATTGCAAACATTGTCCTTGTACAGCACATCCTAGTTTTAAGCAAATTTGACCTTTTGACCCCTCCCCAGGCCCCTGGGGGCGGTGACAAAAAATGAACGTGCTCTCGCGCAAGCCATTAATGTAAGCAACTCACATACCGAATTTGGTTGGATGCCGGACAACGGTTTGGGAGGAGATCGCCGGACAGACGGACGGACAGACGGAGGCGATAACAATATCCCCACTTTTCTTCGAAAAACGTGGGGATAAAAATAGAATAAACAGAAAAAACACAGGTTTCGAACCACTGTGTCGCAAGGATTGTTTCGTATTCCAATACGAATACACGTCTATACAAATACATTGTAAACTTTACCGCCGAAGAAAAACCAAATTCTAAGATGAAAAATTGTGATAATTTTCTTATTTCTGCTCAAAACATAGATTGTGTGTACTCGTTAGAACCGCCTCTTCGAGGCGGTTCTAACGAGTACCCACAATCTATCCCTGTAAACCCCAGTTTTTCCATGTAAAAGTGGGGTTCAGTGGGTTCAGAATTATACAGGCTTGTTTTCGTGATGGTTGTATTTGTATGCTCAGTTCCTGGAAAATAAAAGTTTGGGATTTTTTTTTTATTATTTTTATAAGAAATGTTGACTTTATTCTCGGGCAATAATTAAGTTCCCTTGGCTCTTTCTGTGATAGGGCCTACCGAAGTTTAACAAATAGCTTTCCCGGTTATTTCAAGCTGTCGAGTCCTCATCATTATTTCATCTCTTTCGTCGTTTTATTTTTATGTTGTCGGAGCTGTTGCACTCCCTCATATGGACTGAATATACCTGTATTATTTGAACAGTTATATGTTTTTGAATGTTTAAGCATATTATGATGACAAAAATTTTCTGAAAAAAATAAATATATTATTTGTCAATGCCACGACCTAACCAAGGGTGAGGATTGTGGCCCGTGAAAAACGGATTTAAGGCCCTCTGCCTCCCGGCCGGTAAAAGTCTTTCCTTAAACACCAGATAAGGAAAGTCACTGTTTTAGCTTGGGATAGAAATTCTGTTCTAACCCTGATGCCTGGTGTCTTACCCAGGGACAGGGTAAAGCATGTTTATTAAATGCACTGATTGATTACGACCTCATTTGCACAGTCGTTAATGTTGACGTCACTGCACATTACGTGACGTCACTTAACATCACTGAGGTGTCATCACAATATAGCTGACGTCGGCAACCGAAGTGACTGCAGTATTAGAAATCCACGCTCAGAAATGGAAGGCATGCAAGAAAAAGAATCATACGTGTGTTTGCGGGGTGGATAGAAAAATCCGTCCCTCGGGATCACTGTCTGTCACCACACGGCTAGCCTCATGGTGCCGGACATTGACCCTCGGGACGGATTTTTCCATCAACCCCTCACAAGTAACATTCTTATATTACTGACGGTTCCAAGACGGGTCTTGCGTCATGGATTGTTGCCAAGTAAAACAGAATTAAGGCCCTCTGCCTCCAACCCCGGTAATAGAGGATAGTCAATAAAGTCGGTTATTGTTATCATTATTATTATTATTAAAGGCTCAACCGGGTGCGCTAGGAGCATGTCCACCCCCTTCACTTCATGAAAGGCCATATATCACAGAAAAGTTTCCAATTCCTTCCCCAAACTATACAATAATAAGACGCATTCAGAAACGCGAACTTGATGGTCCCCAGGGATGATCTCAGAATGCATTCCTTTTCCCACCCCCACTCCATTCAGATTCAACACATAACCCATATATATTCTTGTTTATGACAAGATTCATTAAGTTACATGGACCTGGGGTTTCAGGTGGTCCGCAGAGGCAATGCCCTACAAGTCCACTTCACAAAAGGCCCCAGTCTCGGAGTCTAACTGTTGGTTTTCTTTTGCTCCAACATTTAACTTGTCAGTTATTTCATGCAGTCGAGTCATCTCCGTAACTGTTTGATTTTTATGTTCTCGGAGATGAAGCACTGATGAGGTAGGAAGCCTTCATGCGGACCGAAAAAATATGTGTCTAAGCAACGACAGAATTAAGGGCGAGGATGACTGTGGTCACGTTAAATTGATTTAGCCCCCACCCCCTCCAAGTGAAATACTTTTCACTGACTGTTTCAAGGCGTTGCTTCTGTCGCAATTTATTTTTGTTATAATTCGTCACCGAGCGTATGTATCGTTTATATATTTTTGTTTTGGAAAGCCAGATGGCCGTTGTGTAGGACAGTGTCTGTCCTTTTTGCTTTACGCTGGTGATGCTTCCATTAGGGTCTAGTTATCAGTTATTCCATGTTTGTGTTTCTGTGCCTCTGGTGTCTCTGGTGGGAGGTGTTGGTTGATTGTGTCAATTCCTGATCATTTCCTTTACTGCCAATTCTCATACCTCAGAAACCGCTCAAATCCCAACCACTAGGCCATATATATTATTTGTCATTTTGATAAGAGACACAATCAGTGACCACAATCGTGGACTTCCCTGGGGTCCGCTTGAGCCATGCGCCACCCGTCCACGGCTTAAAACGCTTTACATCTCAAGAACCGTTCAGATCCTTACCCATAAAACATATATTTTCTTGTTCCTTATAATAAAATGCATTCAATGATACCAACCAGGGCTCCGCCTGGACCATACCCACCCCCTTCACTGCTTAAAATGCCTTATATCTCAGGAACTATTCAGACCACCACCCTATACCATTGTAGTCGTATTCCTTATGGTCACATGCATTCAGTGATACCAACAAAGGGCTCCGTCAGGTCCATGCCCCATCCCTCCTCTCATAAAATGTCTAATATTTCAAACACAAGGGTCCACCGGGATGGTCATTTGAGTATGAGGTTGGTTTGGGAAACATTATAAAATGCAGTTTTTAATCACATCTTGTCATTAATGATTCCGCCAGACCTCTCTAGGTATAGAGCCACTTTGGCTATTCATTTTGTCAGTCTCAAACAAGCGGTCTAGGTGTGTAAGTCCTGCTTCTACAGGGTGAAATACGACAAAATAGAGCGTCCCCTGCAAACCAAAGGCTTCCCTCTATAAAATGTGGCTTACACGGGAGTTCATTGTACATGTACGGACTTCTTTGCGTGATAACCTGCTACACACTGTTCGATGGTATAGATTATAAGAATCTTATATGGGTGTGAGGGGTGGATGGAAAAAATCCGTTCCGAGGGTCACTGTCCGGCATCACGAGGCTTACCGAGTGATGCCGGACAGTGATCCCGAGGGACGGATTTTTCCATCCGCCCCTCACACCCATATTGGATTCTTTTTCTTGCATACCTTCCATTTCTTAGCGCGGACTTTTAATGCTGCGGTCACTTCGGTTACCAACGCCCGCCATATTGTATTGACACTGCAGGAATGTTTAGTGACGTCACGTAACGTGCTGTGACGTCAACCTTAACGACGGCGCATGCGAGGTCGTAATCAACCAGTGCATTTATCATTCGATTTTGAGTCGAACTCCAGGGTCAGAACATAAACTATCCCAGGGTAAAATCATGGATTTCCTTGTCTGGTGTACAAGGAATCATACTCCAATACTACTGTTTTGTTTCAGTTGCTGGGTGTTCCGAGGCTGCTGATCAAACTGGGGCATACCCACACGGGGTATTCGACTACTTGGAACGCAGACGGATACCAAAAACGCCGACTGTTTACCTTGGATTTGAAAGAGGGTGAGTCGATAAAATCATGTTTTTTGCGACCCTATTAAAAAATCAGTTTTGATTTTTTGCTGTATTCTTCTGGAACTGTCACAGCTGTTTCGTAATGGTGCTTTTAGCTTCGATAGATTACATGAAAGCGTCTTTACAGACAACTAAAATGCAAAACATGCACAATTTCTAAAAGAATTAGTGTAAGTACTAGAAATGAAACCGATTTATCCAAAGATGTCATTGTAGCTTGAAAGAGAAATAGTCCTTGTTCAAAAATAAACTCCTATATACTTGTGCCATACGTTGCTCGGGCAGCAATAAGCGTGGACTTGAGTGCACCATGCTGAAAGAAGATAATATTTACGACAGACGGATTTCTTTGATGTTACCATGAAACGCAGACGATGGATACTAATGACGGATTTACAATTAATGGCTAAATCAATGCCTACTTCCATATCTCCTTAATTTTGAGGTTCAAAAAGCACGGTTATGACCAGTGTTGAATATTTCCCATGCCGTATATAAACAACGATGGTGAAAATAGCGTAAGACGAGTAAATGGTTACTCTCTCTCTCTCTCTCTCTCTCTCTCTCTCTCTCTCTCTCTCTCTCTCTCTCTCCTTTCCTTGGTTCTAATATGTTTTTACTATAATAGTTCCACATTTTATTGAATAAAATAATAAAAAATAGCCATCGAATAGATGGCAAATCCCCCGACCAAAAGCCAATATGGCCTTCAGAAGATTGTTTACCAATAGAAAGTGCACCAGAATTAAACCAGCAATATATCACAAAAATTACTGCAGTTATGGCATTCACAAGATTATACTGTCAGGTGAGATAACTAAAAAACCAGGGCACTCAGAATTGTGGTTCTTGCGCATGACATGCCTGCTTAAGCTCATGTATTTCTGTACAAAGTACCATCAATATATCTCAAAGGGTATTTGAGATATGATGATCAGAAGCTGGTCATACTGTAATATTGGAAAGGTAGGTAACTCAAATACCACAGCACCAACAGTTGTGTTTCTTGCACATGACACCCCTTCTGTACCTTGTATACAATTGCGCCAAGTTCCTTGAATATATCTCAAAGGGGGTTGGAGCTATGGTCATCACAAGGTTATATTGGCAGGGGAGAATACTCAAAAGCCAGAGCACCCAGAGTTGTAATTCTTGAGCATGACACTCTTGCTTAACCTCATGTACATCTGTATCAAGTACCACCAATATATGTCAAATGGTATTTGAGGTACGGTGATCACAAGGTAATCACTAATCAGACTGTTATATTGGAAGGGGAGATAACTCAAATATCATAGCACCCAGAGTTGTGGTTCTTAGACATGAAGCGCCGTCTCAACCTTGCATACAAGTGGCCATTACAAGGTTATATTGTCAGGGGAGATAATTAACAAAACCAGGGCATCCAGAATTGTGGTTCTGGCACTTGACACGCCTACTTAAACTCATTTATAACTGTACCAAGTACCATCAATATGTGGCCATCACAAGGTAGTGATTCTATATTATTGGAAGGGGAGATAACTCAAAAACCTTGGCACCCAGAGTTGTGGTTCTTATGCATGACACACCGTCTCGGCCTTGTGAACAACTGTGCCAGGTATCATTAATATATCTTAAAGGGTATTGGAATTATGGCAATCACAAGGTATTCACTTTATTTTATTGGAAGGGGAGATAACTCAAAAACCATGGCAACCAGAGTTGTGGTTCTTGTGCATGACACGCTGTCTCAGCCTTGTGAACAGCTGTGCCAGGTGTCATCAATATATCTAAAAGGATATTGGAGTTAGGGCCACCACAAAGTAATCATTCTATTTTATTAAAAAGGGAGATAACTCAAAAAGTATGGCATCCAGAGTTCTGGTTCTTGCGCATGACACGCCGTCTCAGCCTTGCGAACAATTGTGCCAAGAACCATCAATGAATCGCAAAGGGTATAGGAGTTATGGCCATCACAAGGTTGCGTCTACGGACGGACGGACGGACAGACGGACGGACGCCAGGCTGATCGCTATACCCCCCGAACCTATTCGGTCGGGAGATAAAAAGAGACATTACAACTCACAGAGGATTTTCCAGATAAATCATTCATAGAGGATTTTCCAGATAGACCACAAATCGGCTGATAAATGTTCGAGGTTTCATACAAGTATTCTAATGTTTGGCGTTTCATTCCGTTATTCTATTTAGAAGTCTATCTCTAGACCCAAGCAAGTTTTTTCTTCGGATGTTTTTGAAGGGCAGGAAACTGAAGAGGCAGGAAACTAAAAAAGTCTGATCGACAGTGGTGGTTCTTGTGCAAATATATGTATATGCGCATTTAAACTTCTAAAGGTCCGCATTTGCTGGCGGTTTCGTTCAGATAGTCTATCTTAACCACATCGTCTCTCACTGCTGTGGGTTCTAACCTCACGCGGGTCACATTTGAGACGTCAAGTTCTGCAACGGATTGTCAGTAGTAGTAGTAGTAGTAGTAGTAGTAGAAAGAAGAAGAAGAAGAACCGCTACACAAATAAAAGTGGCGGATTTTATCCGAGACGATCGTGTATAGGAAGTGTGAATGCAATCCGTCAAAACTGTTCGTGAGAAAGCAGGTTTCAACTGCTGACGGATAGATGTTGCTTCAACCTGTTCATGTTTAAAAACTGTTTTGCATCTGCAGGCTATTGCACAAAATGCGTGATACTTCTTAATTTCTGTCATTCTTAGCAAACTCTAGACATTCATGACACTGTTTGTTCGAAATATTTAGACATGTTGCGCATTCATTCCATCACATGTCATATTAAATCATTTCTGCACCGAGATGCATCTGAAAGCAATCAGATTGTACAGCTACACATGTTGATATGATTCTTACCTGGTCGCAGGCGCCTTTCATGATGCATGTACCCATATATGACAACCAGAATCTTCCACATAACAATACTTGACAGGCGGGTTTCTCCTTTGTTTTATTTGTTGTAAGTTTTTTTTTCAAATAGACTGGCCGTTTAAGCAAATGGTATACGTAGACAAATCACCGATTTTGCGGCGTCTCAACTTGATCTGCATTGTAATATTTGACAAATATTGATCTCATACTACACAGCTTAATCGCTCAGACAGCTGACCAAATATATACACTTACGCCCTGAGTTTCTGCCACTTTCATCTTTGAATTTTGCGTAAAAAAATGCATAGTTGCTATTATGTTAGATGTACGGAACCCTGGAAGGGACATGATTTTCTTTATTATTTTATAAGTTGTGCGCACAAGATAATATTTTGTTCGCACAACTTCCCAAGCTCTGTGTTGTGCAAACAAGATAATATGTTGTGCGAACAAGATATTATCTTGTGCGCACAAGATATTATGTTGTCCGCACAAGATAAATTATGTTGTCCACACAAGATAAATTATGTTGTCTACACAAGATTATATCTTGTGCGCACAACATATCTTGTTCGCACAAGGTAATATCTTGTTCGCACAACTTAATATCTTGTTCGCACAACATATTAAAACAAATCATGTCCCTTCCCGGGTTCCGTAAAGATGCTTCAATTAAAATCATCAAAATGCGAGATATAGACAGCTCCCAATGAGAGGTCTCATCTCGGCATACTGTGCATAGGCATCTGTAAAACACCATGTTTTACATGCAGGTACTTTGTATTCATTCCGTTTCGGTATTATATCCCATATATGTCAATTAGAAGCCTCCGTGGTAAAGAGGATAATCTACTCGCCTCGCAAACCAGTGGTCGTGGGATCGATTCAGGGCTTCACCAGACTTTCGGGCGAGTCTTTAAACAGAGGTTCCGTCTCCATATGATCTTGCTGTTGGTGGGGACGTAAAACTCAAACGCAATCGCCTTTCGGGGTTTGAAGAGATAGATGGGCTGCATGATGCATCCACGCAGAGCTGAAACCGACCGCACACGAGCACTGGTAAACCGCTTAGAGGATCTAAGCTTGCCCAGGCAAAGTGATGCGAGTCGGACCGTCCATGCTTATAAACCGAATTGGTTTCATTGGGTGACAGGGCTTGAGTTGCCATTTCATCTCAATGTCGGGTAAAAGCTCCAAAACATTGGAAGCAGCATCTCCAAAATGACCTAAATAGTGTTGACGGGAACGTTAAACCTCAATTCAAACAAATATCCTGGCAATATTTAATTTTGGACAACTGTTTGGGCATTCATTCTTTTCTGCTAAAGGGGGTGGGGTGAGGGAAACAAACTATTCTTCGTATGTTTTAATCCATATGTGACATGGAGTCTTCCACCTAGTAAGTTTGGAGTTGTCACTTCCTATTATTAGGGTGTCAGGTTTGTTTTTATTTGTGGCAAATTTTACAAAAATGAATTTTCTTTTAGCAAACAATGTAGACCCAGATCAGACGCCGTGTCTGATCTTGATCGGCACTGTTTGCAAATATCCCAGAAGAGGGCATATTTGGGTTAATTATTTTGCCATTCGTTCAGGTGCGTCATTCTTTCCCGAAATTTTTCTATAAATTTCACATTGTTTATCTAATAAGACCGATTCGTAATTTCGAAGGACCCGATCCTACCAACACGTACCGCACACTGGAACAACGCCATATCAACGTCGTTGCAATAATGTTTGTTTGATTTGAGGTTTCACGTCCACGTCAACACTGTAAAGGTCATTTTGAAGACGTTGCTTCTAATTTTGTGGGACTTCTACCCGACATTGAGATGAAATGACATCTCAAGCCCTGTCGCCCAATGAAACCAATAGGGTTTATAAGCATGGACGGTACGACTAGCACCGCTTTGCCTGGGCAGGCTTAGATCCCCTAAGCAGTTTACCAGTACTCGTGTGCGGACCGGATTCAGCTCTGCGTGGACGCACCATGCAGCCCAGATATTTCTTCAAGCCCCTATGGGCATTGCAATAATATATAATCATATTTATCTGTCAAAATAATGAAACAAACTCGTACAGTTGTAATACGATCTGTTTTGAGTTCGAGCCTTGCTCGGGTCACATGTGAGACGCCAAGTTCTGCAACGGAAGGTCAGGTCGTTTTTCTCCGGTTTTCGCCCACCTCTGATTAACGATCGGCTCGACATGAGTGAAATAATCTTGAAAGGGCCGTAAAACCAAAACCAAAAAAAAAAAAAACAAAAAAAAACGATCTGTTTTGAAATTTAATGTACAGTGAAACTTCGAGGACTCAAACACTGATGGCCCATTTACTACGGCCGAGTCGAACTCTTTCTTGAGTCCCTAGAAAGAAAATGCCATAACTGCAGATATAAATATAGTTTGTATAATAATTGTCTGATTTGATCTTGAAAATGTATGTTTTGTGTACTCACAAGAATCGCCTCGATGAGGCGATTCTGATGAGTACACACAACATGCATTTATTTTGAAGAAAACTGAAAATATGTCTGTATTCGGCCTCCTCCCCTAGCTCCAAGATCAACCCCCTGTCGCTCGAACCACCGTGGTCTCGAACAAATTTTCTTGGTCCCAAAAGTGTTCGAGCCATTGAAGTTCGAGTCTATATTCATATTTATCTGTCAAAATAATGAATTTAAAAGTACTCTGCGTTCTAGCGAGAAGGGCTGAATTCATGTCCGGGGTTGTTTTGTGGGATTACGCTATTAATATACCTAAGGAAATTTACAAATCGTGCCTATTTGATCGTAAAAGTATCTAACATTATGAAATCACAGATTTATGACACCTTATAAGAATTGACGGGTCATGTGCGCTACATAAAGTCATGTGTGCGAATATGGCCCACATGTGGTATTAAGACAAACCGTCACGTTGGTGTCTTTTGGCGAGAAGCGAAAGGCAATCGTATCGATTCCTGGTCACTGCCTTCCCTTCTACATCGAGAACACCCTCTTTGGTCGGGGTACACTGTGGTAAGACTCAGTGTCTAGATTAACTTTCCAATTATACGAAAACAGAATGTATTTTACTCCTTTTTTATTTTTCCACGCTTGTGGTTTCCACGTCAATGGTAACCATAACTTTGTGCCGTCTGCATTGCGTGGTATCTGTGCGGGTCGTCATTGGTATCCTTATTCGAACACCCTCATCAAGAAATTCACATCTATAATTATAAAATCCTGCTTTTTGCTAATTCTAATGACGCATGGCAGGTACTCAATACATTAGTATTTTATGCTATTCAGGAAACATTGGAAATTATATACGAATTATTGCTGTAAAACTAAAAAAACTGTCGACTTGCATCAAGCATCTATATTTTGCCGAATAAAATAGGTCATAACTCGTCATTGACAGAAGGATTTGCATCCACAGTTCGTGGAAAGTATTCCGAGACACTGCGAAAGAGATTGCTATCAACATCTGTGGGCATCTATTTGATATATGCCCGTAAAATGCGATTTGTTCAACTCGCCACGAATGTTTGTTGTTGTTTTTCCGTCGGCGTTTTTGGTATCCGTCTGCGTTCCAGGTAGTCGAATACCCCGTGTGATACCGTATCTATCCTTGTGGTGCTGAAGATGGCCACATGTTCGCATATCATCACGTAAACAAGTCCGTGAAATGAAGACCCCCTAAACCCCACTTTATATAGAGAAAATTGGGCTTTACGGGGGTAAACATTATATTTGTTATTTCTGCTCCAAGACATAGGTTGTGGGTACTCGTTAGAACCGCCTCAATGAGGCGGTTCTAACGAGCACCCACAACCTATGTTTGAAGTATGAATAAGAAAAATATCAAGGATTTTCATCAGAAAAGTAGCCAGTTTGGAGATGTGAAAAATGCACTATGTCGCACGGGTTTGTTATCGTTATGTGTCTGTATGACGCAGATGGCTCATAGATCATATAGTGATATAGTGCAGGACAATACAAACAAGTTTTCTTCAAACTGAAGCTCATTGAGATCATTTTTGCTGTTAATTCCAAACTCGATCATTGCCGACTTGCTAGATTGTTCGATACTCCATGAATACCGTTTTGTTTCAGTTGCTGGGTGTCCCGAGGCTGGTAATGAAACTGGGACATACCGTATCTATCCCTGTGGTGCTGACGGTGGTCACATATTCGCCCAGTGCCGGTATGACGCAGATGGCTCATGGATCATGTAAACAACAGAAAACAAGTTTTCTTCAAGATGAAGCTCATTGAGTTTAATTTTGCTGTTAATTCCAGACTCGCTCAGTTTATGAGTGGAGGGATTATCTAAATGTATTGTTATATGGGCCCCGTCAAGCGATTTTGGTACTTATCGCCTATGCGAGCAGCGAAGGTTCAGGCGAGCCTGCGCATCCGCGCAGTCTCGCCAGAACCTTCGCTGCTCGCTCATACAAGGAGTGAATCAAGAGGAACCTTCAGACAGAAAGCCATATCCCTGGCCCCTCTGAATGGCTGGGCATGCGCAGTTAAAATTTGTCATGACGGAATGCTCGAAGACACAAATTCGCTTGGCGGGGCTCATATATGGATGTATTACCTGCGTAAATGGACCTAGATTCTTCACTGGCTTAGAAAGAAAAAAAAAACTTTATTTACCTTCATTGTTAACTGTAAAAGTGTTTGAAATTGATTATGAAATCGGTAAAAAGTGCTAAAAATAAACTCTCTGTGTGAAATGTGAAGCATTATCTCTAGTAACTTGTCATTTAACGCCCCGACATTGTCTGCATAAACCCCTTGTTCTGCTGAACGTTGCGTCTGAGAATGTGATAACGCCATGTATTGAATTCGGTAATCCACCAATGGATTAAATATGAAAATTAGTTAGGTACGTCCCCTTACATGTACGACGTCTTTAACAAGGTCGCGTTTACTAATGGCGGAAAATTCACATTTTTTGTAAAACAATAATCGTCAAAAAATGCATTTCAAATATCACATGATAAGTATAATCTTCGATTCATGCTCAGGTATTATTTAATTTATTTTACTGGCTGTGGAAAAGGAATAAAAATACTCGGCAAAGCCTCGATATTATCTCCCTTCCTCATCGTGTTTAATAATTCAATGATACATCAAGTGAACAAGTCTGTGAAATGATGACCCCCCTATACCCCTCTTTATATAGAGAAAACTGGAGTTTATGGGGGGAAATATTATTTTTCTTATTCTTGCTCCAAGACATAGGTGGTGGGTACTCGTTAGAACCGCCTCAATGAGGCGGTTCTAACGAGCACCCTCCACCTATGTCTGCAGTATTTTAAAAAAAATATCACGGATTTTCATCAGAAAAATTGACCATTTTGGAGATGTGTAAAATTGCACCAATTCGCACGGGTATGTTATCGTAGTGATTTGAACACTCATGTAAGATTCTCTGTAGCTACTACCTGATCAAGCTAATACGGCTTCGGAAGCAAACTGATCAGAAACTACACTGTCTAAAATGAGCCAGCCCACGACAAAACCTACAATAAGACTTGTGCGCCCATCGAAGACTCAGATCAGACTGCGCATCCATATAGTCTAACCAGAGACTTTTCTTGCTGCATGAAGTAGTATTGGGCCCTTGGGAGCTTTCCGCTAAATGTTTTCCATAGGCGACAATAGTAACCTTTTACCTGCTCCCACAAAAACTACACATACAAAACTTTTCAAACCTTACTTGTTTATAGAGCCATCCTAGCCCAACAAGTTAATGAGAAAAAATCCACATGTTGATCGGCTCATTTTCAAGTTACAGTCAACCATGTTTGTTTACCTGCTAGAACGGAGTAAATAAAACCAACATTTTTAAAAGAGGGGTGACCATATAAAATCAGCAAAAAATTATTTGAGCTTGCAGATAGATTTATAAAACATGCATCATTTTAGTCCCTTATACCTATAATTTTCTCACATTGAAATAAAACATTGGATATATCCAATATATATCCAATGGAAGCAAGTCTGATATTTAGAACGCAACTAAAAGCTCTGTCCCAAAGTGATAAAACCCGGTACCTTCCAGTATTTAGTGTAATGCTACCTATACCAAACCCTTATTTTCTTTATGTTGCATCAAAAGAATTGACAAATAGAAATTTAGGTCATATGTAATAATTTAGTCATGCATAATAAAAGTTCAGTCACACAGAATCTTTCAAGTTTGCGAAAAAGTTATCGCTTTCAGATTCAACAAGGAAAGCCGAACAAACCATAGTTTTTGAAAAGGGCAAAAGTTTATCTCTTTCTGGAATGGAACCCAGACACCGGCTTGCCTCAGTGGTTCTTCTCTAATGTCTTTGGAACAATTCAATCCTAAAATGCACAGAATTGTGCCTAAATAGCACCAATACTCATTTTTATGGCTATTTTCACACCTACACCCCCTATTTATAGTAAAAATGGCATTTTGAGGATATTTTGAGGACAAAAATGCAAAGAAAATGTTTATAAATGCCTTAATGCCATGAGGAATAGCTGAATATATCTGTCCACACCCTTTTACATGAATACAATAAAATAGACCTTATAACGGATGAGAAAACTTATCCGGATATTGCAGCGGGCTGTTCGGAGAGACAATTTTGAAGTTTTGCTTTGGTTTGAGACATAGTCCTAGTGCCATGAAACCTTACACTTATATTCCAGATGGAGTTGATTCTTTCTTGTGTTTGTGCAAATACAATTACTGCAAGTCTCCTTTCCAAACACATCAATAAAAACTGATGTAAATAGCTTCAAAGTACCCCCCTCCCAAGAACATAGGTCAGAGGCAAAAATTCATCAAATATATCCAGTTAGACCTAAATTAGCATTACCATCACATTTTTACAGTATTTATGGCAAAATACATGCCATGAGGATACATTTTATGAAACAGAATTGGACAGAACCTACAAATGTGTGGAAATAGTATGTAATGACTGAAAATAGGATAGTGGTCTACTTTTGCTATAGGGAGCTTTCCACTAAATGTTTTCCATAGGCGACAATAGTAACCTTTTACCTGCTCCCACAAAAACTACACATACAAAACTTTTCAAACCTTACTTGTTTATAGAGCCATCCTAGCCCAACAAGTTAATGAGAAAAAATCCACATGTTGATCGGCTCATTTTCAAGTTACAGTCAACCATGTTTGTTTACCTGCTAGAACGGAGTAAATAAAACCAACATTTTTAAAAGAGGGGTGACCATATAAAATCAGCAAAAAATTCTTTGAGCTTGCAGATAGATTTATAAAACATGCATCATTTTAGTCCCTTATACCTATAATTTTCTCACATTGAAATAAAACATTGGATATATATCCAATGGAAGCAAGTCTGGTATTTAGAACGCAACTAAAAGCTCTGTCCCAAAGTGATAAAACCCGGTACCTCCCAGTATTTAGTGTAATGCTACCCCTTAGCTATCCTTAGAGCGCACAACGAAGACTCTGATCAGACTGTGCGGATGCGCAGGCTGATCTGAGTCATCGTTGGGCGCACGTCTTTTTGTAGGTTTTGTCATGCGCTGGCTCAAATACAGTTGGAAAACTTGATCCACTTGAACTTATTCTGATTGGTTGAAATTCATACATGGGGGCTGCTAAATTAATGTATTCAGCTGGACAAGGGTCAAATTGCTACGTTTACATATCCCTGGTACGAGATTAGATTACTCAAACCCTTGACTATTTTAGCTCGTATCTCGAGCAAGATCGATTTCTGGTATCTAGGTTCAAGGTCACTATAGCTAATTTTAGAAAATCTTCGTTGTGGCTCTAATGCCTTCATTTATTGATAGATTTTAATATAACTTCACAAAACTGTTCGGTATGATAATATCTCAAGCACAAGAGACTTTCCTTGCTTCCAAAGGTTAACCCTTTTATAGAACATATTTAACGTCACTACAGCTGGTGTCTGGGAATGTGTGGCGGCCGTAAAAAGTCTCCCTGCCATACATCATAGTGTAGTTTATATTTCTCGTCCTTTAGGATCATTGATTCCATTGTGGAATTTTGAAAATATTTGAGGGTCACTGATGAGGCCTAACTGGCCGAAACTAGCTAGTCTGGCCCAGAAAACATGTACACTTCATATTTTTCTTCCTTGCTTCCAAAGGATAACCCTTTTATAGAACATATTTAAGGGCGTTAGGATCAAAGTCAACGTTCTTGGGGCTATTATTTAGAAAGTAGAAGGGAATGCAATGATCAGAAATCGATACAACAAAACACTGCTCCCAGCAGTGACACCAGTGACACCAAACATGAAATAACTAGACCCTAATGGAAACGTCACTAGCGGATAGCAAAACGGCCGGTTACTTTCCCTCAAACTGGCCAATTGACTATCCAAAACAAAATAGCATAAACAAAATAACATAAGCGAAACACACACTCACTGACAAACCATAATAAAAATAAACCGCGACAGAAGAACCGCATTGGAACGGTCAGTGAAACGAATTCCCTATGGGGGAGGGCTTAAAACGATTTTACGCAGCTGCAATCCTCGCCCTTACTTCCCGCGCGATTTAGACAAATAATTTGTTCAGGCCGCATGTACGCCTCCTAATTCATCATCATTGCAACATCTTCGAGACCACAAAAATTAAACAATCACAGAGATAAAACAACGGTGAAGCTCGATAGCAAGAAACCACTGAAATGCTGGAGCAAAAGAAAACCAACAGTTAAACTCCGGTGGGCCAGACCAGAGACAGAGCATCAGGCACCAACCAACATAACATAAAATTAAATTCTAATTCTCAGTAAGCATTTACGCTGGAACTGCCATAGAATCTGAGGCCTGGCCCACCGGCGTGCAATTAAAGAGGGAAGCAAAGTTGTCTATCATGCATGCAGTCTGTCGTAAAACATTTATGTTGTACCTAATCTTTTTATCTCGAATGATTTTACGAAATTGGGCGCTGAAGTCATTGCTTTTTATTTCTCTGTAGTGCCTACGTTTATTGGTGGATTTTTATATAACTTCACACAAATGATCGGTATGATAATATCTCCAGCAAGTTAGACATTACAGGATCCTGGCCTCAAGATCGAGGCCACTGTAGCTAGTTATAAAAAATCACTCTAGCGCCTTCATTTTTTTGATGGCTTTTAAAGTAACTTTATACAAATGTTGGGTATTATATATATGAAGCAAGTTTGACTTTCAGGGTCCTGAGCTTAAGTCAAGGTCACTGAGGCTATTTTTTAAGAAAAACTTCTTCAAGGCTCTAAGCTAGCGTCTGGAATTACCAATGGATTTTGATGTAACTTCACACAAAGGTTAGGTATGATAATATTCGCATGTATAACAGTTATTATTAACGTATCTAAAATGACCTATACTGTATTGACGGGGACGTTAAACCTCAAATCAAACAAACAAACATTTATTATTTGGACACACTAATCTATTTGTATCACAATAAAAAGACTATATAAGACTATATATAATATGCTCAGATACAATGAAAACGCACCACTAGTACTATACCGCAAATTTTAATTGATGCACAATATTTCCAGCATTTGATCACGTTTAATGGAT
This sequence comes from Lucinisca nassula, assembly GCA_963580285.1. NCBI lineage: Eukaryota > Metazoa > Mollusca > Bivalvia > Lucinida > Lucinidae > Lucinisca > Lucinisca nassula. Next base: position 129,570,852 of record OY757020.1, on the reverse strand, counting down.
TATCACTTACTTATCCACAGACTCATCCGAAAAGTCAAAACCACATATCCTAAAACCGGGTATGTCCACCATTAGCATCAAGTGTTGCTTGGTTTGTTTATTTGTTTGATTTGAGGTTTAACGTCCTCGTCAACACTGTATAGGTCATTTTGGAGACGTTGCTTCCAATGTTGTGGGACTTTCGCCGGTTATTGAGATGAAATGGCATCTCAAGCCCTGTCGCCCAATGAAACCAATAGGGTCTATAAGCATGGACGGTCCGACTCACACCGCTCAGGCTGGGCAGGCTTATTTCCTCTAAGTAGTTCGTGTGCGGTCGGTTTCAGCTCTGCGTGGAAGCATCATGCAGCCCATCTATTTCTTCAAGCCCCGATCGGCGCTTGGCATCGACGCCTCACAATTCGAATTAAACGCTGTATCTTGTATTGTGTGATGTTGTCCCATTCTTCCTGTAGCGCAATGACAAGCTGCTGACGGTTGATTGGCGGATGACTTCGGCTGTACACACGTTTTCCGAGCTGGTCCCAAAGGTGTTCAATTGGGTTTAAATCCGGCGAAAACGCAGGCCAAGGAGGTATTGCACACCTTTTTGACTGAAACAGTCAGAATGAGCACGCGCATTGTCCTGTTGGAAAAGCGTAACGTCACCATTATTGCGTAAAAACGGTACCACCTCAGGCTCTCAGATTTCATCGATGTACCGACGTGCCGTCGAATTGCCAGCAACAACGATGAGTTGGGTTACTGTCTTTATGGCTTTCCGCTATCGATGTTTCAATTAGGGTCTAGTTGTTTCATGTTTGTGCTTCTTTCCCTTTGGTGTCTCTGATGGGAGCTGTGGGTTGATTGTATCGATTCCTGATCATTGCTTCACTTCTATTTTGTGGCGCATTGAGATCCTTCCCGACTCCATTACGCTACCACCACAAGACGTGACACCTGTTTAACACAGCGGTCTTGAAATCGCTCCCGACGTCGACGTCATACTTTATGCCGCCTATCAAACATTTCAACACAAAAACCGGACTCTTCCGTGAACAGTACACCACCGCAACGCTGTTGTGTCCACCGGATACGCTGTCAACACCAATTAAAGCGACTGACTTAACGTTCCGCCGTCAAAACGTTCCCCCTTTAAGTCTTATGGCTAGTAGATGCCGCGATCCTCGAGATGCCGCCGTACAGTTAATGCACTTAAGCGTACGTTTTGTGTTCTCACTGTCTCCTGAACAATTTCCACATACGTCCTGAATCGGTCGCGTAAATGACTCAAAACAATGTACCGGTCCTGCTGACGTGTAGTAACACGTTCACGTCTATGGGGCGCCGTTTAACTACTTAATCCGTATTTATAGATATCCATAAATCGAATTATGGATGTCCATAATTCGAATTATGGATATCCATAAATCAGCCGAATAATGGATATCCATAATTCGAATTATGGATATCCATAAATAGAATAATGGATATCAATAATTCGATTTATGGCTATCATTAAATCAGATCGATTTATGGATATCCATTATTCCTGGGGGGGGGGGGCTCAAATCGACCTTACGCAGCTGCAATCCTCGCCCTTACCTCCGCCGCGACCCAATATTTTATATCGACGAACGACCCCCAGAAACCGGCTGCCGAAGTATTTGCAAATACACACCTTTCTGAATGTATGTACCAAGTCACCAAAAAATCCGGGCTCCGACAGACCCCGCTGCAGAAGAGACCCAAGTCCTACATTGTACTCCGAAACCAAACCGGAATGACGTCTTCAATTTTTTTGAAAAGGCTTTGCATAGTTTACGATACCGACAACCCTGACAACTCGTATTAGGAGCGCCGAAGCCAGCCACACGACCAGATACTCGGACAAAACGAATCAACTGCGAAACACAAACGCCACAGGACGCCGCACGAGGAACACCACCATCCAAGAAAGGAAAACCCACAACCCCAAAACCAAAACCAACGCGTCCACCACAAACCCTGCAGGAAACAAAGCAATCCACAACAGATAGAAGCAAACCCCCAAAACGGGCGGGACCTCGGTATCGGAAGAACATGCTTTATTTAACCGAAGCTCTGGAGGGGGGAGGGTAAATTTGACCGATCAAACCATCGAAAAAGGTACCGTCAACACCCAACAAACCACCCAAACATCCAGAAGTCGAGCTAAAGGCCCCAATGACTCCAGACCGACCCCCAACACAGGGTGGCATCGCGAAACCCCCGCACAAAACAAAACGCCCCCAACAGAAAGGGACATCACGAAGCCCTCGCACACGACAAAATGCCCCAACGCAAAGGGACATCACGAAGCCCCCGCACACAACAAAACGCCCCTAACGTAAAGGGACATCACGAAGCCCCCGCACACAACAAAACGCCCCAAACGGAAAGGGACATCACGAAGCCCCCGCACACAACAAAACGCCCCAAACGGAAAGGGACATCACGAAGCCCTCGTACACAACAAAACGCCCCCAACGGAAAGGGAAATCACGAAGCCCCCACACAACAAAACGCCCCAACGGAAAGGGACATCACGAAGCCCTCGCACACAATAAAACGCCCCAAACGTCAAGGGACATCACAAAGCCCCCGCACACAACAAAACGCCCCCAACGGAAAGGGACATCACGAAGCCCCCGCACACAACAAAACGCCCCAACGGAAAGGGACATCACGAAGCCCCCGCACACAACAAAACGCCCCCAGCGGAAAGGGACATCACGAAGCCCCCGCACACAACAAATCGCCCCGAACGGAAAGGGACATCACGAAGCCCCCGCACACAACAAAACGCCCCTAACGTAAAAGGACAACACGAAGCCCCCCCCCGCACACAACAAAACGCCCCCAACGGAAAGGGACATCACGAAGCCCCCGCACACAACAAAACGCCCCCAACGTAAAAGGACATCACGAAGCCCCCGCACACAACAAAACGCCCCCAACGGAAATGGACATCACGAAGCCCCCGCACACAACAAAACGCCCCCAACGGAAAGGGACATCACGAAGCCCCCGCACACAACAAAACGCCCCAACGTAAAAGGACATCACGAAGCCCCCACACACAACAAAACGCCCCCAACGGAAAGGGACATCACGAAGCCCCCGTACACAACAAAACGCCCCCAACGGAAAGGGACATCACGAAGCCCCCGCACACAACAAAACGCCCCAACTTAAAAGAACATCACGAAGCCCCCACACACAACAAAACGCCCCAACGGAAAGGGACATCACGAAGCCCCCGCACACAACAAAACGCCCCCAACGTAAAAGGACAACACGAAGCCCCCGCACACAACAAAACGCCCCCAACGTAAAAGGACATCACGAAGCCCCCGCACACAACAAAACGCCCCCAACGAAAAGGGACATCACGAAGCCCCCGCACAAAACAAAACGCCCCCAAAGGAAAGGGACATAACGAAGCCCCCGCACACAACAAAACGCCCAAACGGAAAGGGACATCACGAAGCCCCCGCACACAACAAAACGCCCCCAACGGAAAGGGACATTACGAAGCCCCCGCACACAACAAAACGCCTCCAACCTAAAGGCACATCACGAAGCCCCCGCCCACAATAAAACGCCCGAACGGAAAGGGACATCACGAAGCCCCCGCACACAACAAAACGCCCCAACGGAAAGGGACATCCTGAAGCCCCAGCCCTCAACAAAACAAGAACAGAAAGCCCACCTTCAGGAGTCTAACTGTTGGTTTTCTTCTGCTCCAGCATTTCAGTGGTTTCTTGCTGTCGAGTCCTCACCGTTGTCTTACCAGTGTGGTTGTTTGATTAATTGTGTTTACGGAGATGTTGCACTGATGGGTTAGGAGGCCTTCATGCGGACTGAACAAAATAATTGTCTAAATCGCGACGGAAGTAAGGGCGAGGATAGTGGCCACGTAAAATCGATTTAAGCCCCCCAGTGGAATTCGTTTCCGCTGACCGTTCCAAGGCGGTTCTTCTGTCGCGGTTTATTTTTGTTATGCTTTGTCTTTGGGTGTTTGTGTCGCTTATGTTATTTTATTTTGGATAGCCTATTGGCCATTTTTTTTGGGAAAGTAACTGTCCTTTTGGCTTTTTGCTGTTGGTGTTTTCATTAAGGTCTGTTGTTTCATGTTTTGTGTGTCTTTCCCTTTGATGTCTCTGATGGGAGCTGTGGGTTGATTGTATCGATTCCTGATCATTGCCTCCACTTCTATGTTTCCACCACACGACGGGCACGATGACGATCGACGTAGACGTCCCATTGGCTTGTTCTTATGAAATGTTTGTTGCCTTTTAACGTAGAGAATCCGGACTTATAATGACAGTAAAGAAAGTGCCAAAAATATCGTGATAACGAAAAATTTGCATTTTTCCATAGCACAACAAGACAATCACGCAGTATTCTTGTCAAACAAACTCATGCTTCGGTGACAACTTTACAATACCGTATTTATCAGTTGAAAAAGTCAGTCATATTTACCTTAAACTAAAGAAATCACAATTCTAAAAGTGGTGCGTTTTCATTCATTAGGAAAACATGTCCGCAGGAAATAATGGCGCCCAACATGGTGTCAGAAGTTACACATTTGGGTAAAAAAATGGTAAAATCTTTGTTATTTCTGCTTTTAACATAGATTGTGAGTGCCCGTTAGAACCGCCTCAATGAGGCGGTTCTAACGGAAACCCACAATCTATGTTTTTAAGCATTAAAAAGGCCGGTGATGAATACCCCCGAAAACCCCACTTTTCTCTATATAAAGTGGGGTTTAGGGGGGTCTTCGTTTCCCGGACTTGTTATCGTGATGGAATCTGAGTATATTTACCCATCACTGTTTGACGCAGATATCTTTCGCAAAAAGATTCGGTTTACGTGGTGATTGATCATGACATCTTTTCTACGGTCATTCTCTCCCTTGCGCTGATTCAAGAAGGACATTTAGGGGATAACTGTACTGAAAATTGTCATTTGGGGAGGTAAATCGGAGGTTTTACGGTCGGAAATTTCGTTTTACGGCGACGCGTAAGCGGAGCCGTAAAACGTAATTTGCGACCGTAAAACCGACGATTTACCTCCCCAAATGACAATTTTCAACAGTTATCCCAATTCTAATGCACTTTTTCGGTTGTTAAGCTAAAAATTGTGCTATTTTGCATTAGGCGGCAAGCGCGATGAGCTGCGTAAAACCAAATGTCAGCCAATGAAAAGCGACGTTACGTGATGACGTCGGGTTTCCGACAGTATATCGCAGAATATACTGTCGCAAATTTTTGACGTTACCCAATCAGACGTCGCGTTACATACGTAAGTGCATTAGAACTGTCAGTTTCTGGCAAAAGAATGTGCACTGTACTAGTTAACTGCTTAAGTATAAACCTGTCCAGGAAGAGTGTGCATAGGTAACCTGACCGGCTCGAAATAACCTAAAATAGTGTTGACTGGGTCATTAAACGCTAATACAAGCAAAACAAAGAAGGTTCGGTTGTACATATTGAGCAACTTCGTGAAAATACCTGCTATGTGACATGTGCGAATAAAAGAGGCGCAGAATAGACAGCGTATAGTCACAGTCTGTTCAGCGTCTCTGTTGTTCGCTCGCTTACTTAGCCCACTTTGTGCCAGAAACCCCAAAACGGATAATTTACAAGCAGTGCAGACCCAGATCAAACGTCGTGTTCTGCGGCGTCTGATTGCGACCTACACTGTTTGTAAAAAGTTCCCTCGGACTTCTGAATATATTTTGATGAAAACACAACACAACCCGATACCCCTTAATGTTTGGAATTGACTTGTGCTGTGTATATACATACGAGGAGGCACAAGGTGGGTAAAATAGAAGTGAAGTCAATGATCAGGAATAGATACAATTAACCCACAGCTCCCATCAGAGACACCAAGGGAAAGAAACATGAAACAACTAGACCATAATGGAAACATCACTAGCGGAAAGCCAAAAGAACAGTTCCCACAAATGTCCAATTGGCTATCCAAAGCAAAATAATATAAGCGACACACACACTCAAAGACAAGCCATAACAAAAATAAACCACGACAGAAAAAACGCCTAGGAACGGTCAGTGAAACGAATTCCATTTGGGGGCTGAAATCGATTTTCGTCTAGTTTCAGACAAATAATTTGTTCAGTCCGCATGAAGGCCTCCTAACTCATCAGTGCAACATCTCCGAGAACACAAAACTCTATCAACCGCAGAGATGAAACAACGGTGAGGACTCGACAGCAAGACACCACTATAATGCTGGGGCAAAATAAAACAAACAGTTTGACTCCGATGGGCCCAACCAGAGACAGGGCATCAGGCACCAACCAACATTACATAAAATTAGATTCTCTCTTATACTCAGTAAGCCTTTACGCTGGAACCGTCACAGAATCTGAGGCCTGACCCACCGGTGTGCAATTAACATGGAGGGCAAAGTTGTCAACCTTGATTGGGTTAACTCCCATACATCCAGTCTATCGTATAACAGAATGTATATCGCATACAATGGATTTGCAGGATCGATCCCGGGCTTCTTTAAACTTTCGGATGAGTCTTTAAACCGAGGTCCCATCTCCGTATGACCTTAGTTGTTGGTGGCACGTAAAACTCAAACACTCACCTCATATCGCATACATTTGTAGTTTCTGTATCCAGAGAAACCGAGACTGCATGTCACAGCTTGTAGTTCTGTTTTTAATTTGATCTCTCTTTGTGGTAAACAAGATTTAACAAAAACATGAACTGCCAGCAAATGGTCTGTTACATCAGAATAGATATAATTATATGTATTGAAACCACTGACATCAATTTTTAAAAATGTTTCAGGTAAAGCTGAATCACTAAACGTTACGAAAACATACCTATACAAATACATTGTAAAGTTTACCACAGAAAAATCGAAATTTTTAGATGAAAACAATTGTGATATTTTCCATATTTCTGCTCAAAATATAGATTTTGGGTACTCGTTAGAACCGCCTCATCGAGGCGGTTCTATCGACTACCCTCAATCTAGATTTTAGAGCAGCAATTATTTCTGCTCAAAAAATAGATTGTGAGTACTCGTTAGAACCGCCTCGATGGTGAGGCGGTTCTATCGAATACCCACAATCTATATTTTAGAGCAGAAATAAGAAAACTAGGGTTTACCCTGTAAACCCCAGTTCTACTATACAAGAGGGCCATGATGGCCCTGGATCGCTCAACTGGTCCTTATGGTAGGTAATATAAGGTGGAGTGGAGGGTTTGAGCAATTTTGGCTGACAGTGACCCAAGGGACATTTCTGTAAAACTATTTCAAAATCAATCTAGCGGTTTAGGAACTTAAGTCATTTTAAGGGTTATATATATATTTTTTTCTGGTGGCTGTCATGTTCAGTGGAAAATTGTCAGAGTATCAAAGGGGCATTTACACTCTTAACGAATTGGCCCGACGAACGCCAGCGTACGGACATTTTGTGGCATTCGTTGGCATACGCTGATGTTCGTTAGCCCATCGTTATGAGTTCGTCGGCGTACGTCCACATACGCTGTTGCTCGATCAGTTCGTCGAACTCTTTGTGCATGCACAAAATCTTTCGACGAATGCCAACGAACAAGTCATATGCAGAGGCGTTAGCCATACGATTTGTTCGTCCGCAGTACGTCAAGGGTTCGTTACCTATACGGTGGCATTCGTCCACCCAAGTTGTTAACGTATTGATAGCGTATAAGTAACTTACTAAAAACGAACTGGTAAGGAATGTACACCGTTCTGTAAACCAGTAAACCTCACAGAAAATATTCAGCGCACTGATAACGATGGGCCGACGTATCAGTACCGTTCCTGCAGCGAGTTCACAACGAATGAGTGCAGTATATGTCGGGCTGCATCTAAAGATTTCCGTGATTTTTGTGGCCACTTTGGTAGTTCTTGCTAGTACCTAGACGAGTATGGAGTGTGTTGCAAGACTACGGCGCCAGTACATTCTCGCAGTGCTTAAGCACGACTGTCTACAGACAGAGATTGCGTTGCATACATGCATACAAGACAGACGAAGGAGACGAAGACGCAACGGGAGGTACTGGGTCAAACCCTGGCTCCAGAGACGACCTCAGTTAGGTCTCTACGACAAACTGATAGGTGAACTCAGGAGAGAAGATCCGACCGATTTCATTAACTTTATGAGAATGCCGCCGGAAATGTTCGACGAGCTTCTTGACAGGATCGGTCCAAGGATCTCCAAACAGCACACCTGGCACAGGGAGTCACTAAAGCCAGGCCTGAAGCTTGCGATAAATTTTCGTCACCTAGCCTCTGGGTCCAAGTATGCCTCCCTGAAGACTGACCTTTTAGTGAAGAAACGAGCTTATATGGGCCCCGTCAAGCGATTTTGGTACTTATCGCCTATGCGAGCAGCGAAGGTTCAGGCGAGCCTGCGCATCCGCGCAGTCTCGCCAGAATCTTCGCTGCTCGCTCATACAAGCAGTGAATCAAGAGGAACCTTCAGACAGAAAGCCATATCCCTGGCCCCTCTGAATGGCTGGGCATGCGCAATTAAAATTTGTCATGACGGAATGCTCGAAGACACAAATTCGCTTGGCGGGGCTCATATGTGAAATTACGGTACTCATACGTTATCAACTCGTTCTGTTATCGTTCGTTTTCAGTTCGTTGTGTTAAATAGAAGTGGAGGCAATGGGCAGGAATCGATACAATTAAACCACAGCTCCAATCAGAGACACCAAAGGGAAAGAAACACAAAGATGAAACAACAGACCCTAATGGAAACATCGATAGCGGAAATTCAAAAGGACAATTACTTTTCCACAAAATGGCCAATAGGCTATCCAAAATAAATTAACATAAGCGACACAAACACCCAAAGACAAACCATAACAAAATAAACCGCGATAGAAGAACCGCCTTGGAACGGTCAGCGGAAACGAATTCCACTGGGGGGGGGGGGGCTTAAATCGATTTTACGTGGCCATAATCCTCGCCCTTACTTCCGTCGCGATTAATACAAATAATTTGTTCAGTCCGCATGAAGGCTTATTGGCCTATTATCCATTTTGTGGGAAAATAACTGTCCTTTTGGCTTTCCGCTATTGATGTTTCCATTAGTGTTTGTTGTTTCATGTTTGTATTTCTTTCCCTTTGGTGTCTCTGATGGGAGTTGTGGGTTGATTGTATCGATTCCTGATCATTGCCTCTACTTCTATTTCCTAACTCATCAGTGCAACATCTCCGTGAACGCAAAAATCAAACAACCACAGAGATGAAACAACGGTTAGGACTCGACAGCAAGAAACCACTGAAATGCTGGAGCAAAAGAAAACCAACAATTAGACACCGATGGGCCCGACAAGAGCCCACGCTGATCAGATTCGTCCAGGTTCTGTGCGTATGCGATCTTTTTCAATTTTTGTCATACGTTATGGGTTCCTTATCTCAATTCGTTAGTGTGTAAAGGGGCCATTAGGAAGAAGTCTTTCTAAGTAAGTGTTCTTTTGGCTTTCCGCTATTGATGTTTCCGTTGGGGTCTGTTGTTTCGTGTTTTTGTTTCTTTCCCTTTGGTGTCTCTGATGGGAGTTGTGAGTTAATTGTATCGATTCCTGGTCATTGCCTCCACTTCTATTTTGCATGTCACTATCTGGGCACCTTGTAGACATTGAGGGTCAGGCCCTAGTGCACCAGACGGAGATGAACGGGCTCAGTCTAACAAACAAGCAATGACTCATGGTGACAAGGGGGTATCCATCCCTTTGACAATACAGAGCTGACCTGTATGACTTGCACCAGACGAGGATAAACGGGCTCAGTCTAACCATCAATGACTTATGGTGTATGTGTGTGGTGGGCGAGGGGGTGGATCCCTTTGACAATACACAGCTGACTTGTATGTCACTATCTGGGCACCTTGTGAACATGCAGAGTCAGATCCTAGTGCACCAGACGGAGATGAACGGATTCAGTCTAGCTAACAATGACTCGTGGTGTGTGGGTGGGGGATCCCTTTGACAATACAGAGCTGACTTGTTTGTCACTATCTGGGCACTTTGTGGACATGGAGGGTCAGGTCCTTCTGCACCAGACAGGGGTCAGATCCTAGTGCACCAGACGGAGATGAACGGATTCAGTCTAGCTAACAATGACTCGTGGTGTGTGGGTGGGGGATCCCTTTGACAATACAGAGCTGACTTGTTTGTCACTATCTGGGCACTTTGTGGACATGGAGGGTCAGGTCCTTCTGCACCAGACAGAGATTAACAGGCTCATTTCTAATGCTCACTATATTGCGAAGAGGCCTTCTTAATGATTAAGAAATTCTTAGCCATTAAGAAGAATTCTTAACAAATTAACGAGCGCAAATCCTTCTGAGTGACTGAAAAGCAATAAAACTTCACCCCAGGTACCTGTCAAGGAAAATGAAGCATGCTGATTTTAATGTCCATTGAATTATCTATGGTCTTTCAATCTTCTCCTGGCATATCAAAAAGAAATTAGCAGAAATAGATTGACTGACAGAACGAAAAAGTAGAAGAACCAATACAGAGCATACAAAGACTTTATTTACGCAATATTTACTTATTTAAGGGGAATGGGTACACTTCCCAGGGAAGCTACTGTTGCGTCAAATATTTTGTCTCAGTTCCTTTTGATTTTAAATTTCAAGTTTTATCTTTTTATCTCCTTTGATCAGTACCATTTTCCAAACACCTGAAGGTAATTAAATTACACATGTGTCATCAGATATCTCATTAGAGCCAGAGCTCTCATTTCCGTTTCAACACGTTTTGGTGGCAACGAAGGTTTAAAATCCTCTGGTGTTTTCAAAATGTGAGAACCGTAAGAAGCATATAGCGATTCACATTTTAGTGATGGTAGTTGAGCAACAGTATTACATATCTCTCTCAACATAGGAGTTAGCTCTCTCCTCTCTTATATGTATTTATTGCAGAACGCCTGTGTCATGATCTGCTTATAACTGTCTTATCATCAAATCCATTATTATACATAGTGGTGCAACATGTCACACTCCCATTATGTATGGAAATATTCCTGTCAGAAATGTCTATTCCAGCTTCTTTCTAAAATGTTTTCATCATACTTCCCAAATCCTTCTGAGAAATCACAGCTGCACTAAATCGTGGATACTTAAACTTACCTTTGCTGTGTTAGGCGAAGGTTTTCGATAAAATCCTCCTTTGCGCGGAATGTAACTTAAATACAAGCTGGACAATTTTTCTAAGCAGCTGTCGTTCTGGGGATTTTCAATATGCTTAATAGTTTTGGGGTTAATTTCTTGTGATTTAGCCCCTCTTGCATAGTCTTCATAACTCTGCCTTCAAACAAAATGTGTTTCAATTTACTTTCTGGATCAGTATGTATTATAAATTGTTCGGCTTGCAAATACACATGCTCCTCAACACCTCGAAATCCAAAAGCTTTACAATTATAAAAATATACCGCATTTGACAGTCCTTCAGCAGTGTCCATACTAAAACACAATTTTCCCAGAACAACTCTTCATCTTTTGGCAACACAGGATCTTTCTTTTTCACATGAATGCCAACACCCTGAGAGGAAAGCTCTTTCATTCGAGCATCCAAACATTTTCTGAAGTTGGCAAATGTGGGGTCTGATTTGGTAAACAAGTTGACATCATTTCGTCCACGTTCATCCCGCAGATGCCTCTGAATTCCTGACACAATTTGTGTCAAGGTATTCGGTGGATATGGCTTTCATTTTTTTCTACGACATTCCACCACAAATTTAGACAACCAAGTTTAGAGTATGGAACAGTATTTAAATCCTTTGGTAAATTATACTGCTCTAGTAGTGTTTCAACTTTAGGTTCTCTAAATGAAACCCATTCGTTCCACATAGACAAAGCCCATTTTGTATTTTCTCTTGTTGTCTTGGGGATGCTGTCACGGCAGCACTTGTCTTTTAATGTTTCACCCGAAACTGGGTCAGCAAACCGCTGATTCTCAGTTTTGTCACTCTTCACTCTCTTAACATCACAAATTAAACTCTGTGTTGGAATGCAAAATAATTGTGCTGCTGATGGTATTTCAACATCCAACTTAAAGTCTCCCCAGTCCTCCATAACATCTGACACATTTGTTAAAGTTAAAATTAAAGGAAACACTCTGATGGTAACTTCTCAGTGAATAGCAAATAAGTGAATGAATGGAAGTTACAAGCCTAAAACAATAAAGTTTTGTCAAAATTAATCAATGTGGTGTCAAGAGACCATCAATGGACATTATTCAAGAAAATTGACAACAGTCTAAGCAGGTTAGAGCCCATTAAGGGATTTCTTCACAGTAAGAATCTGCTACGCTCCGCTTCGCAGATTCTTACTTGTGAAGAAATCTCTTAAGAACACTAACCTATACATGGTGACAAAGGAGGGGGACGGCCTTTTGTAAAAGGTACCACAATATTCATTAAATACACCTCATGACCAAGGTATTACCGAAAGAGGACAATTCTGAGCAAGTTTGGTGATTATTGGACCAAAACTGTGGCCTCTAGAGTGTTAACAAGGTTTTTCTATGATTTGACATACTGACCAACTTTTTGATACAACATAACCCCCATTCGAACATGACCTAGATCATTTCAAGATGATCATTCGGAACAAGTTTGATGATGATTGGTCCAAAACTGTGGCCTCTAGAGTGTTGACAAGATTTTTCTATATGACCTACTGACCTACTTTTTGATACGACATGACCCATATTCGAAATAGCCCTAGATATTGTTATGATGATCATTCTGAGCAAGTCGAATGATGATTGGACAAAACTGTGGCCTCTAGAGTGTAAACAAGGTTTTTTCTACGATTTGACCTAATGACCTACTTTTTGAGCCAACATGACCCATATTCGAAAAGACCGAGATATTGTCAAGATGATTATTCTGGGCAAGATAAGTGACGATTGGACCAAAACTGTGGCCTCTAGAGTGTTAACAACGTTTTCTATGATATGAGCTACTGACCACATGACCCATATTCGAATTTCACCGAGATATTGTCAAGATGATCATTCTGAGCAAGTTTGATGATGATTAGACAAAAATGCGGCCTCTAGAGTGTTAACAAGGTTTTAATATGATTTGACCTACTGACCTACTTTTTGACCCCACATGACCCATAATCGAACTTGACCTTTATATTGTCAAGATGATCATTCCGAGCAAGCTTCATGATGATTAGTCAAAAATTGCAGCCTCTGGAGTGTTACGGTTTTACTACGATTTGACCTACTGATCTACTTTTTGACCCCACATAACCCATATTCGAACTTGACCTAGATATTGTGGAGCTGATCATTCTGAGCAAGTTTGATGGTGATTGGACGAAAACTGTGGCCTCTAAGTGTTAACAAGGTTTATCTATGATTTGACTTACTGACCTACTTTTTGACCCGACATGACCCATATGTGAATTGACCGAGATATTGTCCTGATGCTCATTCTGAGCAAGTTTGATGATGATTGAACCAAAAGAATTGACCTGATAAAGATATGCTATCTCAGGGCAAGCTTTATCAGGTCAAAGTGACATTGCACTTCTATGAATGAACCGGACTGCTAGAAAAAATGGCAAAAAAAGTATTATTAGTGGACAAAAATGGAAAAATTACTAGAAAAAAAAATAATATTATAGGAAAAATACGGTCAGTTCATACAAAATATATCGACCGCCGGAATGCTGGTACGCACATAGAACCATCGGTAACTGATCGTAAATTACTAATTTAAGAGTATACAAGGGGATATAAACTAATAGATAGAATACCGAATTCGTGTCTTTGATATCAAGTTTATCAGGCTCGACTTCGAGAACGCATGTAGAATCGCCCGGCAAGCCTCGCGATTCTACAAGCGTTCTCGAAGTCTTGCCTGATAAACTTGATATCAGAAGATACGAACCTGGTTTTCTCTATATATCAATCGATCAAGGAATAATAAACACAGTAGCTTAATCTTGCTGATGTACACATGACTATTGATCTTGCTGATGTAGTCCAAATAGAAATTTAGCCAGATCCGGAATCTGGCTAGGCCAAATAGGAATTTTTGATTGGCCTAGGCAGATTCCGGATCTGACTAAATTAATATTTAGTTAAGCCAGATTCCGGATCTGGCTAAACTCTGTTTAGTCCAAATAAGAATTCCTATTTGGCCAGGCAGATTACGGATCTGGCTAAGCTGTTTAGGCCAAATAGGAATCTTGGTTTAATGGTAACAGACCTTGTTGCTTCAATAAAAATGGTTTTCAGTTCTCATAGATTTGTTTTAACTAGATAATAATAAGAAGTATTTATTGCACTCATTTTTTGTCTTTAATAATGTGTTGTTTAGACCACCCTGGCTACATACTTACATGCTTATTTGATCATCTGCCTGATTCACATATGTGTGAAAAACAATCAAAGACAATTTTTATACTAATATTATATTGTAACGAAAGATGAAAGAAAATCTCATAATTGTTTATGTCCTAAAGTTTAATCTACAACTGGTGTTAAAAACAAACTTCTATAGTTTCTTCTAACAAGTACAGAAGAGAGTGTCATAGTTAATAAAATATTAAAAAGAAACATTCTACGAGCTTTTGGATAAAACAAGTGGGGTTTTGTGCGTTCATTACACAGACTTGTTAACAGACTAATGATATATGGTATGATCTGTTTTCCATATCATGATCTGACTCTCATTTACGATTTGCTGTAATGTTACCAATACTATGCCCTGAAGTCCATATTAACCCTCCTTTATACAGGAGGTGGGGATCTGTTTTCTTGTTTCTGTGCAAAAACATTGATAATCTTAGGCATAAATTTATGTTTAAGAGCAAAAATAAGAAAAAAGAGAAATATCTATATTGTATGTCTTAAATGAGTAGTTACCGATAACTCGTAGTCAATGATAGAAGATAACTTTGTTTAATGAATTTGTTCTGATGAAAATGATAATTCATACCTTAACCATTTAGTACCAGAAACCCCTGAAGGGGTACCTTTGCAAACAGTGCAGGCCCAGATCAGATGCCGCATTCTGCGGTGTCTGATAAGGGCCTACACTGTTTGCAAAAAGTTAAGCCATTTTCCGAATAAATTTTGAGGAAAACACAACCTGGCATCCCTAAATTTCGAAATGGTCTCCTGCTATATATAAGGATGAAGATTACATTTGGTACAAAAAGGGTTAATATTTGTCTTTAAAAATTTCAGACCAATCGTAAAATATTCTGTTTGCTGTCACACTACTGACCCAGTGAAATTCATAACATTTTATGGCAGTTCATGTAAAAGAATTTTAAATCTGTTTTATTTTTGAATAGAATTGTATATGTCTTTTGTTTCCTACAACACCAAACAGCAAACATATTATTTAAAGAATGGTCACATGACTACCAACATTTTAAGAGATGTATCCAGCCTGATATCCACCCATACGTTATTCATAGAACAACAAGATTCCTATTTGGCCTAACCAGCTTAGCCAGATCCAGAATCTGCCTAGCCAAATAGGAATTCTTATTTGGACTAAACAGAGTTTAGCCAGATCCGGAATCTGGCTAAACTAAATATTAATTTAGCCAGATCCGGAATCTGCCTAGGCCCAATAAGAATTCCTATTTGGCCTAGCCAGATCCGGAATCTGGCTAAATTCCTATTTGGACTACGACATACACTTGACTCTTGATCTTGCTGATGTACAAATGACTATTAATCTTGCTGATGTACACATGACTATTAATCTTGCTGATCTACACATGACTATTAATCTTGCTGATGTTTTGTTTGTTTGATTTCGGGTTTATCGTCCCCGTCAACACTATAAAGGTCATTTTGGAGACGTTGCTTCCAATTTGGTGGGACTGTTACCCGATATTGAGATGAAATGACATCTCAAGCCCCGCCGCCCAATGACACCAATAGGATTTATAAGCATAGACGGGTTGTCTCGCACCGCTTTGCCTGGGCAGGCTTAGATACTCTAAGCTGTTTACCAGTACTCGTGTGCAGGTCGGTTTCAGCTCTGCGTGGAAGCATCATGCAGCCCATATATTTCATTTAGCCCCGATCTTGCTGATGTACACATGACTATTATTCCGAGTAAGTTATATAAAGCCAGAAGGTAAATACAGTAAAATTCCTATATTAAGACCACCTTTGGGACTGTTCAAAAGTGGTCTTTAAGACCACTTTTGAACAGTCCCAAAGGTGGTCTTCCACTAGAGCACCCTGGACGTAGACAACACTAAGAAATTATACCTAGAACCTTCTAAATATGCTTTTAAAGGCATAATTTGTCTTAATTTTAGGTGGTCTTAACAGCGGAATGTCACTGTATATGATTTGCCGTTCATCAAACAAAGGTCATTCTTTGCAATAAAATCTTCAATAAGTGTTCATCTATTATTATTATCTTTACAACCCCAAAGAATGCTGTAACCATTAAAGTCACCAACTAAAGGATATGGTGTATGCCGCTGACTCGGCAACGCCTCGATCTGTTCAGGTTTTAAGGGAAACGTAGGCGGTATATATACTGAACAAATTGTGGCTTCTTTATCTAAAAAAAACGAGACTGCCAAGTAGAAGTAAAACAAAGATCAGGAATCGATACAATTAACTTACTCCACCAATCAAAGACACCAAAGGGAAAGAAACACAAACATTAAGCGACCAGACCATAATGGAAACCTAAACAAAGGAAGGCCATAAGGACAGTTACTTTACCACATAATGGTCATATGGTCATCCAAAATAAAAAGACACAAGTGATACACACAGAAAGTAACAAACAACACCATAAATAAACCGCCACAGAAGAACCGCCTTGGAACGGTCAGTGGAAAGATTTCCACTGGGGCGGGGGGGGGGGGGTGTATTGAAACCCCTGACATCAGTTTTTAAAACAAGTTGGCTGCTTTTAAAAAGCATCCAATGAGTTTGGTCTTGTCGATCTAAATTATGATGTGAACAAACGAATATCGTCATTTCATACTTTATCCATTGAAAGTTTTTATTTTTAGCTCACCTGTCATGTAATGACGAGGTGAGTTTTGGGATCACTTTTTGTCCGGCGTGCGTCCGTGCGTCCGTCCGTAAACAATTTCTTCAAACTTCACAGGAACGATCCTTAGGTGGTCCCATTTCAAAATTGTTCAAATGGTTCCGATCCATTGCACATCAAGGTCACGGGAACCAAAAATAGATTTTTAATGAAAACTTAAAAAAATCTTCTCCTCTGAAACCGCAAGGGCCAGGCCTTCGATATTTGGTATGTAGCTTTATCTAGTGAACCTCTACCAAGATTGTTCAAATTATAGTCCTGGGGCAAAAAATGCCCCGCCCCGGGGCCCTTTGGTTTTACATAGACTTACATAGGGAAAAGCTTTAAAAATCTTCTCTTGTCTGAAACCAGAAGGCTCAGGTGTTTGATATGTGGTATGAAGCTTCGTCTTGTGGACCTCTATCAAGATTGTTCAAATTATAGCTCTGGGGCCAAAAATGACCCCGCCCCAGGGCCCCTTGGTTTTACATCGACTTATATAGGAAAAATCTTTAAAACATTTCTCCACTTAAACCGCAAGGCCGAGGTCTTTTATATTTGGTGTGTAGCTTCATCTACTACACCTCTACCAAGATTGTTCAAATTGTAGCCCTGGGGTAAAAATTTGGTTTTACATTGACTTATATTGACAAAACCTTTAAAAATCTTCTTGTCTGAAACCAGAAGGCTCAGATGTTTGATATTTGGTATGAGGCTTCGTCTTCTGAACCTCTATCAAAATAGTTCAAATTATAGCCCTGGGGCCAAAAATGCCCCCGCCCTGGCCCCTTTAGTTTTACATAGACTTATATAGGAAAAACCTTCTCCTCTGAAACCAAAAGGCCTAGGTCTTTGATATTTGTTATGTAGCTTCATCTAGTGAACCTCTACAAAAAGATTGTCCAATTTATAGCCCTTGCGCCAAACATGCTCACAACGCGGGGCCCTTTGGTTTTACATTGACTTATATAGGAAAAATCTTTAAAAGAAACTTCTTCTCTGAACTGCACGGGCCAGGTCTGCATTGCATTGGAATGCATTGTTCCGATATTTGAATAAGCGAAACAAACGGCTTCTGTCGTGCCAAAGTGTGGAACTGCTTAACTTACCGAGAAAAATAAAACAATCCAGAGGTAGATTAATTGTGGTTCATAACGTATTCTGACGAAACACGCCTTCTTTTAGCGTTTAAATTTTGAATAACATTTCTTCCCAGCCATGTATTTTAAGAATCTGTGTGTGCATGCGTTGCGACTAGGTCAAATATTGTTCCAACTTCTGACGTCAACAATTCCAATACTGTGTCTACTTTAGTATAGATACTCAGCTGAAAGATAGAATAAGGTATACCAAACATTTTAGCAAAATTTAAACCAATTTTTTTCTGACAATTTGTTTATTCCAAAATAACTGACCGGTACTGTTTGACCAGAAGTTTATTTTATATAATTGAGCTACCTAATAAACGAAGCTTCGTAAATGTTTTATTTCAGTGACAATCATAACTAAAGTAATGAAACGTTTTAGGAAGTGTTAAAATTTTCATTAGTATGATGTCAGTATGATATGTATAAAAATCTGAAACAGTTAAATTTTATGAAAAAGTTCAATTTCTTTTAAGAATAAAATAATATTATCAACAGGTACATCTTGAAACAATTGTCGCAAAGCGTCATGCAGAATTCATCATTTCTGACGACTGTATGCTTATGTTAAAATGATCGGAAGTAGCTTCCGATTTCACAATTAGTTTTTGCTATAAAAAATAATCCCTTTTGCGGAAGCTTACAAAAAATTAAAATCTAGACGACGGCCTTAGCAACTTTCCTACTGTAAAGAAAGAAGTAATAAGAGTTCAAAATAATTTGCTTTAAGTCCTCGACAATTCCACTATATTTATTTTGTGTTTTGGAGTGAGTGAGTGAGTGTTTGAGTTTTACGTCCCACCAACAGCTAAGGTCATACGGAGACGGGACCTCGGTTTAAAGACTCATCTGAAAGTCTGGAGAACAAAAATCAAAACTGAGATCCTTTAAGAGCAATGAAAACATTCATAAGAAAGGAGATGGGTCACGCTACGTAGTTTCGGCTAAAAAAGCCTCATCAGTGACCCTGCAACGACCCGGCATCGAAATCCAGAGGAAACATACTGCAATTTTACGAATTTCGAACAGGCAGTCGATTCAAAGACTGATATAAATCAAAATGGGGTTCCAATGATTATAAAAAAAACTGTCTAGAATATGAGTCTAAACCAATAATTTATTTCTGATTTCTCAGAATATTCACGCTGATCTCAAAGGACAAAAAGTAAAACATAAACTGCACTATGGTTGATGTACGGGGAGACGTTTTACGGCCGCCACACGGCACAACACCAGCTGCAGTGAAGGCAAACAAAAATCAAAACTGAGTTCCTTTAAGAGCAATGAAAACATTCATAAGAAAGGTGATGGGTCACACTACGTAGTTTCGGCTAAAAATGCCTCATTAGTGACCCTGCAACGACCCGGCAACGAGATCCAGAGGAAACATACTGCAATTTTACTAATTTCGAACAGGCAGTCGATTCAAAGACTGATATAAATCAAAATGGGGTTCCAATGATTATAAAGAAAACTGTCTAGAATATGAGTCTAAACCAAAAATTTATTTCTGATTTCTCAGAATATTCACGCTGATCTCAAAGGACAAAAAGTAAAATATAAACTGCACTATGGTTGATGTACGGGGAGACGTTTTACGGCCGCCACACGGCACAACACCAGCTGCAGTGAAGGCAAACAAAACTCAAAACTGAGTTCCTTTATGAGCAATGAAAACATTCATAAGAAAGGAGATGGGTCACACTACGTAGTTTCGGCTAAAAAAGCCTCATCAGTGATCCTGCAATCCCTGGTTTACAAGGCGAGTAGCGTAACCACTACGCCACGGAGGCTTCTTTTGTGTTTTGGATCCATTTTTAAAGAGATATTTACATGCCAAGAAACTAATGCACCGTGATCGATGAAATTGCCTACTTTGAAATAGGTATTCTTGTATTTTGCTACCCTTGCGAGGACTGGCTGGAACATCCTGTGCATGCATTAATTCTTCATCGTCCTCGTCAAGAGGTATTTGCGAGTAATGTAATTTTACGGGATCTTCCGATCCCTTACTGGTTCGACCTCAGTCGAATTTCTCTTTTACATGCCGCGCCGGCTTCGGTTCGGTCGCTGTCGACCGATCCGGAGCAACCTGGTTTGCGCCATTTGACAAATCGGTTGACCTTGGTTGATGCATGATTAAACAGTCTGTGTTGCGGAACTGGTAACATTTACAGCAGCGCCCTTTGTGATGCTGGCATGACTAACTGATGTTTTAGCGTTTATTTGCTCATCAACAATTTTGCGTGCTTCTTGAAACGTAACTGATCTTTGGTACTTTACTGTGAGTATTTATTTTTCTTTTCACCATGTCAGACAGTCTCGGGAGAAAACTTTTTTTTTTGCCACACCATAATTTACGCATTTGGCCTCATTTTGGCAGTTGAGGTGAATATTAGCATGTGTTTTTTTTCTCTGACATTTGCTTTCATGATGGCCAAAAACCTGACAAGAGTAAAATCTAAGAGGGTTTGAGATGTATACATCTACGTTAATGGAAAGATATGCTACTTTGATTTTCTTGGGTAGAATAGGTGTAATAAAAGTCAACACATAAGTGCTTGTTGACTTTAGTACACTATTTCTACGGACGCTAATGTTACGAATACCACTTACACCTTGATCTTTCAAGTTTTTTTACTATCTCTTCTTCGGTACAAGGACGCAGTTCTGTGCTGCAAATCACTCCCTTAGACGAATTAAGTGTGTTGTGTAAAGAGACTTTGACTCTAAGATCACACAGATTTTTGATGTTGAGCAGGCTTATAACTTGCTGTTTTCTCTCGACTCGATCACCTGATTGGAGGTTTTAATAATTTTAGGATGTCCGGCTATAGATACAATACTTTTCTCGATGACAAAAGGAGAAAGGCTAGACACAGTTCGCGCATCATCAAGTGACGTGATAACTAAGACGCGCGGAACATTATTGAGCTTTGGTACAGCAAACTGTCGACTTGCGTCACAAGAGTCGTCTGACACTTCGTTCTGCTTATGTTTTTTGTGTTGCGGTTAGTCTAATTATCCTTCCCCATGAGGAAGTATATCGCAGTTTCGTCCCAAGTGCTCTTCGCCCTCCTTGGAGCCCTATAAGGGAACACCAAAATGGGGTGGTTAACCGACTCACAGGTGTTAGAGATAAACGTGAGATATACTCGCATAAACAAAATGCCTACACGATTGGTCCGTTTGGCAACCGCCTGCTAGAGATAAAAAGACAGAAAAGGGTTAAGTAAATGGGCATATGGTTGGCACCAGGAAATATACAAAAAGCTACAAAAAGAATGGAAAAGAAAGCAAAGCGGTTTCTCTAGGACTTGGCGCGACCGTGCCGGACCGCACGCCCACCAGTCTACACTGAAAAGCCAGGCCAAAGAGGCGTGTTGGGTACCTGAAGCACAGCAAATCAGGTAACCCACAATCTCCAGGATCCCATTTTCCGGCTCACTGGACGCCACACACGGCAAACGGGTGGTATTTAGTTTAGCTCTTCCCAGTGGGTACAAAGACCACAGCAGCAATGTGCCCAGTGGGAATCGAGCCCCCCAGGGCCACGGCAAGGCAGGAAGTCAAATACCTGGGGGTGGGTTGATCGCGGAGGACGATCAAGTAATTTATCCTGGGTTAGTAGTAAGTTTGGGCAAAGTCTTGCTGGACATACCAAACATACTATATGCGCAAATAAGCAGACTGGTGTGCGTATTATTATTTGTTTTTGTAGTTAAACGGCCCAGTCAACACTAATTAGGTCAGACCGAGTCGGTAACTTTACATAATCACTCTTTTCTTGGCCAAGCGTTTTTACATAAGCGGCGCAGATTTTCGGATATAAATGGAGTCGCTAGCCACTCTGACCGCCACATCTGGTGTTAAGCGTCTAAGCATCGAGAGATGGTTAATGTGGGCGTACTCCATCATGCTTTCCCTAAGGTGTGTGCACTGGGGCTAAGATCCGTCGTGGTACGTGAGAATGTGGCCCAGAGGACACCTTCCGGGGGTACCGACGAAAGTGCCGCTTTGGCAAGTGTCACGCACGATGAAGTTCGAGTTCCCCCTGGTCTATCACCAGTCTCCAACTCAGCCTCAACCCAATTTCGTAAAATCATTCTTCGATATAAAAAGATTGGGTACAACATGAATTTTAATACGACAGGCTGCAGGCATGGTAGTTAACCCAATCACGGTTGACAACTTTGCTTCCCTCTTTAATTGCACGTCGGTGGGTCAGGCCTCAGATTCTATGTCTTTTCCAACGTAAAGGCTTATTGAGAATTAGAGAGATCTAATTCAAGGTAATGTTGGTTGGTGCCTGATGTTCTGTCTCTGGTCGGGCCCATCGGAGCCTAACTGTTGGTTTTCTTTTGCTCCAGCATTTCAGTGGTTTTTTTGCTGTCGAGTCCTCACCGTTGTCTCACCTCTGTGGTTGTTTGATTAGTTGTGTTCACGGAGATGTTGCACTGATGGGTTATGAGGCATTCATGCGGACTGAACAAATTATTTGTCTAAATCGCGACGGAAGTAAGGGCGAGGATTGTGGCCACATAAAATCGATTTAAGCCCCCCACCCCCACCCCCAGTGGAATTCTTTCCACTGACCGTTCCAAGGCCGTTCTTCTGTGGCGGTTTAATTATGCTGTTGTTTGTTACTTGCTGTGTGTATCACTTGTGTCTTTTTATTTTGGATGGACATTTGGCCATTTTGTGGGAAAGTAACTGTCCTTATGGCCTTCCTTTGTTTAGGTTTCCATTATGGTCTGATCGCTTCATGTTTGTGTTTCTTTCCCTTTGGTGTCTTTGTTGGGTGGAGTAAGTTAATTGTATCGATTCCTGATCTTTGTTTTACTTCTACTTTGCTGCCCTTGACGAATTTACCGATGACGGAACAGGCTGTCTCTGATGGAAGCTGTGGGTTAATTGCATCGATTCCTGATCATTGCCTCCACTTCTGCTTTGGTCTCTACTCTCGGGCAATCATGGGGATTTTTTAGTCTCTAAAGAGACGATAGCCTCTCTGCATTGGAAATGACGAAGTAAACCATACTGTGTGAGGAAGGCAAGGAGCTGGATGGAGCTCAACTGCCACATGTGGTGTCACTTCGTGACGTGAAATGTCGTCCAAAACAGGCAGGGGCGACAAGATGGCACGTAGCCTCAAACTCCCATTCCTTAATCTCGGCGAAGCCTGTGCCTTTAGTGAGAGCGCCATTGATTGCTACGCGGGTCATGCGATGGGCTGGGTTTCCGAATCGCTCGAAATTGTGTTTCGCTTCATCCATGCCCTGGAAGGATGCCGGATAGCAGGAATTCATGTCAATACTGACGACGTCCCTCGTATCGTGATCCATCATATTCCAAATTACCTCCTTGTCCTTGCTCCACACAAGCATTCTGAATGTCTGGGAGGAGGCTGGCTGGGATTGGCTTCCAGCTGTTACTCTCCTTTGCCACAATGCTGACCACGTGGGACTCATCAACTAATCTGGTACAATACAGTTGTCCTCTCACAAGCATGGTCCTTTGGTGATCCTCTACCAAAATTACCCACAACGTTCCAGTCGGACGAATAAAATAGCCGTCAGAGCTGATACAAAAAAAAATGAACGACATCTTGTCCTTAACCAGTGGACGACAGATTTTGAAATAATTTTACATGAATGTTCCTTGAGTGGCCCTGTACCAAAATTACCTAAATAGTTCGCTCCGCTGAACTAAATGGCTCCCAAAGATACAAATATAATTAAAAACAGAAAAACCTTAAATACCTTTAAACTGGCCCAATTTCAAAACGATTTCACATGAATATTTGCTAGGTGACCCTCTACTGAACTGCT
This sequence comes from Lucinisca nassula, assembly GCA_963580285.1. Lineage (NCBI taxonomy): Eukaryota > Metazoa > Mollusca > Bivalvia > Lucinida > Lucinidae > Lucinisca > Lucinisca nassula. The sequence continues at coordinate 129,546,806 of OY757020.1, read as the reverse complement.
CAAACCGTTCTGCACGGATAAACAAGATGACCGCCAGTGCTGAAAATAGAAACAAAAAAAAAACATTTAAACGCCTCTCCTAAACCAGTGGATGTATTTTGAAATAACGACACAGGAATATTCCTTTGGTGACCCTTTACCAGAATTGATCAAATGGTTTCGGTCGGATGAACAAGATGGCAACCAGAGCTAAAAATAGAAAAAAAAACTTTAAACGACTTCTCCTCCTTAACTAGTGGATGGATTTTATAATCACTTTACTGGAATATTCATTGGGTGACCCTCTACCAAAATTTCTCAAAGCGTTCCGTTTGGATGAACAACATTGCCTGCCAGAGCTTAAAACAGAAGTTAAGGCAATGGTCAGGAAACGATACAACTAACCCACACCTCCCATCAGAGACAACAAAGGTAAAGAAACACAAACATGAAATAACTAGACCCTAATGGAAAGATCAATAGCGGAAATCCTTCAAACGACTTCTCCTTGACCAGTAGACGGATTTTTAAATAATTTCATATGAGAGTTCCTCGACTGACCCTCTACCAACTTTGCTCAGACTGTTCTGCTCGCATGAACAAGATGGCCACCAACGCTAAAACAGAAAACGCTTAAACATTTTGTGGGAAAGTCTTTGTCCTTTTGCTTTCCGCTAGTGATGTTCCATCCGGGTCTAGTTATTTCATGTTCGTGTTTCTTTCCTTTTTGTGACTCTGATTGGAGTGATGAGTTAATTGTTTTGATTCCTGACCATTGCCTTCACTTCTATTCTACTCCTTAAGCTATTCTGGCCCACCAATGTTGCCTTTAATTATTGTTTATGTGTTCCTTATTCCCCAAAGTCGCCGCTATTGCTTTTGCGTTATTACTGATTAAAATATTGATAATAGCATTGATTAAACTGTTAAAGTGCAAAACAAAGTAAAACAAATTCAAGCGAACATTTCACGAAATAAAATAGTAGTGAAGGTACTGATCAGGAATCGATACAATTCATGCTTCCCATCCAAGACACCTAAGGGAAAGAAACACGAACATAAAATAACTTAACTCTAACGGAAACATCAATTCTAATGCACTTGCGTATGTAACGCGACGTCTGATTGGATAACGTCAAAAATTTGCGACAGTATATTCTGCGATATACTGTCGGAAACCCGACGTCATCACGTAACGTCGCTTTTCATTGGCTAGTATTTGGTTTTAAGCAGCTCACTGCGCTTGCCGCTTTGTGCAAAATAATACAATTTTTAGCTTAACAATCGATAAAGTGCATTAGAATGGGGATAACTGTATTGAAAATTGTCATTTGGGGAGGTAAATCGTCGGTTTTACGGTCACAAATTACGTTTTACGGCTCCGCTAACGCGTCGCCGTAAAACGAAATTTCCGACCGTAAAACCTCCAAATTACCTCCCCAAATGACAATTTTCAGCACAGTCATCCCCTAAGTGGAAGAGAGTTACATTCCCACAAAATGACCGAACGTCTATCTAAAATAAAAACCTGTCAGCAATACATACATGCGAAGTCGAACTGTAACAATGGCCACATTCCACACGCTTGGTAGACAAATAGAGAATACAAGGTTCGTGTCTTTTGATATCAAGTTTATCAGGCAAGGCTTCGAGAACGCGTGTAGAATCATGAGGCTTGCCGAGTGATTCTACACGCGTTCTCGAAGCCGAGCCTGATAAACTTGATATCAAATGACACGAATCTGGTATTCTATTTATCAGTGTAACCCCTTGTACACTCTTTAAATATGCAATTCACGATAGGTTATCGATAGTACTCAGTTCGTCCCAATAATTCCGGCGTGCAATAGTCAGTCCATATATTTAGTATCATCTGATCGTAATTTGTCCTATATTTTTCATGTATTTTTGTCTCCAATTTTTCCAGTATTTAAATTTTTTTGCCAATATTTTCAGTAGTTCGGTTCATTCTAAAAGTGCGACGTCGCGTTGAGCTGATAAAGCTCACTTGTCCTGAGATAGCATATCTTTATCAGGTCAACGTTTTACAATACAATTTATATAGGGGGTAACTGACAAATAAACCTTTCAGCCCAGCCCGCAAGAAGGATTTATCAGTCACCTCCTATATTAATTGCATTGCAGCACGTTGACCTGATAAACATCTGCTATCTCAGGACAAGTGAGCTTTATCAGGTCAACGTGACTTTGCACTTCTTAGAACTGGCAAAACTGAAAAAATTGGCAAAAATGTAAGTGTATATCGGGATAAACTGATAAATAGAATACCAGATTCGTGTCCTTTGATATCAAGTTTATCAGGCTCGGCTTCGAGAACGCATGTAGAATCGCTCGGCAAGCCTCGCGATTCTACACGCGTTCTCGAAGCCTTGCCTGATAAACTTGATATCAAAAGACACGAACCTGGTATTCTCTATTTCTAACTCCTCAGTACAATATTTCCAAAAACATAAAAATGAAGCGATTACATTAATGAAACAACGATGAGGACTTGACAGCATAAATAACTGAAGAAAACCAACAGTTAGTATCCGATCAGAGACGGAGCATCAGGCACCAACCGACGTTACTTAAGAAGGTCTTTAGGCATGAGCCGCCACGGAATCTGAGGCCGACCCTGAGGGAAGCAAAGTTATCAAACGTGATTTGGGTTAACTATCATGCATGCAGTATGTCGTATAACATCTTAAGTGTACTCAATAGTTTATTATCGAAGAATGATTTTACGAAATTGGGTACTGAAACCATTTCAAGCACATAGTTTTTCTTAATTCATATTCTAAGTCAACATCACATTCGAGTTCCGAAAGGCCGTGTTGCAGGAGGGATGTAAGTCCATCATTGGATTTTAAAACTAAATCGAAATGACGTCTATAGAAATTTTAAAATGCTTTTCGAAGTTTATGACACTTATGATCCTGATTTAGAAGTTGAGCAGTCAATTATTTATCACTAGTGTTGAAGCCAATTAAATGACTTGACACTTTGGCAAACCAAATAGTTTGCTATATATAAAATAGAAGTGAAGGCAAAGATCAGGACTCCCATCAGAGACACCAAAGGGAAAGAAACACAAACGCGAAACAACAAAACCTAATGGCAACATCAATAGCGAAAAGGCAAAAGGACAGCTACTTTCCCACAAAGTGGCCAGTTGGCTATCCAAAACAAAAATTATATAAGCGGTACAAACACAGAAAGACAAACCATAACAAAAATAAACCGCGACAAAAGAATCGCCTTGGAGCGGTCGGTGAAACGAATTCCACTGGGGAGGGGGCTTAAATCGATTTTACGTGGCCACAATCTTTACCTCCGTCACGATTTAGACACATAATTTGTTCAGTCCACATGAATGCCTCCTAACTCATCAGTTCAACATCTCCGTGAACACAAAAAAAAATCAAACAATCACAGAGATTAAACAACGGTGAGGTCTCGACAGCAAGAAACAACTGAAATGCTGGCGCAAAAGAAAACCAACAGTTAGCCTCCGATGGGTCCGACCAGACACAGACAATCAGGCACCAACCAACATTACATATAATCAGATTCTCTCTAATTCTCAGTAAGCCTTTACGCTGGAACCGTCATCTGAGGCCCGACCCATCGGCGTGCAATTAAAGAAGGAAACAAAGGTGTCAACAGTGATTGGGTTAACTACCATGCATGCAGTCTGCCGAATAACATTTATGTTGTACCCAATCTTTTTTATATCGAAGAATGATTTTACGAAATTGGATGCCGAAGTCATTGTGGTTATATATTTTTTCTAAATTTATACTAAGTCACCATAAAATTCGGGCTCCGATAGACCTTGCTGCAGAAGAGATTTAAGAGCAACATTCAATTTTCAAATTAAATCAGAATGACGTCTATAAAATCTGCTATACAATCCAACTAGAAATGGTGTTTGTAAAACACAATGTCCCCAACCATATGCTTGCCCCTAAATGTCCAATTTACCAAGGGACATAACCAAATGCATGTGTGTGCACGCATGTATGTGTGTGTCTATGCATAAATGTAGGAGTGCATACATGCATGTGTTCATCTATGCATGCATGTGTGCATCTATGCATGCATCTATGCATGCATGTGTGAGTGCATGCATGTATGTGCCAGTGCATGCCTGCCTGCAAAGTGCATGTGTGCATGCATGTTTGTGCATGCTAGCATGAGTGTATGTGTGCATGCATGTGTGTTTGCATGCATGCATCCGTGAGTATGCGCATTTATGCATAAATGTGTGCATGCATGCATGAGAAGTGCAAGCATATGCCTGACATGTATGTGAGTTGAATGCATCATGCATGTGTGCATGAGTGTATGTGTGCATGCATGTGTGCTGGCATGCATGCATGTGTGAGTGATTGCATTAATGTATAAGTGTGTGTACATGCATGCATGAGTGCATACACATGCATGTAAGTGCATGCATTTATGTGTACATGCATGCATGAGTGCACGCAGGCATGTGTTAATGGAAGTGGGTGTATGTACCTGCATGTGTACATGCGTGTATTAGTGTGTGTTTGCATGCATGCATGTGTGCATGTATGCGCACATGTATGTGTAAGTGCATGCAGGCAGGTGTACATACATGCCTGCAGGAGTGTTTGTATGCATGCATGCATGCATGCATGAGTGTATGGGTGCATGCATGTGTGCTTGTATGCATGTATCTGTGAGTGTCTGCATGTATGCATTAGTATGTGTGTGCATGTATGCATTAGTATGTGTGTTCATGCATGCATGAGTGCATGCATGCATGCATGAGTGCTTGCACATCCATGTGGATGCATGTATACATGAGTGCATGCATGCATGAATTCATGTGTGTGTGTGTATGTGGGCATGCATGTGTGCTGGCATGCATGCTTGAGTGTGTGCATTTATGCATTAGTCTGTTTACTTGCATCTATGAGTGTGCATGTATGCATGTTAGAGTGCATGCAAACATATAGTATACATGCATGCCTACATGAGTGTGTGTGTGTGCTTGCATGAGTGTATGTGTGCATACATGTGTGCTTGCATGCCTGCATCTGTGAGTATATGTATTTATGTATAAGTGTGTGTGCATGCATAAGTGCATGTGCATGCAAGTATGTGTATGAGCATGCATGCATTAGTGTATGCAAGCATGCATGTGTGAGTACATGCATCTATGCATGCCTGCCTGCATGAGTGTGTGTGCATGCATGCATGTGTGCATTCATGCATGAGTGTATGTGTGAGTATGCGTGAGTGTATGTGTGTGTACATGAAAGAGTGTGTGTGCATACATGTGTATATGTTCGAGTATACATGAGTGAGTGTGTGTGAATGTATGCATGTTTACATTTATTCATGAGTGCTTTGTGTGCATGTTTTGCATGCATGCATACATGCGTATGTCTACATGCATGTGTGTGTGTGTGTGTGTGTGTGTGTGTGTGTGTGTGTGTGTGTGTGTGTGTGTGTGTGTGTGTGTGTGTGTGTGTGTGTGTGTGTGTGTGTGTGTGTGTGTGTGTGTGTGTGTGTGTGTGTGTGTGTGTGTGTGTGTGTGTGTATGTGCAGGACAAATGCAATATTCCCACCACCAAACAACTTTGTTGTGAGAGGGGCATAATAACTGTTTATGGGTGTTTATGAAGAAATAAAAATTCCAGTCCTCCACCGCGGTTTGAAATCACGCCCCCGTCAGATTCATTGTCCACAAACTGATTCGCAGTCCAGCACTCCACACACTACACTGGCACACGGCTCATAAGATCTGCTTTTCACAATGTACTAAGTTCACAAAGTACATAAACCCAAAATGACAAAGGGCCATAACTCATGAAATATTTTTCGGAATTTTGTCAAAATTTAATCAGGTCATCTACTCATCACCACCAATCTATTCACCGACTTCCAAGGCTCCAGCTCTTGTAGTTTTTGAAATATTTTGCTGACAAGATTTTATCAAAAAAATTCAAAGGGCAATAACTCTTGAAAGGGAAAGCTCCGAATGAGAAAAAAGTAAGCTTCACCTTATTTTCCATGAGGAATCCATATATGAAATTTCAAAAACCTAGCATACACGGTTCTCAAGTTATGCTATGCATTTCAAAGCATATAGAGGTGCAATGTAAAAATACGCATTGAAAGTGACAAAGGGCCATAACTCATTAACTATTTTTCGGAATTTAGTCAAAAGTTAACCAGGCCATCTACCCACCACCACCAATCTATTCACCAACCTTCAAGGCTCTAGCTCGTATAGTTTTTGAGATATTTTGCTGACAAGATTTTATAAAAAAAATCAAAGGGCAATAACTCTTGAAAGGGGCACAATCCGGATGAGAAAATCCATATATGAAATTTCAAAAACCCTAGCATACACGGTTCTTAAGTTATGCTATGCATCAAACGAGTCACGGACGGACGGACAGACGAACGGATGAACAACGCAGAAGCAATATGCCCCTCCAACTTCGAAGTCGGGGGGCATAAAAACGGGGCCTCGGTATCAGAAGAATCTGCTCTATTTAACTGAAGATCTGAAACACCGTAGAATGCCACACGAGGAGCATCACAATCTAAGAAAGAAAAATATACAATTTCAAAATCAAAACCATCACATTTATCATAAATTTTGCATGACACAAACCAATCTTTAATAGACAAATTTCCAAAAACGGAGCTTCAGTATCAGAAGAATTTTCTTTATCTGTCCGAAAATCTGGTGGGTAAATTTGGCAGATCAAACCATCGAAGGTTTCCTGATCGTTGCCTTCACTTCTGTTTTGTCAGTATTTCAAAGAAGTCAGGGAAATATCTAGAGGTCGACCTAAAAGCTTCAATGATTTCAGAAGCTGTCTGAGTAAACTCATTTAAACATCAATTAGCCACCATCATTAAACATCAATTAGCCACTAGCACTCTCGATTAATCATAGTTTTGCGATTTGCGTTTTATTAGTTTCATATGGGACCAGCAATTATAAAATAACTCGGCGCATTCAAAAATACAATAAAACCTGTGTGGCGAGCCTGTGTGCGCCTCAGTGACAAAATAGAAGTGAAGGCAATGATCTATACAATGGGGCATCGAAAGAGCAGAACGCGAAATCTGACCAGATTGGGTTGGTGCACAGATGGACCAAAGTCGTCGGGAGTCGCATGATTCTGGCTTAATCACAAAGATCAATGGGTTGCTTCAACTCCATTCAATCATTCGATTAAAATTAGAATAATTTCTATATTGCATACCTTATAAGATCTAATACTGGCCATAGGCGTGAAGTTGCACAGTATCATAAACTAAGCTGGAATTGTTTGTGAATTATTAAAATGATTTATTGAATTTTGCCTCCGACTAAATCCGTTTATCAAAACAATACGCTATTCAGATACGATACTACAGTGGGCAGCTGTAAATGCAAATTGTCGTTTGTGTTGAGAATTTATGTCCACGTCAACACGAGTTAGGTTATTCTGAAGATTTTGCTTCCGATTTTGTGGAACATTTACTCGACATTGAGTAGTAATGACAACTAAAGTCATACCTCCCAAAGAAACCGCCAGTGTTAATGGTGCGGTCCCCATTACGAAAATACGCCTATATAATTCTAACCCCCTTGAACCCCCTTTTTATGCCCCCGCCATTCGAAGAATGGTGGAAAGGGCATATAGCGTTGCCCCTGTCCGTCCGTCCGTGTGTCCGTGCGTCCGTGCGTCTGAAACTTAAACGCAGTCAATAACTTCCTTATTTCTTGCTGGATTTTAAAATTACTCAGCAGAAATGTTAACCATCATGAGACGACGTGTCACGTGCAAAACCCAGGTCCGTACCTCCAAGGGTAAGGTCATACTTAGAGGTCAAAGGTAAAAAAAAAGGGTCCGAAACTTAAACGCAGTCAATAACTTTCTTATTTCTGGATGGATTTTGAAATTACTTTGTAGACATGTTAACCATCATGAGACGATGTGTCATGTGCAAAATCCAGGTTGGTACCTCCAAGGTCAAGGTCATACTTAGAGGTCAAAGGCCAAAAAAAGGGTCCGAAACTTAAACGCAGTCAATAACTTACTTATTTCTGGATTGATTTTAAAATTACTTTGAATTATTATTAACCATCATGAGACGATGTGTCACGTGCAAACCCAGATCCATAGCTCCAAGGTCAAGGTCATACTTAGAGGTCCAAGGTAAAAAAAATGGTCGGTCAATAACTTTCTTATCTCTGGATTGATTTTGAAATTATTTGGCAGAAATGTTGGCCATCATGAGACAATCTGCCTCACACAAAACCAAGGTCCTTACCTACAAGGTCAAGGTCAAGGTCATACTTAGAGGTCAAATGTAAAAAAGGGTCCAAAACTTAAACACGGTCAATAACTTTCTATTGATGAACAGACATATTTTCAGGCGGGGGCATCCGTGTCCTATGGACGCATTTCTAGTTGCTAAGTAAAATTGGGGTTTTCAGGCACAAACCTTAGTTTTCTTATAAAATATAGATATATAAAATATAGATGGTGGGTACTCGTTAGAACCGTCTCGATGAGGCGGTTCTAATGAGTAACCACAATCTATGTTTTGAGCAGTGTTAAGAAAAATATCACGATTTTTCTTCTTAAAATTTTAGATTTTTGGCGGTAAGATTTACAATGTATTTTAATAGGCGGGTTCTCGTAATGCACTTGCACCACTTGTCCTAGCAACATTACGAAAACACGCCTATGCAAATACATTGTAAATTTTACCACCGAAAATATGAACATTTTCAGATAAAATTGTGATATTTTTCTTATTTCTGCTCAAAATATAGATTGTGGGCACTCGTTAGGACCGCCACATTGAGGCGGTTCTAACGAGTACCCACAATCTATATTTTAGAGCAGAAATAAGAACAATAAGGTATACCCCTGAAACCCCAGTTTTACTATATAAAAGTGGGGTTCAAGGGGGTCAAAACTATATAGGCGTGTTTCCGTGATGTTCTAATTCATGTTCTGTCGGTTTCAGCTTGTGCAGAAGCAATCAATTACTCAAAGGCAACAAGAATTATCAAGAAACGAAAATTTAGATAAAAATTCAAAGCCAGCTATTGCTACGATCGACGCCAATTGGTTCTGCTTAGGAAAAATGTTTGGTTGTGTATTTCTTACGGTCTTGACAATCTTTTTTTTTTTTTTTTTGTTGGGGGGGGGGGGGTTTGGTTTTATTTCACTCATATCGAGCCGATCGTTAATCAGAGGTGGGCGAAAACCGGAGTACCCGGAGAAAAACCACCTGACCTTCCGTTGCAGAACTTGGCGTCTCACATGTGACCCGAGCGAGGCTCGAACCACAGCGGTCTGTTTTAGTTTATTAGCAACTGTGAAATTAGATAGATTGTGGTTGAACGACACATCAACCCTTGTAGGTCATTTTGTGTCGTCCTTAAGAGAAAGTCAGAAGGAGGTGAAGATGAATGGAAGAGACGTAACAAAAGTAACAGCTTTCTCCCTATTTCTTTACTTCATTACGATAACACATCCGTGTGATAAAGTGCATTTTGCAAACCTCGAAAAGGTAATTTTTCTGATGAAAATTTGTAATAATTTTCTTATTTGTGCTCAAAAGATAGGTTTTGGGTGCTCGTTAGAACCGCCTCATCGAGGCGGTTCTAACGAGTACCCACAACCTATGTCTTAGAGCAGAAATAGGGAAAATTCTGTTTTCCCCCTAAACCCCAGTTTCTCTATATAAAGTGGGGTTTCGGGGGTCTTTATTTCACGGACTTGTTCACGTGATGTGCTGCAAACAAAGCAAGCCTTGTTCAATAGCCAATAAGCCAATATCAGATGGACGCACTCATGGCTTACGATACATGACATCTTCGCCACACCCAACCATCCCAAAGCATAGTGACAAATTGTGAACAAAATTTTTGAACTGCTACTGTAGTTTCGTCACAGAGTGTTTATTACAGAGAATGCGCTGACAATACGCCTAAGTCCAAAAATGAACGTCAGTGAGTTTAAAGTGCTGTCTGGCTCTATTTTATTTGGCATTATAGTCCTGGGCATTGCTGGCAATTTCGTTTCCTTCGTAATTTGGACTAAAGGAAAGCGGTGTAAAACGTACGCTGGCGCTAGCTTCCTTATTGCACTTGCAGTTTCAGACACGTTGGTTCTTTGTTTATCAGGATCATATTTCGCCGTGGACTTTGCGTTTGGTGTAAACTTGTCAGATCTAAATGAATTTATGTGTAAACTTTTTAAAACTGCTTGGCATTTTACGCTACTTGTTTCAACATGGATCGTCGTTTGTTTGACTGTAGAAAGAGCCCTGGTTGTTCGTTGGCCCCTACAGTCAGGAAGATGGACTAACAAAAACAAGCCATGGTATATAATCCTTTTTCTCGTAGTTGTGTGTTTCTTGCCCAACTTGCCGTGGACTATTGGATCTTCGCTTCAACCACTTTACGTAGAGATCCAGAAGGATCCGGACATAGTCACAACAATATCTCCTTCAAATGATACAGATGAAGGACGCGATGCGAACACTCCGTCTGCAGTAAAGGTAGACAGAATCACATGCCAGGATGAGCCTTCATCGTTTATTTATATATATCAAACGGAATGGCATAAATGGTTCATCGACTTCTACATGTTGTACACGGTACCACTCGCGATCATCACGACCTGTAATATTATCATCCTTATCACCGTCTGTAAGCAGAACCAGCAGATCAAGGCACGTGATTCAACACGTAGTGTAAGAGCAAGTGAATCTGCTTCACGGTCAATGACGGCACGCGTTGTAGCTATAAGCCTTGTGCAGTGCCTGTCAGTTGGACCATACTCGATAGCTGTGTTAATACCAGACTTTATTCAAAACATAGATACTATTGAAACATTCGGTTACTTGTACATTGTCTTTACTTGCATATGGTATATCAACCATAGTGTCAACTTTATCCTGTATAGTGTCTTTGGAACTGCGTTCAGACGCGACTGCTACGCTTTCTTCTGTCAGCGGTGCGCATTCAGATTTCGCCGGGGGTCACCTTCTACTATCAGCTCTCGTTCTGATCGGACCGATGTAAAGGGAGTCGAGTTGACAAATATTTCGATAATTCATGACGAATAAACCAAGAATAGCGCAATAAGAAGCCTGGCTCCGAGGTTATAAAACTTTTTTTCATGCTCAACTCATCTGAGCATGAAACTGGTAATGCTCATAAAAATTAAAATACTTAGCAGTTGAGCGATTTTTTCTTTCTCAGATAGCAGGGAATGTTGTTTGTCCTGCTCACAAATTTAAAAAAAATGCCAACGATTGTTGGCATTTTAAAATTTGTGAGCAGGACAAATTTCATGCTCAAGTGAGTTAAGCATGAAAAAAGTTTTATAACCTCGGGACCCGAAATTGCTCAACGATGTTCAAACTGTTCTGTAAAAAGTGTTCGGTTCCCGCCCATCGGGGCTTGAAGAAACAGATGGGCTGCACGATGCATCCACGCAGAGCTGAAACCGACCGCGCACGAGTACTGGTAAACCGCTAAGAGGATCTAAACCTGCGAGTCGGAACGACCATGCTTCTGAACCCTATTGGCTACATTGGGCAGCAGGGCTTGATATGTCATTTTATCTCACTGTCGGGTAAAAGTCTCACAAAATTGGAAGCAACGTCTCCAAAATGACTTTTACAGTGTTGACGGGGACGTTAAACCTCGAATCAAACACACAAATCTGTAAAAACTGATCAATATTGTAAGACTTAACCTGTAGCACCCTTACAATACCTTTGACATGTTCATTACGATAACACATCCGTGTGATATCGTGCATTTTTTCATACCTCAAAAAAGGTATTTTTTCTCATGAAAATTTGTAATATTTTTCTGATTTATACTCAGAACATAGTTTTTGGGTGCTCGGTAGAACCGCCTCATTGAGGCGGTTCTTACGAGTACCCTTAACCTATGTCTTGGAGCAGAAATAAGGAAAATAATATTTCCCCCCCCCCCCTAAACCCCAGTTTTCTCTATATAAATTGGGGTCTATGGAGGGGGGGGGGGGCGTCTTATTTCACGGACTTGTTCAAGTGATGTTATTCGAAACGTTAGGCAATTATATAGTTTAAGATACTGCTTATTTCATGTCTTGAAGAAGCGCTATGGAAAGTTGTGTAGAATGCAGCTCTTCGTCATCTAAATCTTATAAGCAGATACCGTACATGCAATGAAATATTTTAGCTCTCATGAGTCAAAGATTTCCCATGAGCCAAAGACTCCGGGGAGCTTATATGATGGAAGGCCCCCGTGACGTCCGTCAATGCCCGCTCAAACTATTTGTCTTCTAAAACGCTTGGTCTCTTTCAGTCACATTTCATATAAGGCCTCGCAAAGGGTTAGCGAAAGTTTGTTCATCTGGTCAATGCCGTATAAGCGAAAGTCTAATGCAACTGCGTATGTCACGCGACGTTTGATTAATCCATTCCCGCTTGGGCACTTTATGAATTTTGCTGATATTTACAGCGTTGCCATGACAGCAACTTCATATAGACATTATTTGGGCCCCGTCAAGCGATTTGGTACTTATCGCCTATGCGAGCAGCGAAGGTTCAGTCGAGCCTGCGCATCCGGCGCGCAGTCTCGCCAGAACCTTCGCTATTCGCTCATACAAGCAGTGAATCAGGAGGAACATTCAGACAGAAAGCCATATCCCTGGCCCCTCTGAATGGCTGGGTATGCGCAGTTAAAATTTGTAATGACGGAATGCTCGAAGACACAAATTCGCTTGGCGGGGCTCATTTCATAATGAATGGTCCGTTTTACATCAAACCCGGCGTGAATGTTCACTGGAAAGTAGCCTTTCAAGTGGAACCATTTCAAACAACTCATTGTTGCACTGGTGATGAGGGGCATCTCAAAGGTGTCAAATAGTGTGATTTCACATGTATTTTTTGATCGAATCTTAATCTTCACACTGCTGTCAAGGCAACAAGCAAGGGGTTTGGCACTGGCGATTTTCACTGTCTGCAGCATTTTTGCCAGCGTCAATTTCGCGACATTTTTTGACTCCAGACACCCACATATTTCATTTCAGCAGCCGGCTGGGCCATAACCCCAATTTTTACCTTACCTTAACCCACACATAGCTATCCAGGGGTGGGGAATGCAGATTTTAGGTGGTTCCTGGGCTCAAAAAGGGGGTGGGTGGATTCAGAGACGTTAAAAGACATATCTGAGTGGGAAAGGGTTAATAACGTCAAACATTTGCGACAGTCTATCCTGTGATATCCTGTCGGAACCCCGACGTCATCGTGTAATGTCGATTCGAAATTACGCAGCTCACAAACTGATAAGTGAAACGATCAGGAACTGATACAGTCTGGTCCCAAATCCCATCACAATATCACGTAAAGAACGAAAACATTTCGTTAACACACCCGTGCGACATAGTGCATATTTCTCATCTCCACAATGGCTACTTTTCTGATGAAAATCGCTGATATTTTTTCTTATAAATACTGCAAATATAGGTCGTGGGTGCTCGTTAGAACCGCCTCATTGAGGCGGTTCTAACGAGTACCCACAACATATGTCTTGGAGTAAAAATAAGAAAATAATGTTTGTTTGTTTGTTTGTTTGTTTGTAATGAAGTTTAACGGTCCAGTCAACACTATTTAGGTCATTTTTGAGCCGATCAGTTTACCTATCAACAATTTCCTGGGCAGGCTTATACGTAAGCGGTTAACCAGTACAGTGCACATTCTTTCGCCAGAAACTGACAACTGCCCTTCTTGAATCAGCGGAAGGGAGAGAATGACCGTAGAAAAGATTTCATGATCAATCTCCACGAAAGAATGTTGCCTACCCCGGCGGGAGTCGAACCCGCGTCCTCCTGATCACAAGTCAGACGCGCATCCGACTGAGCTACCGAGGCCGGAAAATAATGTATACCCCCGTAAACCCCCGTTTTCTCTATATAAAGTGGGGTATAGGGGGATGTCTTCATTTCACGGACTAGTTCACATGATGTCAGAAATTGATTAGTGAAACGACCAGGTAGCCCCCGCCCATCGGGGCTTGAAGAAATAGATGGGCTGCATGATGCTTCCACGCAGAGCTGAAACCGAGCCGCACACGAGTACTGGTAAACGGCTTAGAGGATCTAAGCTTGCCCAGGCAATGCAGTGCGAGCCGGCCCGTCCATGCTTATAAACCCTATTAGTTTCATTGGGTGGCAGGGCTTGAGATGTCATTTCATCTCAATGACGGGTAAAAGTCCCACAAAATTGGAAGCAACGTCTCCAAAATGACCTTTACATTGTTGACGGGGGCGTTAAACCTCAAATCAAACAAAACCAGGAACTGATACAGTCTGGCCCAAATCCCATCACAATATCACGTAAGAGAACGAAAACAAAACATGGTGTTACTATGACTGAACCAAGAGAGACATTACGTAAACACGCCTATACAAATACATTGCCACCTTTATCGCCGAAAAAATAAAAATTTTATGATGAAAAATTGTGATATTTTTCTTATTGCTGCTCAAAATATAGATTGTGGGCACTCGTTAGAACCGCCTCATCGAGGCGGTTCTAACGAGTACCCCCAATCTTTATTTTAGAGCAGAAATAAGAAAAATAAGGTATACCCCCGGAAACCCCAGTTTTACTATATAAAAGTGGGGTTCAAGGGGATCAAACTTATATAGGCGTGTTTTCGTGATGGAGAATTGAAGTGTACAGTTTTCTGGGCCAGACTAGCTTGTTTCGGCCAGTTAGGCTCATCAATGAACCTCAGATATTTTCAAGGTTCCACAATGGAATCAATGATCAAAAAGGCACGAAAATATAAACTAAACTGTGATGAAGGGCAGGGAGACATGTTACGGCCGCCACACATTCCCTTAACACCAGCTGTAGTGACGTTAAGCATGTTGTATAAAAGGGTTAACCTTTGGAAGCAAAGAATACACCACAGAACTTAAAATATGAAACGAGATTTTAGACCGTCTTAATACTGCCGATTACCCCCCCCCCACACACACACACACACACACCACCCCCACCCCCCCCCCCACCCCCCCCCCCGCCCCCAAATATACTTTTGACTACAGTTATCCCCTGAAAGGCCACCATGCCCATGTATGAAATAGAAGTGAAGACAATGATTAGGAATCGAAACAATTAACCCACAGCTCCAATCAGAGACACCAAAGGGAAACAAACACAAACATAAAACAACAAGACCCTAATGAAAACATCAATAGCGGGAAGTCAAAAGGACAGTTACTTTCCCACAAAATGGCCAGTTACGAGGACTGTTCAAATATGAAAGCAACTAAGCACATAAAAATGATTCCGTGATAGATTTCGATGAAAAATTTATTTTGTCCCCTCAAAGTATTCCCCTTTAACAGATATACAAACTTTCAGTCTTCTGATCCAATCATTGAATGCATTTTGGTAGTCTTTTAGAGGTACACTATGAAGGCACTTGAATATTGCAGAACCGAGGTGTTTGCGCTGTACAAATTTTCGACCATAAAGGTATTTTTTCAGCCGCGGGAACAAAAAAGTCACACGGGGCAAAGTCAGGGGAATACGGGGAGTGAGGGAGTTCAACAACCTTTTCCTGCTTCAGATAGTCTTGCACAATGAACGTCTTGTGCAATGACGCATTGTCATGTAGCAATCTGACATTGGCCAAACCAGTTGCGGGTCTTCGTTCTTTGAAATATTTCTTCAATTTTCGAAGAACTTTATTCTTGTAAAACTTCGCATTTACAGATTTGCCTTTAGGCACAGCAACGGCAACCTGAATAGCAGGGCCCTGATTTGAAAAGAATATGGCATACATTACCTTCTTGACGCTCATGGTCCGCTTTGCAATGCATGGTCTTTTGCATTACATTGTTGCCCATATTTTGTTCTGGATCTCTCGTTTTGGCTCAAAAAAGTGAACCCAAGTCTCGTCACCTGTGACGACATTAGCGAAAGACCGTGCATTGTAATTTGGAAACTTTTTAAGCAACTTCTTGGCACACAGAACGCGTGTCTTTTTCTGCTCATCTGTCAACAGATTGGGAATCCATCTAGCACAGATCTTTCTCATTTTCAAATCCCGTTTCAGAATTGTATGAGCTGCTCCTAATGAGATGCCAACCATACTAGCTATTTGCCTAGTGGTGTATCGTGCATCGGTAGCAACTATTTCTTTCACTCTAGCAACCATCTTGGCAGATGTTGCTCTTTTCGGCCGACGATCATGTGGTGCATCTTCTGTTGAGCCTAGCCCACGGCTGAATTTCTTACACCAACGAAAAACTGTCGGAAAAGACATTTCATTATGCCAATAAACCGAACATATTTCATCAAAAATGTCTTTGCACCGTATACCAAGAATACAACGATTCTTAATATAGGACCGTATTTCAACGGCGTACTCCGACCTTCTTCCAACCATGTTTTGTATTAGTATACAAGAGTAGACAGTGTTTATCGAACGATATACATGGCTATAGTGGACGGATTTTAACAGGTTTGGTATCAATGTATAGGTAAAATGTTTTTCTACGCTGTGATATTTATTTCCAGGTGATTTTCGCATTAGTGCATGAGAAAACGTTCTACTTGCATTTATATTTGAACAGTCCTCGTACAACATTTTGATTCGAATGCACAAAATCTGTCAATTTACAATTATTTACACAACCGTTCATAAACTCGGCAACTCCTCGTCAAATCTCTTAAGTATTAAGCCAAATATTTTTGCACTGTATGAATTTCTGTCGTGTTTTTTTACAAAGCACGTGGCTTCGCAGGTTACAGAGATGGGAAGATGCATTACGAAAACACGCCTATTAAAAAGATAAAAAAAAAAACTTTCAGATAAAACATTCTGACAGTTTTAATATTTCTGCTCAAGACATAGTGTATGGGAACTTGTTACAACCGCACGGACCCGGCGGTTTTATCGCGTATCCACAATCTGTATTTCTGAGAAGAAATAAGGAAAATAATTTATATCGCTCAGTTTTACTATATAAAAGTTGGATTTAAGGGAGTTAGAATTATATAGGCATGTTTTCGTGATTCTCCGACTTCTATTTAAATACTTGAATCGAATACCTGCAGCTCCTACAAAACTTCAGCAAAGGTTCATTAATCGCGCCTGCACTGTCTGATCCCAGTCTTCGTTTCCGATAAGAGAAGCATCTGCTCATTAAACAGTAAACATATAAGCTAATTCTAGCCTTTGTAGGATCAAAGAAGAAAAAAAAAATACAAAACTTTTCTTTATCTCAGATCTATTTTCAATCTCTGTCCTTACATCATAATTTTGGCTAACCAGACTGTCTTCTTCAACATAGCCTATCAGAATCTGAATTTCATAGTGACTTAGAATATAAATTCAGAAATATACTTGCTTGCAATGATTTCAGTAACCCATTTCGTGAAATCATTCTTCGATATAATAAGATAAGATAGAAAAAAAATGTTTTTGCTTTACGGCCCTTTCATAACTGTATGACGGCTCCGGTCCAAAGGTTTACTTTTTTAAGAAAGTCTGTCGGCTGGATGCTTATTTATGGATTTAAACTGCTTCCTTTAACCCTTAAATTACAATTTAAAGCAAAAAGTGAAGACCCCGATAAGACGCTGCGTTTGGCCCTTCAGTTCATATAATGTGAGCAAACAGTGTAGCCCCTCATTAGACGCCGCGTTCTGCGGCATTAGATCTAGACATACACTGTTTAAAAAGCCCAATCCATAATCTATGGATTACCGTATTACGCAACACGCTGACCTCTCTTCGATAAAAATAAACGCTGATGTTTTCTATATACAAGTTCCCTGAATTTCCGACAAACCAGTGATAATCACTGTAGAGCTACTTGCACTTTTTTTTAGTTTGTGACGATTGATAAATAATCGACCCAAAAACAAGTATATGCCTTTTCAAAAAGTAAACGGGTCATTCCTATTTAGCAATTGCAAGTATGCTTTATATGCGGTAGGGTTTGAGATGTCATTTCGTGTCAGTGTCGGGTATAAGTCCCATAAATTCGGAAACAATGTCTCAAAAATGACCTGAATGATGCTGTCGGGGACGTTAACATCAACACATACAAAAAGGTTCTACTGAGTCATGCGCTATGACATGAGAGGATTCTCTACCAATAATGAATTGACATGCAACCGTTCGTTAGGGATACCAACCTAGGTCGAATTAATCTCGAGCCAATGGCTAGCTTTGGTACTTTGATTGATGTTTCATTTTCCTATCTCACGCCTACGGCAAGGGTCAAAGCTAGGCAAATCCACCCAAGAAAAAATAAAAATGAATACTGCTACCTCCATTTTGAGAGTGCTCATGAGTGCGCATCCGTGGAAAACCGGGCGAATCAATTGTAAGAAAACCTGAATTGTAATATGATTTTTTTCTTTTTTTTTTAAATAATATTTTCGTTTATAGGCAAACAGTGTGGACCAAGATCAGACTGGATCAGACTGCTCCTAAAGGTGACATTTAAAGAAAGCAGCAGATGACTAAGCAGACGAAAATTGTTGCCATTGACATGTAAGATAGCTATCTTCAGAGCTGCTGCTTCCCTCACTAAATTCCTGATCACAAGTTTCCCTGGACTCAAACATATAAGGCTGACTATCTAAATTGAAGTCCCCTCAAAGAGTGGCCAGTGCTTGCTTATTTTGCTCCATTTTAAGCTTCTGTTTTAAACTTCAACATTGCTACATCTGCCTATTCAGTACACACCAAGCTTCTAGATTCCTCATGGATGACGTCAGGGCATATCTGTGGTTAGTTGGATTTTTCAAGGCCAGTTCTTTAGCCGAGTGAATGGCTGGAGATTACACAGTGATAAAATCCTAATCAGACCACTTAGAAACCTGCAGTATTCAGTAGAAGAAAGGGTTTATTGATGTTTACCTATTTATTGTAACATATTGCTTTCCTGTCTCCTTTAACAGATTTGACGAAGACAGACTTTCCAAGTTTATGAACGGTAGTGTACAATGACAGATTTTCGGCATTTATTAGTTTTCCTTTTTTCTTACGCATAAGAACCGCCTGGTCCGGGCGAGCAGAAATATAAAAAAAAAACTATCAGGATGTTTTATCTGAATGTTTTTTTTTTATCTTTTTAGTGGTATTTTAATAGGCATATTTACGTAATGCGTCTTCCCATCTCTGTAACCTGCGCGTCCTAAATTCCGAAGCCACGTGCTTTGTAATAAAACACGACAGAAATGCATACAGTGCAAATATTATTTGGCTTAATACTTAACAGATTTGACGAAGACTTACCAAGTTTATGAACGGTAGTGAAAATACTCGTAACTTGACAGATTTTGGCATTCGAATCATATTGTTGTATTTGCATAGCTGAGAATGAAAATGTGTTTGGTATAAATAATACAGAGTGTCTTTAGCATCATTAACTAATGATGGTTGGCTGATTTTTCGACATTAATTTAATATCATCCGTTATTATTCTACATAATTCAGGGCTTTCAAATTTAGTTCGCAGCCTCTGCGTTGTAATAGGTAAAGAAGCTACGTTCGTTGTATCGAGATATCGAGATTTTTCTTTTTCTCAAAAGATGTGACGATAGTTGCATATTAGCTTTTCGATTTCGTTATCATTATTCACAATTTATCGGCCAGAACACCAGCCAAAAACGTGTAGTTACAAAGGGCGACCGGGCCAAAGTGAAACTACAGGTGAATCTGTGTTGAATGCCAAATTTCTTTTGGGGTCTATTTTTCTATATTCCGTTTTACAACAGACGAAACCGCACGTTAATAAAGTGATGCGTAAGGCTAATGTCAGTAATGGGCAACGCTATACAACATTTAGATTAACGTAAAATAGTTTCTTACCTGCATTGACGAACTGTCATCCGCCATTTTTCATCGAAGCCTATGCGTCCAAAATACGGAGCCTATGCGACCGCTACACAGCCTGTGCGTATGTATTGACCAGTGTGGTGTGTGAACTGGTCAGAGGCACCTCAATACGGTGGTTCTAACGAGCACCAACAATCTATGTTTGTGGTAAGAAATAAAAAATGTAACCAGTTTTCACCTGAAAAAGCTGTTTTTGCAGAAATAAAAAGGCCATTATATCACACGAATGCGTTATAGTAATGACTTGCGCTTTGTAAATTTACACAGAGCCAAACTTGCTCTTCAGCATGTTATCAGATGTGTCATCGTTATGGCTTGCACTTTGTTTTTTACGCTGAGCAAAAAAAGTGTTTTCCACTATGTTATCAGACTTTTTATTGTAATGAATTGCAACTTTTAGTTGTTGCACTCCATATATTTTACTTATGCGGTGTATTCCTTGCTTCCAAAGGATGACCCTTTTATAGAACATAATGTCCCCATCAACACCATTTATGTCATCATGTCTCCCACGCTGTCTGATCAGAGTCTTCGTTGTGCGCACATGTCTTATTGTAGGTTTTGTCATGCACTGGCTCATATTGTTTTCTAGCTGTCTGTCCGTCTGTCTGTCTATCTATCTGTCTGTCTGTCACAAAATAGTGTCCGTTCTATAACTTGAAAAAAGTTCAAGCTATCTTCACGAAACCTCATCAACATTAGATTACATGCAGAACGCAAGCACTATACTTCTCGTATTTATACTTTTTGAGTTATCTCCCTTGGAAGTTTGTCGGTCAAACATCATGTGTGTGAGTGAGTGAGTGTTTGAGTTTTACGTCCCTCCAACAGCTAACGTCGTACGGACGCGGGACCTCGCTTTAAAGACTCAACCGAAAGTCTGGAGAAGCCCGGGATCGATCTTCCGACCCCTGCATATCATTTCTAATACCTATGAGCCCCCCCCCCCCAACGGCATACCATTTCTAATACCGATGAGCCCCCACAGCATACCATTTCTAATACCTATGAGCCCCCCCCCCCCACCCACAGCATACCATTTCTAATACCTATGAGTCCACCACAGCATACCATTTCCAATACCTATGAGCCCCCCACAGCATACCATTTCTAATACCTATGAGCCCCCCCCCCCAACCACAGCATACCATTTCTAATACCTATGAGTCCACCACAGCATACCATTTCCAATACCTATGAGCCCCCCACAGCATACCATTTCTAATACCTATGAGCCCCCCCCCACAACCACAGCATACCATTTCTAATACCTATGAGTCCACCACGGCATACCATTTCTAATACCTATGAGCCCCCACAGCATACCATTTCCAATACCTATGAGCCCCCACAGCATACCATTTCTAATACCTATGAGCCCCCCCCCCCCCCCCAACCACAGCATACCATTTCTAATACCTATGAGTCCACCACGGCATACCATTTCTAATACCTATGAGCCCCCCACAGCATACCATTTCTAATACCTATGAGCTCCCACAGCATACAATTTCTAATACCTATGAGTCCACCACGGCATACCATTTCTAATACCTATGAGCCGCCACAGCATACCATTTCTAATACCTATGAGTCCCCCACAGCATACCATTTCCAATACCTATGAGCCCCCTACAGCATACCATTTCTAATACCTATGAGTCCACCACAGCATACCATTTCTAATACCTATGAGTCCCCCACAGCATACCATTTCTAATACCTATGAGCCCCCACAGCATACCATTTCTAATACCTATTAGTCCACCACGGCATACCATTTCTAATACCTATGAGCCGCCACAGCATACCATTTCTAATACCTATGAGTCCCCCACAGCATACCATTTCTAATACCTATGAGCCCCCACAGCATACCATTTCTAATACCTATGAGCCCCACCCACAGCATACCATTTCTAATACCTATGAGTCCACCACAGCATACCATTTCCAATACCTATAAGCCCCCACAGCATACCATTTCTAATACCTATGAGCCCCCCCCCCAACCACAGCATACCATTTCTAATACCTATGAGTCCACCACGGCATACCATTTCTAATACCTATGAGCCCCCCACAGCATACCATTTCTAATACCTATGAGCCCCCACAGCATACCATTTCTAATACCTATGAGTCCACCACGGCATACCATTTCTAATACCTATGAGCCGCCACAGCATACCATTTCTAATACCTATGAGTCCCCCACAGCATACCATTTCCAATACCTATGAGCCCCCTACAGCATACCATTTCTAATACCTATGAGTCCACCACAGCATACCATTTCTAATACCTATGAGTCCCCCACAGCATACCATTTCTAATACCTATGAGCCCCCACAGCATACCATTTCTAATACCTATTAGTCCACCACGGCATACCATTTCTAATACCTATGAGCCGCCACAGCATACCATTTCTAATACCTATGAGTCCCCCACAGCATACCATTTCTAATACCTATGAGCCCCCACAGCATACCATTTCTAATACCTATGAGCCCCCACAGCATACCATTTCTAATACCTATGAGCCCCCACAACATACCATTTCTAATACCTATGAGCCCCCACAGCATACCATTTCTAATACCTATGAGTCCCCCACAGCATACCATTTTCTAATACCTATGAGCCCCCACAGCATACCATTTCTAATACCTATGAGCCACCACGGCATACCATTTCTAATACCTATGAGCCTCCACAGCAGACCATTTCTAATACCTATGAGCCCCCACAGCATATCATTTCTAATACCTATGAGTCCCCATAAGCATACCATTTCTAATCCTAATAAGCCCCCACAGCATACCATTTCTAATCCTAATGAGCCACCACAGCATACCCTTTCTTATCCTAATGAGTAACCAAAGCATATCATTTTAATACTAATGATTCCACCACAGCATACTATTTCTAATCCTAATGAGCCCACAGCATAACATTTCTAATCCTAATGAGCCCCCACAGCTTACCATTTCTAATCCTAATGAGTACCCACAGCATATCATTTTAATACTAATGAGTCCCCCACAGCATACCATTTCTAATCCTAATGAGCCCCCACAGCATACCATTTCTAATCCTAATGAGCCCACAGCATACCATTTCTAATACTAATGAGTACCCACAGCATATCATTTGAATACTAATGAGTCCCCCACAGCATACCATTTCTAATGCTAATTAATGAGTACCCACAGCATGTCATTTTAATACTAATGAGTCCCCCACAGCATACCATTCCATTGAATACTGCTGAGTATCCACAGCATACTATTTCTAATACTAAATAGTACCGACAGCATACCATTTCAAATACTAATGAGTAACCATAGCATAAAATTTCTAATACTAGTCAGTCCCCAACAGCATATCATTTTAATACTAATGAGTACCCACAGCATACCATTTCTAATACAATGGAGTACCCACAACATATCATTTCAAATACTAATGATTTCAAATAATAATGAGTACCCAAATCATACCATTTCTAATACTTATGAGTACTCACAGCATACCATTTCAAATAATAATGAGTACACAGAGCATCCAATTTCTAATACTAATGAGTCCTACCACAGCATACCATTTCTAACACTAATGAGTAACCACAGCATATTATTTCCAATACTAATGCGTACCTACAACATACCATTTCTAATATTAATGAGTACCCACATCATATCATTTCTAAAACTAATGAGTACCCACAGCATACCATTTCTAATACTAATGCGTACTCACAGTATATCATTTCTTATACTAATGAGTACCCACAGCATATCATTTCTAATACTAATGAGTACCCACGGCATACCATTTCTAATACTAGTGAGTACTCACAGAATATCATTTCTAATACTAGTGAGTATCCACAGCATACCATATCAAATACTAATGAGTACCCACAGCATATCATTTCAAATACTAATGAGTACCCACAGCATACTATTTCTAATATTAATATGACTCCCCCAGTGCATACCATTTCTAACGATAATGAGTACCCACAGCTAGCATTTCAAATACTAATGAGTCCCCCACAGCATACCATTTCTAACACTAATGAATTCCCACAGCATATCATTTCTAATACTAAGAGTCCCCCACAGCATATCATTTATAATACTAATGAGTACCCAAAGCATACCATTTCTGATACTAATGCGTACTCACAGCATATCATTTCTGATACTTATACGTACTCACAACATATCATTTCTAATACTAATGAGTACCCACAGCATACAATTTCTAATACTAATGCGTAATCACAGCATATCATTTCTAATACTAAGAGTCCCCACAGCATACCATTTCTAATACTAATGAGTACCCACAGCATACCATTTCTAATCCTAATGAGTACCCAAAGCATACCATGTCTAATACTAATGAGTACCCACAGCATACCATGTCTATTACCAGTGAGTGCTCACAGAAAATCATTTCTAATACTAGTGAGTACCCACAGCATACCATTTCAAAAACTAATGAGTACCCACAACATATCATTTCAAATACTAATGAGTACCCACAGCATATCATTTTAATACTAATATGAATCCCCAGAGCATACCATTTCTAACACTAACGAGTACCCACAGCATATCATTTCAAATACTTATGAGTACCACAGCATACCATTTCTAACACTAATAAGTACCCACAGCATATCATTTCTAATACTAAGTGTCCCCACAGCATACCATTTCTAATACTAATGAGTACCCACAGCATACCATTTCTAATACTAAGAGTCCCAACAGTATACCATTTCTAACACAAATGAGTACCCACAGCATACCATTTCTAATACTAAGAGTCCCCACAGTATACCATTTCTAATACGAATGAGTACCTACAGCTTACCATTTCTCCATTCCGCCCCCATCCATAGGGGCGTGAAGAAATAGATGGGCTGCATGATGCTTCAACGCAGAGCTGAAGCCGACCCGCACAAGAGTACTGGTAAACCACTTAGAGGATCTAAGCCTGCCCAGGCAAAGCGGTGCGAGTCGGACTGCCATTGCTTATAAAGTGTATTGGTTTCATTGGGCGACAGGGCTTGAGATGTCATTTCATCTCAATGTTGGGTAAAAGTCCCACAAAATCGGAAGCAGCGTCTCCAAAATGACCTATACATTGTTTATGGGGACGTTATCAAACAAACAAAAACGATTTATCCAAACCGTCTCCATTATGCCCGACCGTCTCCATTATGCCCGTTGACCATGAAAACTGATTAACCATGAGTTGCTAAAACTACCCCTATCTCGAACACATTCTCAAAGGTTTTTGAGCCATCGAAATTGTAAATGGCGAAATTCTTGGTGTTTTTATTATTATTATTATTATTATTATTATTATTATTATTATTATTAACCCTTCTTGTACCAAATAGAATCTTCCTTTTTATATTAACATGGAGTCCATTTCAAAATTTAAGGGTGTCAGGTTGTGTTTTCTTCTAAATTTGTTTGGAAAAAGGCTTAACGTTTTGCAAACAGTGTAGGCCCATGTCAGACACCGCATTCTGTGGTGTCTGATCTGTGCCTGCACTGTTTGCTAACTAACCGTTTTGGGGTTTCTGGTACTCAATGGGTTAATAATACTCAGTATACACACACGGATAGTTTAGCCAGTAATCAGCCAAACCTACACAATTACGCTGAAGACTCGCGAAGTCTCGCATCAGCCGGGACAATCAACGTCGTCTAATTGGTTCGGTGTCTTAACCCTTATCTTGCTGAATATTCATTTAAGCCACACCCATTTCTGTCTATCAACCAGTCAATTTACTTGATGTAATCTATTGCTACAAATTCATAAACTGAATTGTAGATCCTGATCAGATGGCTCTGGATCTACACTGTTTGCAAAGATAGGACTTGTCGTGAACAGCAAGGTAAGGGTTAACCGTTCGTATGAGATCTACAGTGAAAGGAACAAAAAAGAAGACTAATCAGACAAAATGGCTGCAAATGCAAAAAAAAAAGTCTACTACATATATTTTGTCGGTCTTTGCCGTTGTGATCGAGTGTATAAATGTAGATATATAATAGTCAGGTAATTGATATGAAAAGAGGCCTGGATATTTTTGACAAAGGAAAACGTATAAACATGAGGTATGGTGAATAAATGTTCACGTGCACCATAAAAAATGAGCCGGTGCGTGACAAAACCTACAATAAGACCAATGCGGCCAGCAGAGACGCAAATCAACTTGCGCACCCATCCACTATGACAAGACCTTTTGCTTATGTTTGCTTGCATAGATATTAGTCTATAGTAGGTGCATGCATGCGATCAGCGAAGACCTGATGAGACTGCGCGAATGCGTAATTTCTGAGTCTTTGCTGGTCGCTCGTTCCTTCTTGTAGGTTTTGTCATGCACTGGCTCAAATTGCATTAACCCATATGGGCGTAGCATCCCAGAAAAAAAAGAGACGGTGAAGACACTGATCAGATCTAGCAGAATGCAGTTTTCATAATTTGATAAAATCGAGGAAGTTTAGTACAACTTACAATTAATAAAATTAATCTGGCATCCCTGTACCGTTTGCATTCTGAAGTGTCTGATCTGGGCCTGCACTGTTTGCAAAGGTACCTCTTTAGGGGTTTCTGGTACTGAATTGGTTAATACAGACTAACATACCATCTTGTTGTTCATGGTCGCCTCTGCACCGTTTGCATAACGACCTATTTAATGTTCATTATTGCATTGTGCAACCTTGTTCGTGCAATAAAAATACATGGCGTTTGATGTTTAAAAAAAACGACACAACAAGATATTCGCACGAACGTCAGCTGTTTACTTTCAATATCGAATTCCTAATGGCTCGAACACCGATGGCTCGAACACCGATGGCTCGTTTACCATGGATGAGTCGAAACCCGTTCTTGAGCCCCTAGCGAAATCCTCTACATAAGAAACAGTGGGGGATATTTAAGGAGATTTTAGTCTTCTATCTTGCAAATGTATGCTGTGTGTACTCATTAGAATCGCCTCATTGCGTACATTTTCATTATATAACACCGAAAAGATGTCTAAAAGTTTTAATCTAGTTATGCCTATTGGCAGTAACCCTCGGTGGCTCGAACTGCCATTGAAGTTCGACTGTACATGTAATGTACAACACAGAGTGTCGCCCCCGCCCATAGGCGCTTGGAGAAATATATGGGCTGCATGATGCTTCCACGCAGAGCTGAATCCGGCCAGCACACTAGTACTGGTAAACCGCTTAGAGGATCTAAGCCTGTCCAGGAACTTCGGTGCGAGGCGGACCGTCCATGCTAATAAACCCTATTAATTTCATTGGGCGACAGGGCTTGGAGATGTCATTTCATCTCAGTGTCGGGTAAAAGTCCCACAAAATTGGAAGCAACGTCTCCAAAATGACCTTTACAGTGTTGACGGGGACGTTAAACCTCAAATCAAACAAGCAAAAAACGGAGTGAGTGTTTGAGTTTTACGTCCGACCAACAGATAAGGTCATACGGAGACGGGACCTCGGTTTAAAGATCATCCGAAAGTCTGGAGAAGCCCGGGATCGATCCTGCGAACACTGGTTTACAAGGCGTAACCACTACACCACGGAGGCCTCTAGGTTAAATACGGAAAACACGTCGCTATGTTTTGTTATTATTATTAGTTGTAGTAGTAGTGTTTTGATTGTCCGGCCTTTCAAGATTATTTCACTTATTTGGAGCCGATCGTTAATCAGGGGTGGCCGAAAAACAGAGTAGCCGGAGAAAAAACACCTTACCTTCCATTGCAGATACTGGCGTCGAGTGAAGCTCGAACCGCAGCGGTAAGAGACCTAATGAATAAGAGTTAGCGGTCTTACCCATTTGGCCTATGCCTGCCTATGCAAAGCGGTGCGAGTCGGACTGTTCATGCAGATAAACCTATAGCGAGAGGGCTTGCGATTTCGTTTCATCTCAATGTCGGTTGAAAGTTCCACAAAATAGGAAGCAACAGATAACTATAAAACTGTTGACGGGGACGTAAAAACTCAATTCAAACAAACAAACCTAGCGCGGATCCACAAGGCCGCGGAGGCTGGTTGCCATGAGCAGATAACAAGATGCATTTGTATTTCCCTTTCAATGTTCACTACTGTGTCCGCAAGCCCCCCCCCCAACGCACACACACACTTCTCGTTCGATTTGTTTTGCTATTGTATGAGGAAGTGCACGTGTCATTACGAAAACAATCCTATACAAATACATTGTAATGTTTATCACCGAAAAAACTAAAACTTTTAGATGAAAAATTGTGATATTTTTCTTATTTGTGCTCAAAATATAGATTGTGGGTACTCGTTAGAACCGCCTCATCAGGGCGGTTCTAACGAGTACCCACAATCTATATTTTTGAGCAGAAATAAGAAATATAAGGTTTACCTCTGTGTTACGAGATGGAATAGGAAACCTCTCTGGTGCTTATGCACATCTAAATTATTTTAGTAGGTATATGGCAAGGCGGTGCGAGTAAAATATTTTAGGTGAAATACGGTAGGCAAAATGTGCTGCTCCATGTACAAGTCATGCACATATCATACGATGTATGCATGAGTGGTTTGTGGAGATTTGTTTTACCATACAGTTGGTCGCTATAAGGCTGATTTCTATAAAATTTGCCTAAAAATCGCCAAACGCCAAATTGTGCCATATATAATTTTCATTCCAGTCACGATGTTGTGTGTGTTCGTTTTGACGGGAGTTATGCCATTGATTTGTAGGGACGTTTCATCATTTTTCCCTAGGGGAAATACTATTTGAACACAAATTCATTATCTACTCGATTTTTGCTATCTGGCTATGATTGTGGACGGTATCTTCACCTTGCCATGATTTTAGCGAGCTAACAAGAGAATGCACAATTTTCCGGTAGTATTCATAGGTATAAACACCCTGAAAAACGAACACTATTCAGCAGCAGGTCAAGTGCGAATAAATGCACACAACGTGGTGGGACGGAGAATGAATATAGAACGGTATGTTAAGTTTATGTTTATTATTATTTTTGTATGAACATGCTTGTAGGTTTTGGTGGGGTTTACTTCGTATATACCCCAACTTTCTGAAGCCTATTCTGAATTCACTTTTGAAGCCTCTGTGGTGTAGTGATTAGGCTACTAGCTTTGCCAGCTAGAGGTCCCAGGATCGATCCCAGGCTTCTCCAGCAGTAAAATGAGTCTTTTAAGCGAGGCCCTGTCTCATTCTGACCCTAGATGTTGGTGAGACGTAAAGTTTGGACACCCGCTCATTCTAGATTCATTTAGGCTTTTAGACTCCTATGGTAGAATATAATTAATAAACGCCTGGTCACTTGCTCGATCCATAACTTTTGACTAGCAGTGGTTAGAAAACCGTGGTCCCGTCTCTATATGATATTAGGTGTAGAGGGGACGTAAAATTAAGACGGGTTTAACCATTTCTTCATCATCAGGGTAAACTCTTACAAGAGCCTGTCGGTTTATCCGTGATGATGAACCGTGATGAATTTGATTTTACAAGCATGTTCATGTTGAGTAGAAACAATTTTGTTCAAGAAGAATTACGAGTTCATTTTGTAATGATGTCGTTTTCTTTTCGAGAACTCGATTTGTGCATTTATGTACATAAAGAGAACGTGATGATGATAAGTGAGAGTATTTGGTCGCCTGAGCGGCGTGGATGACGTCAGCTGCGTCATCAGCGGCACGAGGACGGTTGTGACGTGGTGCCTACCAAATACAGAAAGAATTTACGGCAAACAGTGTTGGTCCTTATGAGACACTAACAAATGTTGTGGAGAATAGATGAAAATCTGCCTGTTTGTAGTTTCTAGGTGTTGTTAATGTAATGAATTTGTGAATAGCTACATTTGTGAGCCGTGTCGCGGAGAAGGATATGAAATATAGTTTGTTATGTTTCCTGTAATTGGCGGGTGACCTGGTAGCGCAAAGGCGTGGTATGTTCAATTGCCTCTCACCAGTGCTAATGTAGTGAGCACAAATTTGATGAGTATTATTCTCAGTGGTAGTGAGCATTAATTGATTTCTGTAGTGCTCAGTAAGGAAACATAAACTTTGAGTTTTATTGTGTCAAGCGCTGGGTGCTGATAATTTGATGCACAGTCACGTTGAGTTCTACTGTACGGTTATTTGTCGCATGCACTAATCAGCCTGTGTGTCTGGTCGGCGCATGCGCAAAAACTGTATTTGCCTGAACATATTCTTACTTCTCCGGGAGGGAAATCAGGATATAGCATGTACGTTTTGTGAACTGTATCTTAGTCGATTATCGTAATTTGCAGGCACAACGATGTGTGGTGACCTGCTGCCCCCTGCCAGATAGGAGCAGGTACTGTTGCGACGCTGTCGGTTTAGTGTCCAGCAAGGGCGGACAGACCCAATAACAGACCGTCGAGACCATATTAGACATGTTGTGGAAACCAACCTTAAGTCGATTCAACCATATCAAACAGGTCGTGGAAAACCACCTGGACTCGATTCAAACGAAGAAGTTACCGGGACTTCAAGTTCGTATGAATATGAATCGATAAATAATATAAATCAACTTGTGGTCGACAACAAGGTCGACAAACTATAGTTAACAGCAGTGCGCGAGAAGTGGTTCACCCGAAGTGAACATATATTCTGGCCAGTCGCGTTTTTGTGTTTCTCTGTCTTATTTTATTGTTGTTTTCATTATTTGCTTCTGTAGACATTCACGTCACCCCGTTCCGAGCACAGAACATTGTTTTTCCTTCGGGACGGACGTCGTGAGTGGGCTATTGAAGCAAATAAATGTGATGTCATTCATTTGATATATTTCTTGTGCCTTACCCCACAGCTGCCCGTACACCTGTCAGAGATCACGCTCGGTTGTCTTGTCAGCATGGAGGTTTGCGGGACGCCGTAAACCCAGATGTATCACACTGTAAACCCCAGTTTTACTATATAAAAGAGGGGGTCAAAATTATATAGGAGTGTTTTCGTGATGTTTGGATTTTTCTCTTTTCACGGCATTACAATCTTCTTCAACTTCAGAATTCACTACACATTCGGTCCCCGCCCATCGGGGCTTGAAGAAATACATGGGCTGCATGATGCTTTTACGCCGAGCTGAAACCGACCCGCACACGAGTACTGGTAACTTAGAGGATCAAAGCCCTTATAAATTGCTTATAAATTGGTTTTATTTGGCGGCAGGGCTTGAGATGTCATTTCATCTCAATGTCGGGTAAAAGTCCCACAAAATTGGAAGCAACGTCTCAAAAATGACCTTTACAGTGTTGACGGGGACGTTAACCTCGAATCAAACAAACAAATTCAGAATTCACTTGAAAATAGGGTAGACCCTTAGAGCGTGTCGTTTTATCTGGATGCACACTGCACTGGTATCTGGTACTGATCGCAAGCTTAAATGATGAAACTGAAGTTTTGAAATCCTCATCAAGCCGGTGGCATAGTTCCTGATTCGTTATTGCCGTCTGTGGGCATGAAGGGACACGCCGGAAAATACCTCCAAAAGAAAAATCAGGGCTATCGGAAGGCCAGTGAATGGCATTGACGCTGTTTAAAAGTTGAATACATATGGTGAAAAGCGATGTGTCTTACAGCAGAGGAACGTATATCCAAGAAGACAGCAACACAGAACACAGTCCTTCCAATGCAGAGAAATATAAAGGGAAAACAAACGTTTTGACAATAATTTCCGACGAGGCGGTTCTAATGGGTGCACCCAGCATAATTTATTTCATTTAAGACCTAAATTATTTCCTTAAATCATCCCCATCACACCGTGCACAATTGTTAAACCTCGGTGGTTCGAACTAATCCTATCTCGAACACATTATCGAAGGTTTTCGAGACGTAAATGGCGATTTTGTTGCTGTTCTTTTGAATACTGGTCAGTGTACACACACTGAAGAAGATATATTAAATATTTTGTCAACCCAGAAGGTAAATGACGTAATTGTGACGTCACTTCGACGTCGGTGCGACGTCATGACGTTTATGCAACGTCACATCTACGTTGTGCACCGACGTTGATTTGACGTTGCCCTAGCCACGTGTGCCTGCTAGGAATCAATACAAATCCACTGACGACAAGCGAAGTCAACCGACCCCGACAGCTCAGTCGGATGCTCGCCTGACTAGTGACCATAGTGATACCGGTTCGTTACCTGCCGGGTCGGTAACATTCAACATGAAATCTTTTTAACGGGAATAATCCCCCTTCCGCTGATTGAGGAGTATAGATAGGATCGATTGACTGTTTTGGTCTAACGACACGTCAACCCTTGTGGGTCATTTTGTTTCGTCTCCCAGAGAAAGGGAGAAAATGGATAGAAGGTAAAACTGAGGGACAAGGGAGAAAGTTAAAAATGAAATGGAAGTGTAGAAACAAAAATAATGGCTGCACAGGCTGATCAAAGTCCTGACTTGTTGTCTATCGCGTATATTTTATGATGGCCTGGTCCATAGAAGTGTAGGTATTAAGGCGTAAATATACCTAACTTAGTGACACAGAGGCCTTTCTGGTATTTAATCTTCATCAGTGTGTCTCAACCCCAAAGTTTTGAAACCAAAACGGATGATGGACAGGACCCGGCAAACACAGCACATCCCCCTCCGAGCACACACTGACCGACGTAGCCTATGAGACAGGTCAGCTGGAGGCATCAGGCAAGAGAGCCTACCCGCGGACTTATAGGGTCCCCACCGAACCAACATCAGCAAACATGGCCAACACTCAACGGAAGTCCTGGGCATCAGGAAGGAGATGTCCAAAGTAGCGAGACTTGCAAAATTTGAAATATAACCAAAAGTGTAAACCAAATCCGCTAAGATACATGTCTCACCTGACAAGTCAGTCTTAGTTTTAGAACAATTAGAATTTTATGCTGCAAAAATTAAAGATATAATATACTTATTTAAGGTATATAGTAATCACACATCTAGACTGCAATGCAAAATAAACTAAGATTTTCCAAATTGTTACCCAGCAGTGTGGGTTGCAATATAAGTTCAAAAACCAAATACATTATGTAAAGCAAATTCAAAAACTACAGTTTAAGACCAAATAATGGTCCTATAAGACCACTAGACGAAGATTTATTGTCCAAAATGAGGCAAAATCCCCTAAATTTTCAAACAAGGATACCGACAAGGCAGGAGCACTTATCCATAAAATATTATCATTTTCAGTTGTTATGTACTCTGAAGTAGCAAAGACGAGGCATAATTTTCTTACTTTCTACATTTTTAAGCACTTTTGTGAAAATTTCACCGAATACCACATGGTAAATTTCATCGCCATCTTGGATTTCGACGAAATTCTTACCCTGGATTTAGTGAAATTCAAACCCCAAGTATTTCCCTGTCAGTCGAAATCGGATGATGACAGTTACCTCTTGCAATTGCTTAATCAATGGCTTTGCAGAATCATCAACCTGATCTTCATGTCATTTTGCTTCAGGTGTTTTAAACGTCTTTCAAAATATTGACTTCGGTTTGTTTACAATATAGAGAAATCTCACTTTTCTTGACGACCTCATCACTGTTTCAGCTGATTTGTGTTATTGCGCATGCATTAAAAAACGGGATAAAACTTGATGAATAACATACAAAAATTACAATTTAATAAAGCTCTTTAAGTTCTGTTTTAGCAAAATGATTAACGACCACCTTTATCGGCATTATGACTGTTTTTATGTTTTACTTTTTTGCGTATGTACCTTCCATTAGATGGTAATTCGGTTGTATCCGCTTTCTCTCGGACTGGTTTTCGGCACTAGAAAGCGTCATTGTCATAAAACGGGTCGAATTAAAGCACCCGGGTCCCAGCAGAATATAAATGGCGAAAAAAAACACATGTAGCAGACAGAAGCAATAACGTTTTCTTCGTATTTGTAAGTGTTTTTGGCATTGATCATGAAATCAGTTTTGCGGTAATAGGGATATCATTTTAGGTTTTCGAATTCCACACCGGTAGCGATGTCACACACTATGGGTTTTGGAAATGAAGATGGAAACCGCTTATTTTAGCAGTGTAAACAGAAACTGAAGATTTGTTGTCACATGACAAATTTTATGAAAATGAAAAGCAACATTAAAACAGATAAAAACAGCATTTATCGATATATTTTGCAGACCGGAATATTTCTTTATTTTAACTGTTTCTGGAAAAGTTCCTTTGAAAATTAGCCACGGTTCTTGAACAAGGAAATTTATTATTATGTATGGTGGTTGCATTGTGTCATGGTAAACTGTTATCTTCCTACTGATAATGTGATCGGTCTTTCATCTTTGACCATTACTCGCAGCAGATTTGCAGGTGTCGGGTGGGGAGCGGGGGTCTTGCATAGAGGGCTTCCAGTTAACATTCCGACCCGAAGGACAGTGCACTATGTGGCATTCATCCCTGCTAATGATGCCAGTGGAGCATGATCCGACACAAAAATTACCGCTTTTGGGGATCAAACCAGGGCTGGGTGTTTCTTGCACCAGAGGCAGCATCCTAATTCCTTCAGATGGGGGACGTTAACTTTTTCTGATTTGGCTTGTACATAAGCTGTTAATTAATGCAAAGTAATTTTATTTAAGGAAATGACAACTGTCCTTCTTGAATCAGATGAAGTGATAGAATGAGAGTAGAAAAAAAATCACAGTCAGTCTCCATGAAAGTTTGTTTTTGATCCACAGGATAAAGTCAGTGACAGTGTGGAAACTCACATCACATAAAAGAAGGAGAGCATAATGCAGCATCTGATCAGGGCCTACACTGTTTGCATAAAGTTCAGCCATTTTTTAGATACATTTTGAAGAGAAACACAACCTGGCATTCCTAAATTTTAAAAAATGGACTTGCGCTATTATATAAAGTGGAACACAGGCACTTGTTTCATAGAGGAAAAAGAATCTACCCTCTACCTTAAGACAGGCACTTGTTTAAGAGAAAAAAAAATCTACCATCTACCTTGAGAAGGTAGAGGGTAGATTTTTTTCTCTTTGAAACAAGTGCATGTGAAGTGGAAAATTCGATTTTGTATACAATAGGTAAAGAATGAAAACAGTACATTTTTTACTCTCCAGAGGTTGGGGCCCCGGCGATAGGGGCTTGGATTTATACATTAGGCTGCATGGTGCTTCCACGCAGAGCTGATGCTGACCACACATTGTACGAGTACTGATACCACTTAGAAGAACAAAGCCTGCACAGGCAAAGTGGTGTAAGTCAAACCCTCCAATGAATATAACATTTTGGTTTCATTGGGTGGCAGGGCTTGAGATGTCATTTCATCTCAAATGTCGGGTAAACTCCCGCAAAATTGGAAGCATCATCACCAAAATAACCTCAATAGTGCTGATGGGGCATTAAACCTCAGATCAAACAAACTCTCAAGAGGTTATGACCAATTCAGACCACGGTAAATAGAAGGAACTACTTTTTTTTTTGTTTACATGTTTTCACCATGTGCTCAAGAGCAGCCATGTTTCTTCAACTTCAAGTGCATGGAGGTGGCAAGATGAAAATTTGGTCAATTTTGTAATGGGAAAGAATTTTTGAAAATCATTGCTAGGTTTTGTTAGGAGAGGTTATACAAAGGACTGATTTGTGCTAAAAAGAAACATTGGATGAAATGACAGCTCTGCAGTGACGTTTGAAATTTGACAATTTTCATCCTGATTGTTTTTGCCTTTTGAAAACTAAATGTTAGTAGCAATAGAGCTACATAAAGCCAAAATGTTATGCTTTCATGGAATTAATCACAAAAAAATCATATTAGTCGTAATTTCTTTTTAAAACAATTTTCATCTTCACACTTGTCAAATTTTCAATACAGGTTGTCAGCCATTTTGTATAGTCCTTAAATCAGGTAATGAGACACATAATTATGTCACCTGACATTGGATAGTTCAATCCAATCAATATATCTGCTTGCGCATGACTACGTTAATAACTTGTGTAATTGGAAACAGTCACCCCATACCGTTCTATAATATGTTAGAATTCACAAACTATATTTACCAAAGCACTGTGATGGATCTCTGGAAATGCTGAACAAATTAAACGTTTTTCATGTGCATAAATAAGACAGATCGCGGAAAACGTTTCATAGAAAGGGTAGGTGAAGTTTTTTTGTTTGTATAAATCGAGAAGGCAATCTGTTGACTTTTGCTGCTATTGGAGAAGAAACTAAATGCCTGGAGATACCGCAGCAGAATTCTGACTATATATTTCTAAGTCAGATAAGGCTTTTCCAGTTCGTTGAAAAATATTCTCATCGAAAATTTTATGAATTTTTGTTTTCGGCGTCAAGTGTACGTTTACGCAACAAAATATGTCACATTCACTTACTCATGCTAAAACTACGATTATTCAGCAGCATTTCTGCCAAATTTGACCGTATAACTCGGTTAAATAAACAAACTACGCCCCCTTAAAGAGACCAGGTGTCCAAAAAAATGCTGTCTCTAACTACAGATTGTTTTTTATACGACTGTCCACCAACACAGATCAGAGATTTCGAAGGCTAATATTGATGACAGATCAGACGATTTCGGTTACATCTTCAATAAAGACGAATTCTGGATGACTTAATATCGGCAACTTCGGTGGAATCTATTTCATGCTAGCTCCAGGGCATTACTTGTAATAATGCTGCAATTTGAGTAGCATAGAGGCTGCTCTCTAATCATTTATATTTCCTGCCAACACACATATTGTGCAATAAGTAAAAGCCTCCGTGGTGTAGTGGTTATGCTACTTGCCTTGTAAAGTAGAAGTAAAACAAAGATCAGGAATCGATACAATTAACTTACTCCACCCAACAAAGACACCAAAGGGAAAGAAATACAAACATTAACCGACCAGACCATAATGGAAACCTAAACAAAGGAAGGCCATAAGGACAGTTACTTTCCCACAAAATGGCCATATGGCCATCCAAAATTAAAAGACACAAGTGATACACACAGTTAGTAACAAACAACAACATAAATAAATCGCCACAGAAGAACCGCCTTGGAACGGTCAGTGGAATGATTTCCACTGGGGGGCTTAAATCGATTTTACATTGCCACAATCCTCGCCCTTACTTCCGCCGCGATTTAGACAAATAATTTGTTCAGTCCGCATGAAGGCCAGGATTTGCAGGATTGATCCCGGGCTTCTCCAGACTTTCGGATGTGTCTTTAAACCTCGCCTCGCACCGCGGTTCCTGAACGGGCTTAGATCCTCTAAGCGGTTTACCAGTACTAGTGTGGGGGCCGAATTCAGCTCTGCTTGGAAGCATCATGCAGCCCATATATTTCTCCAAGCGCCTATGGGCGGGGGCGACACTCTGTGTTGTACATTACATGTACAGTCGAACTTCAATGGCTCGAACACCTTTGGGAACTCGAAATTCCGTTCGAGACATGGGCAGTTCGAGCCACCGAGGGTTACTGCCAATAGGCATAACTAGATTAAAACTTTTAGACATCTTTTCGGTGTTATATAATGAAAATGTACGCTGTGTGTACTCATTAGAATCGCCTCAATGAGGCGATTCTAATGAGTACACACAGCATACATTTGCAAGATAGAAGACTAAAATCTCCTTAAATATCCCCCACTGTTTCTTATGTAGAGGATTTCGCTAGGGGCTCAAGAACGGGTTTCGACTCATCCATGGTAAACGAGCCATCGGTGTTCGAGCCATTAGGAATTCGATATTGAAAGTAAACAGCTGACGTTCGTGCGAATATCTTGTTGTGTCGTTTTTTTTAAACATCAAACGCCATGTATTTTTATTGCACGAACAAGGTTGCACAATGCAATAATGAACATTAAATAGGTCGTTATGCAAACGGTGCAGAGGCGACCATGAACAACAAGATGGTATGTTAGTCTGTATTAACCAATTCAGTACCAGAAACCCCTAAAGAGGTACCTTTGCAAACAGTGCAGGCCCAGATCAGACACTTCAGAATGCAAACGGTACAGAGGCGATCATGTACAACAAGATGGTACGTGCGTCTGTGTTAACAAATTCAGTACCAGAAACCCTTAAAGAGGTACCTTTGCAAACAGTGCAGGCCCAGATCAGACACTTCAGAAGGCGGTAATGCGGCGTCTGATCAGGGCCTACAATGTTTGTAAAAAGCTTAACCATTTTCTGAATAAATTCTGAAGAAAACACAGCCTGACACCCCTAAATATCGAAATGGACTCCTGCCATATTTAAGGTGAAAGATTCCATTTGGTACAAAAAGTGTTAATTCACTCGGCGCCGCTTGTGGGTTATATTGTATTTTTATAGGCGTGTTTTCTATAATTTACTCATCTTATTGTACATGGTCGCCTCTGCACCATTTGCATAACGACCTATTTAAGGTTCATTATTGCATTGTGCAACCTTGTTCGTGCAATAAAAATACATGGCATTTGATGGTAAAAAATGGCACAACCAGATATTCGCACGAACGTCAGCTGCTTACTTTCAATATCGAATCCCTAACTAATTACAACACAGAAATTTCTGAGTCCTGTAACATCTAGGAAAGAAAAAGTACAGGCAGAAGAAAATTAAACAAATAACGCCTCAGACGTTTACTTATTGCACAAGAGAGTGAGAGAGAAAGAGAGAGAGAGAGAGAGAGAGAGAGTTGTACATCTCACTAACAGCTAAGGTCACCTAAGGAGACGGGACCTCGGTTTAAAGACACATCCGAAAGTCTGGAGAAGCCCGGGATCGATCCCGCGAATCCTGGTTTACAAGGCAAGTAGCATAACCACTACACCACGGAGGCTTCTACTGATTGCACAATTTGTGTGTTGGCAGGAAATATAAATGATTAGAGAGCAGCCTCTATGTTACTCAATTGCAGCATTATTACAAGTAATGCCCTGGAGCTGGCATGAAATAGCTTCCTCTGAAGTTGCCAATGTTAAGTCATCCAAAATTCTTCTTTATTGAAGATGTAACCAAAATTCTGATCTGTCATCAATGTTAGCCTTCGAAATCTCTGATCTGTGTTGGTGGACAGTCGTATAAAAAACAATCTGTAGTTAGAGACAGCATTGTTTTGGACACCTGGCGGCCGTTTCACTAAACTTCGTAACTCTAAGATTTTCTTAAGTTCGATCTTAAGAATTCTTAACTCAAAATTTGCGTTTCACTAACGTCAAATTCTTAAGTTTTTGCGTAAGTTTGTTCGTAACTTTACGATAGGGGGTAGGCAGTCGTAACTTTAAGAATTTCGTAAGTGTCATGGCGGCGGTTTAGATTCGCGCCCAATTAGAGCAATAAATCGCAATTTCCAAGCTTGGTGAAGCTTGAAATAAAGAAAATCTTAACTGTTTTCACTAATCCTTGGCAGCGCCGACATTGTCAGTGACCCAGTTTACTGTTTTCTTTGATAAACACATCATTTCGAGACTTCAGGATGAGACAGAAGCATAAAGCACCTGTTGAAGACTCTTGCAACTCATTAAACGGTGTTTGCCTGTGTCAGTCGTCATGAATGCTTTTTTTTTTTTTTTTTTACTTCGCCATAAGTTTTGTTGACATTTGTGCGCGAGGAGAAAAGAAATCATACGTCATCATGGCGTCATATTCTATTGCTGAATACTCAGGGTAAAATACGGAGTTCTTTCTTTAGAGGTAATGGCCAAATATGACCGACTCAGTATGAGAAGATAGATAGATAGATAGATAGCCCCCGTGTGCCCTTAGGGTACAAAGTATCAGTCAGCCTCTCTCTCTCTCTCTCTCTCTCTCTCTCTCTCTCTCTCTCTCTCTCTCTCTCTCTCTCTCTCTCTCTCTCTCTCTCTCTCTCTCTCTCTCTCACTTTCCCCTACTCTCACACTCACGGCCCCCGCCCATCGGGGCTTGAAGAAATAGATGGGCTGCATGATGCTTCCACGCAGAGCTTTTGTTTGTTTGTTTGATTTGAAGTTTAACGTCCCCGTCCACGTTGGAGATGCTGCTTCCAATTTTTTGGGACTTTTATCCGAAATGGGAAAAAATGACATCTCAAACTCTGCCGCCCAATGAAACCAATAGGGTTCATTAACATGGACGGGCCGACTCGCACCGCATTGCCTGGGCAGGCTTAGATCGTCTAAGAGGTTTACCAGTACTCGTGTGCGGGTCGGTTTCAGCTCCGCGTGGAAGCATCATGCAGCCCATCTATTTCTTCAAGCCCCTATGGGCGGGGGCTATCCACACTGAGCTGAAACTAACCCGCACACGAGTACTGGTAAACCGTTTAGAGGATCTGAGCCTGCCCAGGCAAAGCGGTGCGAGTCGGCCCGTCCATGCTTATAAACCCTATCAGTTTCATTGGACGGCAGGGCTTGAGATGTCATTTCATCTCAATGTCGGGTAAAAGTCCCACACAATTGGAAGTAACGTATCAAAAATGACCTGTACAGTGTTGACGGGGACGTTAAACCTCAAATCAAACAAACAAAACTCTCACACTCTCCTTCTCTCCCCGATCCCCTCCCGCTCTCCCCTGTCTCCCTGTATTTCTCCCTCTCACCACCTCTCTGCCTCTCTCTCCCACTCACCCTTCTCACTTAACATAGCTGGAACAGCCCAGTCAGCACTCAACAACGGACCAACGTCAGACCGACAGCGATACAACGTTGCAACGTCGCATCGCTATCGGCCCACCGTTTGTTTGTTTGTTTGTAGCCTATTGGAGTTTAACGGCCCAGTCAACACTATTTTATGTCATTTATGAGCCGGTCAGTTGACCTATCCACACTTTTCCTGGGCAGGCTTGTACGTTAGCATGTTATCCAGTACAGTGCACATTCTTTCGCCAGAAACTGACAACTGCCCTTCTTGAATCAGCGGAAGGGAGAGAATGACCGTAGAAAAGATTTCATGATCAATCTCCACGAAAGAATGTTGCCGACCCCGGCAGGTATCGAACCTGCGTCCTCCCGATCACCAGTCAAACGCGCATCCGACTGATCTACCGAGGCGGCTCGGCCCGCCGTTGGCCCGTCATTCATTGCTGACTGGGAGGCAAAGCCATATATAGGCCTATATATTGCCAGGGCTTCATCTGCTCTGGACATAGATGAGACCGGAAATAGTTGGTCCGAAAATTGTATTAATCATTTTTAGCTCTGCTGTTTTCGAAGAAAACGACGAGGTATTGTCATAGCTCTGGCGTCGTCTGCGTCGTCGTCGTCGTGCAAAAACTTGGACATTTTGTAATATCTCTGTCATTACTGAACATATATACTTGACAGTCGGACTAGTTGTTCATTATGAAAAGGGGAACTCATATCAATAGATGAGTTTAGGACGCCACCGGTCGCTAAGGAAATGCTACCCAAAGATTCCGTATTTTTGCGCATGCGCAATTTTGTGTGGCAATAAATAACCGTTGTTCAGACTGATCCGACAGCAGTTATTAATTTCTTTGAATTTGACAATTTTAAATATAGCGTAAGGTAAAGGTGACGTATATGTCTTGCGTCACTGTGGCGTCCAACTGGTATTGGCTGACAATTGGGTAAGACCTGCTATCCCTACAGCAGGTAAGGGTAGAGGGAAGTGCTCTTATTCCTTCTGTTTCTACACTTCCATTCATTTTCCTCTTTCTCCTCTGTCCTTTACTTTAACCTGCGATCTCTTCTATATTTTTTCTCCATTTCTCTGGGAGACGAGACAAATTACCCACATGGGTTGACATGTTGTTAAACCCAACACAATTAATCATCGAATAATTAACTGACAATGGTCGCGTCTTTTTGCGCTAATCGCAAGAAAAACGATGCGACAGTGAAGAAAATTGGTTGGTTGGTTGAATTGTGGTTTAATGTCCCCGTCAACACTATTTAGGTCATTGTGGAGACGTTGCTTCCAGTTTTATGGGACTTTTACCCGACATTGAGATGAAATGACTTCTCAAGCCCTGCCGCCTAATGGAACCAAAAGGCTTATATGCATTTGATGGTCTTTGCCTGGGCAGTCTTAGTCCTTCTAAGCAGTTAACCAGTAATCATGGACGGTCAGTTTCAGCTCTGCGTTGAAGCACAATCTATTTCTCCAAGTCCCTCAAGAATTCAAGGTTGCGTCAATTATCCACATATTCAAACGGAAAAGGAATCCTCAGTTGTGTGGCAATCATCGAGGCATCTCTTATTTTGTCAATGCTGGGAAGTTTCTTTCAAGAAATTTACTTCACTGACTGTGTGAACACACTGAACAGTCCGAAAGCCAATGTGTGTTCAGTGTGTGATCAGAAAGGACAGCTCTATGACAAACTGACACGATCTTCACAGCAAGGTAGCTTCAAGAGCAATGTCAGGTTTGTTGAACTCACCAAATCATATGACGAAGTCGGTCGTGAGGGTCTTTGGAAAATTATGGCGAAGTTTGGTTGTCCGACCAAGATCAGTATAGCAACTGGAGGCCGTTTCGCGATGGCATGCTTGCACGGTTTCCAAAACGTATGGGACGCCCTTTTCCTATTTATTCCCTATTTATAGATATCCATAATTATTTATGGATATCCACAATCCGAATTATGGATATCCATAATTATTTATGGATATCAATAATTATTGATGGATATCCATAATTCGATTTAATTTGTATATCCATAATTCGAATTATAATTCTAATTATAATTCGAATTATGGATATCTATAAAACGATCTGAATTATGGACATCAATTAAATTGAATTATGGATATCCATTATTCGATATATGGATATCTGTAATTCAAATTATGGATATCCATAAATCAGTCGAATTATTGATATCCATAATTCAGAATTATGGATATCCATAGATCAGCTGAATAATGGATATCCATAATTCGAATTATAGATATCCATAAATCGAATTATGGGTATCTATAAATCAATCTGAATTATAGTTGTCCATAATTCGAATTATAGATATCCATTATTCGATTTAAGGATATCCTTAATTCGAATTATGGATAACCATAAATCGAATTATGGATATCTATATGGGTTAAATAGTAAAACGGCACCGCATAAAAATGATGATGAGTTTTCTGATCCATTTCCTGTGACAATGGAGTCAAGCTGCTCAGCATAATGTTCGCTGTCATGCTCACAAATGCTTTCCAGGATGGTGACAATGGTATACCTGTTTGGTATGGCTTTGATGGGAAGCTTTATCAACCTAAGAAGGTTACAAGTGATCCAGAAGACGAGTTCCCCTTTGCTGACGACATGACAAAGGGTGCTCCAGCAGAAGAGAAGATGCAAAAAAGTATAGATGGCGTATCTGACAGTTATGAATTCACAATCAGCATTAAAATATCCGAGATGGTTTATTAACCAGAACTTGGCAAACCTTATAAGGAGCCCACCATTACAGTGAAAAGGTCAAAGATTGCAAGTGGTAGACAAGTTCACCTACCTTGGAAGCACTTTGTCAAGATCGTGTTTTGTTTGATTTGAGGTTCAACGTCCCGGCAAATATGTAAAGGTCATTCTGGAGACGTCGCTTCCAATTT
Source organism: Lucinisca nassula (assembly GCA_963580285.1). NCBI lineage: Eukaryota > Metazoa > Mollusca > Bivalvia > Lucinida > Lucinidae > Lucinisca > Lucinisca nassula. The sequence goes on along the minus strand of OY757020.1, from coordinate 129,503,368 downwards.
TGGGGGACTTCTACCCGACATCGAGATAAAATGACATCCCAAGCCCTGCCGCCCAATGAAACCAATAGGGTTTATAAGCATGGACAGTCCGACTCGCACTGCTTTGCCTGGGCAGGCTTAGATCCTCTAAGCGGTTTACCAGTAGACCTACTAGTGTGCGGGTCGGTTTCAGCTCTGCATGGGAGCATCATGCAGCCCATCTATTTCTTCAAGCCCCGATGGGCGGGGACCTTCAAGAGTCGTGCACATTTATAATGAAGTCAATGCCAGGATTGCAAATATAACTGCAAGCTAGTGCATCATCTGACCGACTACGTGAAAGTGTTTGGAATCGAAGTGGAATACGGCTTGACACAAAGCGGAAAGTCTACAGAGCTTTTCTTAGTTCAGAGTAATTGGCCTTTGACCAACTTGCCCCGCGGACCAACTAGCCCCGGTCTCCCCATTAGACCATCTAGAAGAGAAATGGGCAATGACTTCTCTAGGACCAGTATCCAGAATCTCGTAAATACCAAGACACTATTTTGATGAGAATAACGAAAAAATCCAAAGGCTCCTTTAATAGACCCGCTCCTCCTCATCCCCCAACACCCCACCCCCCTCCAAAAAAATAGTAATAAATAAATAAAAACACGCACGCACGCATGCCACTGTTTCTTAAATGATTTAAAACAAATGTTTTAAAACTTTAAAAATTCATATCAGCAGGAAGTGATCAGAACAGTTGGTGTTTGTAATTAAACAATGAAATAAGGTACACTTTATTCGAAACCGTGTGTGTTATGGAACTGAGATTTGATAAATAAATAAAAAAAAAAATAAACATTCCGCACCTGTTGCAAGCACAGAACTTAGACAAATGACCCACTATGCTCCAAATGCATTAGGACGATCGGGCCTTGTAAGCTAACTAGCACCATCATAGCCCATATAAACCACCAGGAAATCATTTGTTTGATGTGAGGTTTAACGTCTCTGTCAACACTACATAGGTCATTTTGGTGACGTTGCTTCCAACTTTGTGGGATTTTTATCCGATATTGAGATGAACTGACAATCCATGCCGCCGCCCGCAATGAAACCAATAGGACGGTCCGATACGCACCACTTTAGCAGAAGCAGTTTACCAGTAGATTCAGCTCTGCATGGAAGCACCATGCAGCCTAATCTATTTCTCCAAGCCACGATGGGCGGGAGCCCAACCAAGAAACCATCATGGGGGGTCTATTGTAAAGTACATGTCTAGGTCTACAGATTTACCAGAGAAAAGGGGAAAAAAATCCGTAATTGAAAAAGAGACGTCCTGATATGCTTATTAAATGACCATAAGAGATAGGCTATGTATGGTTATGAGGCGAGAAGATAGGAAAACTGACTCTTCGGTCGGTGCTAGATATTCGAAATATTCCGAAAGTTTAGCGAAGAACTATTGTTTTCAACTTTGTCGGGCTATGCGAAATAGATTTGACAGCATGGGGCTTCCGCACAGAGCTGAAACCGACCGCACAGGTCAGAGTAGGCTTCTGGTAACCGCAAAGTAATTAATGCGAGTCTGACAATTCATGCATATTTATAAAACCCTACTCGGAGTATTGGTTTCATTGGGTAAAGTCCCACAAAATTGGAAGCAACGTCTCCAAATTGACCTAAATAGTGTTGACGGGGACGTTAAACGTCAATTCAAACAAGCAACTTAAATGAATCGGCTACCGATACAGGCTAGGCCTACGCCTAGGTTTTACCCGACCATAAGACATGAGTCGGAGTAAGCTCCCTTGCGTATTTAAATTGATGACGTCATTGATAACTACGTAACACATAAATAATGACAACACAGTGTGCAGGTATGACAGATATTTGCCAGCTTTCATCATTTAACTTGGGCCTGTCCGTTCCCTCTATGACTTCTTCACAGCGCCGATGGAATGAAACAACTTTGATGCAAACAGGTTTACTAGATATTTATTTTTCCCCATTCAAAATGTTTCGTTTTTTGCTCCTCGCAATCGGTCAAAGTAAATCTAAACCAACAAAACATGTGAGTCCTCATGTCTAAAACGTGTTTTTATTACAATAAATTCCCGCAATCTCAACCTCCGTGCGTAAAATATTTATCTTCAGCATTAGAGAGTAGCTACGAATTCTTAGCTACGAAATTCGTAAGTCATTTAACTTAGGAAGACGTTAGTGAAACGCACCCGTGATTTTCTTAAGAATTTCGTAAGTCGAGTTCTTAAGTCTACGAATTTCGTAAAGTTACGAAGTTTAGTGAAACGGGCCCCAGGTCTCTTTAGGGGGGCGTAGTTTGTTTATTTAACCGAGTTATACGGTCCAATTTGGCAGAAATGCTGTCGAATAATCGAAGTTTTAGCATGAGTAAGCGAATGTAACATATTTTGTTGCGTAGACGTACACTTGACGCCAAAAACAAAAATTCATAAAAGTTTCGATGAAAATATTTTTCAACGAACTGGAAAAGCCTTATCTGGCTTTGAAATATAGTCAGACTTTTGCTGCGGTATCTCCAGGCATTAAGTTTCTTCTCCAATAGCAGCAAAAGTCAACAGATTGCCTTCTCGATTTATACAAACAAAAAAACTTCACCTACCCTTTCTATGAAACGTTTTCCGCGATCTGTCTTAGAGACAGTAATCTGTCTTCGACGCAGCCGGTTGTACGGTGTGATACCGGAATACATCGATTTATAGGACGCTAGCGTTGAGAGTAAAAATATAACACGAGCTGTCATCAGACAGCGAGGGTTGCCTGGTAGTGCCCGGAGGTCATTGGCACAGGTGTGGGTATTGTTCAATTTATCTGTCATTGAACCAAATGTGAACCAAATCCATCAAATGTTTTGAAATATATGAGCTCTTTATTAAAAAAAAAAAAAAAAAATTTCTAAGTCTGTGACCTTGACTTTGAGGTCATGGGCAGGAGCGGGGTAATTGCTAAATAAAACGCCGGAGCTATATCTATTATCACATAAAAAGGAATTTAATCCATCGTGTGAGGTTTGGAAAATATGAGTTCTTACAAATTTTAACTTAGAATTGCAAAGTCCCTGACATTGCCCTTGCCGCGTCACGTAGATGGGCGGAGGTATTGCTGAGTAAACATTTAGGGCCTAAATCTATCATTAGGCCAAACATGAACCAAGTCCATCAGATGGTTGGACAGTATGACCTCTCAAACGTAAAAAAACTCTTCAAAACTTAAACTTAAAAATTCTAAATCTTTGTTTGAATGGAGGTTTAACGTCCCCGTCAACACGATTTGGGTCATTCTGGGGCCTTTGCTTCCAATTTTGTCGGACTTTTACCCGGCACTGAGATGGAATGACTTCTCAAGCCCTGCCGCTCAATAAAACCAAAAGGCTTATATGCAATGGATGGTACGACTTACACCACTTTACCTGGGCAGACTTAGACCTTCTAAGTGGTTTACCAGTAATCATGTGTGGTCAGTTTCAGCTCTGCGTGGAAGCACCTTGCAACCCAATCTGTTTCTCCAAGCTCCGATCGGAGGGGGTGAAAAAAACCTATGTCTATATTAAAAATATCTTAGTCTATTACTTGACCTTTACCTTGACCTTGAGGCCATTGGCAAGAACAGGGGATTGCTGAATAAATCAGTGAAGCTATTTCTATCATCATGTTAAATATGAACCAAATCCTACAGAACCCGGGAAGTTACATGCATTTTTATTTTTAATATGTTGTGCGAACAAGATATTATGTTGTGCGAATAAGATAATAAGTTATGCGCACAAGATGATATGTTGGCCACACAAGATATATGTTGTGCAGACAAGATAATATCTTGTGCGCACAAGATATCTTGTATACACAAGATAATAAATTGTGCGCACAAGATATTATCTTGTCCGCACAAGATAATATCTTGTTCGCACAACATATTAAAAAAGAAAATGCATGTCCCTTTCCGGGTTCCGTAAAATCCATCATATGTTTTTGGAAAAAACGAATGATCTCTTTAAAAACTTTAACATTAATAAATTTCTGTCTTTGACCATGAACTTCAGGACATAAGTATGGCACCGGCCCCGATACCTCAGTTGGTAGAGTGTCTGCTCCGGGGAACGGGAGGTCACGGGTTTGATGGATTTCCCCCCCCCCCCCCCCCAAAAAAAAAAATGGCGCTGAAGACTAAGTAAAAAATTCTGGCACTATTTTCCTACGCCGTTGCTGTTTATGCTTGAAATCATTCCCTTTCATCCCTCAGTTTCTAACCAGAACCCTTCTAGCTTTGATATTCGGTGTCCCAATTCTAATAATAATAATAATGATAATAATAATAATCGACCTTATTTATAGAGGGTAACACATTTAGTAAACAAGTACTAATCTTCCATGTGGCCCTTATAGAAAGGTGTTTTGTTCAAGTCTTTGACAGCTTGCAAACAGTGTAGATTCTGATTAAGACTGCTCGTCACATGCTGTCTGACCTGGATCTATAAGGTTTGTATCGGAATCTGCACCTGAATCGGTGTCTGCAGCGATGTACAGGGTTGAAAGGGTTGACAAGCTTCTCATCAAACATAGAGTATCCCCACCCCTTACAACGCTGCGAATTTACACAAAGTTCCGTACCTCAAGCAGTTAATGATGATGACACTTATCTGACGCCGCATTCTGTTGCCTCTTATCAGGGTCTAGTGTCGAATATCCCAGTAAAGGGACCCTCGGCATTTATGGGCAAATTAAGCTGCAGAATCTGTGAACGCGTTTATACGCCCTTAGTAAGACAAATCAGTCAATAAAACGCAACATCTGATCAGGGCCTACACTATTAATTTCAAATACAGAAATTAAAGGGTCAAACGACTGACATTGAACATTTAGCAAAACTTTTTTTTTCTTTTGCGTCTTTTTATGTCCCCACTTCCGAAGAAAATGGCGGGGCGTGTCCATTTTACAGAGAGTGGGAGCGGGCAGAGCAGAGCTTTATTTAACGAACTGCACAGGTAGCGTATGTTGAGCTATTATCTCGAATTTACGGTTTTAACATGAAAAAAGAAAAATGAACAGGCGGGTTTATTTATTTATTTATTTATTTAATATTTATTTATTAATTTATGTTTGCCTTTCCTCCGTCGGATTTGGTATGTCTCCATTTTCGACTAAGATAGTTTAACCATTAGGGGTCTTGAGAACTGCTTAATTGACACTAATATTTCGCCTAATAAATAAACCTCCCTCAGTAGTTTGATTTATATTTGGAAACATAAAGTTGTATAAATAAATTTTGCCACGGCTCAGTGATCAAAGTATTATTACGAGTGCGATGAACGAGTGAAATTTCTGATGTTTACACAGAATGATAATTTGTAGGTGATCCGCATCACGAAAACGCCTGTATAATTCTGACCCCCCTTGAATCCCATTTCATATAGTAAAACTGCATGGGGTTTACAGGGGTATACATTATTTTCCTTATTTCTGCTCCAAGGGTACTTGTCAGAACCGCCTCCATAGGGGCTTGAAGAAATAAATGGGCTGCATGATGCTTCCAGGCAGAGCTGAAAGCGAACGCACACAAGTACTGGTAAACCGCTTAGAGGATCTAAACCCGTCCAGGCAAAGCGGTGCGAGTCCGATCGTCCATGCTTATAAACCTATTGCTTTCATTGGACATGAGGGCTTGAGAAGTCATTTCATCCCAATGTTTGGTAAAAGTCCCACAAAATTGGAAGCGACGTCTCCAAAATGACCTATACAGTGTTGACGGGAACGTTAAAACTCAAATCAAACAAACAAAATGAGGAAAATATTACAATTTTTCATGTTATTGTATAGGCGTGTTTTCGTGATGTGTATAGATATGTGATCGTCAGCACAGTCGGAGGAAATTAATTCAGATGAAAAAGGTACGTGTAAATAAATAAATAAATAAATAAATAACAGTTCCTTCCAGCTAGAAAAAAAGAGCCAACCTCTTGGAGAAATGTATCCTGTATGTGGTATTTTATTAAAATTGCTCGTTTGAAGATAAAAACACTCAATGATACATTCAAGAGCAGTTACATGTGATTAGAGCGTAAAAAGACTGTTTTTTTGTTGTTGTTGTTGTTTTTTCAAGTTGTTTTTAAGATAAATCCATATAAAGTTTCAAACGTTCGGTTCTTTTCAAGAGCGTTGTAAAGAAATGACATTACTCGCCCGCCTCTCAGTACTTTCAGTACTTTGATTTTTAATAATATTTCTGCTACAACAAAATTTTGGATACTCGTTAGGACCGCCACAATGAGGCGATTCTAATGAGCATACAACCTGTGTTTTGGAATATAAATAAGAAAAATATCACACACTAAACCTTTTAACAATATGAAAGAATACATTATGTCACACGGCTTTATTATCGCAATGCGAGTCCCTGGTGTTTTTTCCATAACTTCAGACATCTTAATATTTATGATAATTTGTCTTGAAATCTATTTTGTGTGTTTTCCCTAGAATCGCGTCGACGAGCCGATTGTATATAATGGGTGCACACAGCATACCTTCTAAACGCAGCATATTTGTATTGACACGAAAATATTTCTCTTAACCGTCTCTAGTATGCCTTTTTACCATTACGATAACTCACTTGCGCGACAAATGCATTTTTCACATGTCAAAAATGGCTACTTTTCTAATGAAAATCCGTGATATTGTTCTTATAAATACACAAAACATAGGTTGTTGGTGCTCGTTAGAACCGCCTCATAGAGGCGGTTCTGACGAGTACCCACAACCTATGTCTTGGAGCAGAAATAAGAAAAACAATGTATACGCCCGTAAACCCCATTTTTCTCTATATGAATTCGGGTTTAAGGGGGTCTTCATTTCACGGACTTGTTCACGCGATGCCATGATTAACCCTCGGTGGCGCGAACTACTACTATTTCGAACACATTTTCAAAGGTTTTCGAGCCATCGAAGTTTGTTAATTGCGAAATCCTGTGTATCCTATTGAATAATGTTCAGTATACACACACGGAAGATAGCTGGAAATCCGCCAAACCTACCCAACCAAGTACACTGACGACCGGAGAAGTCTCAGCCGGGGCATCAACGTCGTCTAATCGGTTTGGAGTATTACCGTTCGTATATAAAATCTACAGTGAAAGAAATGCAAAAGAAGAACAACTAGACAAAATGGCTGCACAGGCTGATCTAAGTCTACGAGGTATATTTTAAGGTGTTCTGGTCCAGTGTATTAGTAGATGATAGTGGATATAGTCAGGTAATTGGAGTGAAAAGAGCGTGAATATTTTGAAAAAAGAAAACTGCTGTTCACGAAAACCCCTACCTTTGCAAACAGTGTAGATCCAGATCAGGTGGCTTCTGAAGAATCCATCTGATCTGGATCTACATTGTTTGACATTCAGTTTATGAATTTGTAGGAATAAATTACATCAAGTAATTGGTAAATGATTGGTTCAAAGTCAGTGATGGGTGTTGCTAAAATGAATATTCTGCATGACAAGACACGACACTACTTGCACGTACGTAAACCCATAATGTGCCTAGCGTACCCAAACAGGGACAGTGACAAACAATGAAGACACCGATCAGACGCCACAAAACGCGGCGTCTGTTCAGTGACTCCACTGATTGTTAAAATTACGGGCATTTTGTTAAGCTTACAATAAATAAAACAAATCAGACATCTCTTAACTGAATATAGACTTGCATAATACGAATAAGCTGACGATTTTATTTGTCTGATATGCAACCGCGATCGATTCTAATATGATTTCTACCACAGATTACGACATTTGGCAATACAAACAAAAGTCAAGATAGCTAGAAAAAGTCTAAATTTCACCAAAACTGGAGGAAATCTGGAATTGTTGATTAGCACAAAGGAGAAACTAGAATGTCTGAGGAATAGATAGAGGTAGGTGTCATAAAAGAGCGCAATCAATTTTGTCAGTAATCGGCACGAAAACGTTGCACCGACGTAGATGTGACGTTGCATAAACGTCATGACGTGTGCCGAAATTTATGTGACGTCACAATTATGTCATGTGCCTGCTGGGTACAGTCATAGTCTTTATCTATTACCCTGTTTAGACGAGGTTTTTTATGCGCATCAGAACCGGAATACAAAGAGTTTATTTGGTTGTTTTGATCGATTATGGTGAATTAATTCAAAAGTGTTCTTTGGGTTCCGAGTAAAAAACGAGTGAGCGATAGCGAACAAGTTTTTTACACGAAAGCCTTAGAACACGACTGAATTATTTCTCCGTAATCAATCAATACAACAAAATAAACTGTTTATTACATTTACATTCATGTTTTACCTTTTAATTGCTTAATTCATCCATTCTGATTTCCAACCAAAATAGTTTCAGTCAGGGCATGGATTTCAGGAGGCGTGGTTTAGTTTGAAAATCAGTCGCCATCTTGTTTTCATTTCATTGCAAAAATCATCCTGTCCTTGAAATACAGATGCACAAATGTCATGAAATTAGAACTGTATTTTAAAGAAAATAATACTTTATCATCGTATAGCTGGTCTCTCCTCAAAAACGTCAAATGGACGCGAAAATTGAAGTTCGCTTTCTATGATTTTATCAGATTTTCCACCAAGCGTCAACTATTGTTATTGATGTTACTAACGACGTCAGCAATGTCGCCTAGCAATTATGACGTTAAAACGTTCGAAACGAAGAAATGAAATAATTCACTGTTGAACGATTATCGGGTTTTCTTTCACTGAGAAATGTGAGAAATGTAATAAATCGATTTATAGAACGCAAACGGATGATATCAACGACAGTAAAATATAACAAGAACTGTCATCAGGCAGCGTAGCTCGACTGGAAGTGTCCTTGAGGTCATGGGCATACGTGGGGGTATTGCTGAATAAACCAATGGACTTTTATCTATCATCATACCAAATATGAACCAAATCCGTGATCTGGTTATGAACATATGAGCTCCTAAAATATCTAACATAGAATTCCTAAGTCTGTTACCATGATCTTGAGGTCACGGGCAAGGACGGGGGTATTGCTGAATATAACTCCTGACCATCATATCAAACATGAACCAAATCCACCATAAGGTTTGGAAAATATGAGCTCTTTAAAGTTTTAAAACATAAAGGTTCAAAGTCTTGACCTTGAGGTCATGGGCGGAGTAATTGCTTAATGAACAGTGTGGCCTTCCAGGTATATCATCAGGTCAAATGTAACCAAGTCCATCATATGGTTTGTACAATATGAGCTTTTAAACAAAATAAGTGCTCTCATAACATTTCTGAGTCTATCAGACCTTGACCTTTAGGTCATGGGCAAGAGCAGGGGTATTGCTGAATAAAACTGTGAGCCTTTATCTTTCATCATGAACCAAATCTATCATGTGGTTTGGTCTCTTAAAGTGATCTCTTAAAACCTTTGACATTAAAAGTTTCTCTAGGTCTTTGACCATGACTTTAAGGTCATGGGTATGGACGGAGGTATTGCTGAATAAAACTTTGGACCTATATCTGTCACCAAACCAAAGCTGAACCAAATCCATTGTAGGTTTTGGAAAATATGAGCTCTTAAAACACTTTAACGGAAACATGGACGCTGACGCTGACGCCGATCCCAACGCCAACGTCGACGCCGGTGGTAGTGTAATAGCTCTTCCTGGACTTCGTCCAGGCAAGATAAAATAACATACAAGTAGCCACCAATGACGTAGAGGCGAATGAGAATTTGCTCGTGTGGACAGTTTGTAGTATTTTTAGCACAAACAAAGGCGGTCGTGTATACAGTCGAACTTCAATGGCTCGAACACCTTTGGGACCTCGAAAATCTGTTCGAGACAGGGATATGTTATTTCTTCAGTTTCTACACTTCCATTCATTTTCATCTACTTCACTGTCCCTCACTTTCATCTCTACTTTCACTTCCATCTCTTTTCTCCCTTTCTCTGGGAGACGACACAAAACGACCCAGAAAGAATGACGTGGCGTTAAACCCCAATACATCCAATCTATGCGCTAACCAATCGGCGCAAGTATATTATACATTTTGTAATTCTCTAAGCAATGCAAAAACAAATAACACGAAGGGCAATGGTAAATTTCCTCTCTTTTTTCATAAATGTACCACCCTTTTCGACATTCTGCGAAACTCCATTTGCTTGGAGAAATAAACTGGACTGCATGGTGCTTCCCTGCTGAGCTAAAACCGACTGAACGTGTGTACTTTTAGACCGCTTAGAGGGTCTAAGCCTTCCCAGGCAAAGTGGTGCTAGTCGGACCGTCCCTGCATATATACCATAGAGGTTTGCTTGGGCGACAGGGCTTCGGGTGTCATTTCATCTCAATGTCGGGTAATGTAAGCGTCACCAAAATGATCTAAATAGTGTTTATGGGGACGTAAAACCTCAACACAAACAAACGTATTTTTGGGTTGATTGTTTTACTATCGACCCAAAGTTAGTAAATAGCAAATCAAAAATTAATACTGTTGTCCACGTGACAATCACTGATTTGGGGAAACCAATATTATGGTTATTAATAGAAATGATCGCGCTATTTTTTATCGATGGTACATGTACATGTAGGTCAGAGTCTTGTAAGGTGTCGTGTGCTGGGTTTGGAAAATACCGAATACCCAGATCAGAATGTGGCGCGGAATGTGGCGTTTGCTCAGCCGGCTGCTCAGGGACTACACGGATTGCTTAAATGCTTGCCTTTAAGGGTGAAACAAAATAGTTCAGGCCAATGCCAGGCTGCCTACGTCATGGAAGGAAAACAGAAACAATTTCTTAATATAGGCCGCACTGCCATGTGACGACTTTCGGAGCATTCTATTAATAAAACTGTTAGTTATCAACGTTTACACATATATATGCAGAGTTATCTAATTTCTTTTGAACAAAAATAGACGGTATCACGTTACCTTTCGCACTTCTGCTAAGAACATAATTGTTAGACATAGAAATGTTCTAAAGGTGGTATCGTTATTAGACATAGAGCATAGACCTAGATCGGATAGACAGTACATTGTGTCTGAACAGGATTGGCACTGTTCGCAATACATACAAAGATATTTTAGAACATGATATAGGCCCGTACGCAGACGTCTGAAAAATGGGGGGGGGGGTTGCGAATTTCGGGTATTTTGCAGAGTGTGAAATACTGCATGAACTTGAGATAATTTTCCAAAAGAAAAGAGAGGTGGGGATGCGTTTGCACCCCTCCCCACTCTATGTATAGGTGGAATGAACTCTTTTGTTTAAATATTTCGCTGAGGGGGCTCTGTATCAGATCACTGTTATTCAGTAGCTGGGATGCAGTGCTGGGACTTATGACAGTGTCGATCCTGGTCAGCAGGAGCCATCGATGGATCTACACAGTTTGCAAAGGAGCAGTAGGATAAAATGTTATACCTATAATAACTTTTCCAGCACATATTGTCTTGCATATGAGATTAATCATTTTCAATTGAGGGGAATGGGAACACCTGGCAAATTTTTCGGCCATTTTTCAAAGGGAGACAACTTTCTGAACTTCCTGTTCGCTTTTCTATAAGTTCTGTCCCATTGAAAGAGGGGTCTACTCTTAAAGGAAAGAATTTGCTCCTAAGAAGCAAATTCTTTCCTATAAGAGATGACCCCTATTGACATGGGAGACAAAAAATACTTTTGCAGGAGTGGCCTCATTTGAAGGTGTTCCCATTCCCCTTAAATATTGTGAATTCAGTAAGTAAATAATTTTGAAAACCTTGAAGGACAATGCTACCAGTGCAACAGCAAGGACGTATTTTTTCAGACAAACATTGTACTGAATACTTTTCTTAAAATGAAGCGTTTTAACGAGTACCCACAATCTACGCTATAAAGCAGTGTTCCTGTTGCTTGCTATTGTCCGCGTGACTATCGCTGACCATGTACAAAACCCAGGTACCAGTCATTTAAAGCAGGGTTTTAGTCTTCTCCCTGTGACATCAAAAGTTATAGTCTGGACTGGGCTCGTGAACGAGGTACTGACTTATCAATCGACCCAAAGAAAATCTGTAGTGGGCTGGTGTACGAGGCATTCTCTTATCAATATCAAGATACTAAATATAGAAGCTTCCCGCCTGCTATTTACCAACTGACCGTTGCTGACCCTTAACAAAATCCAGGTACTGGTTGTTTATAGCATCGATAGTCGCCTCCCTAAGACGTCAGAGCGCAGTGTAAAAGAGTTAATTGTGACTGTGCTCGTGCACGTGGGCATAGGCAAACAGTGTATACCTTATCAGACGCCACATAATGCAGTTTCTGATCAGGTCTGCTTGCTTAAAATACTGGAATTTAAAGGTTCAACAAACAGTTCAATTCTCAGTTCAGGACTATTTTCCCAACCTACACTCAGAGACAATCGACCCATCAGTACTATCAGTGCTTTGATTCTATATTTTCTTTGTACTGCACCCCCCCCCCCCCCCCCCCCCAAGATGCACCAGTGCCTATAGTGAGTGAGTGTTTGAGTGTTACGTCTAACCAACAGCTATGATCATACGGAGGCGGGACCGCGGTTTAAAGACTCATCCGAAAGCCGAAAGTCTGGAGAAGCCCGGGATCGATCCTCCGACCCCTGGTTTACAAGGTGAGTAGCATAACCTTTACGCGCGGAGGCTTCTAGCAGTGCCTAGAATTTCGAACTAAAACAGCGCTGTAAAGATTGTCTTTAGAAACTAGGTACAAAATGAGCCAGCGTATGACACAACCTATAATAAGACGTGTGCGCCCAACGAAGACTCAGATCAGCCTGCGCATCCGCACAGTCTGATCGGAGTCTTAGTTGTGCGCTCTAAGGATAGCGAAGGACCCAATGCTTCTTTTTCTCTGGTTTGACTATGTAGATGGGCAGACTGATCTGATTCTTCGCTGTGCGTACATGTAAGTTGTAGCAAATGCTGTGCCCCCACACAAATTGGAGTCGGAAGCAGTACTGTTATTTCCAAGACTGCTTATAATTATAAGCTTGCTCATTGGCAGAATTATACACAGAGTAACCGTATTTAAAACTATCATTTGGAGCGGTACCAGCGGTTTTACGGTCGGCATACGCTTCGTTTTGACGACGACGCGTCTTCGGAGCCGTGAAACGGATTTTGTGCAACCGAAAACCCGACGATTTACGACCCAAAATAACAATTTTAACAGTTTATATTTTTATGCACTTGTCCATGGTTTTGATTGTGGCGGCTATATAGAAGTCGAATTTTCCGCCCGTTCGTTAGTCGGTCAAGCCGTCAACATTTGCGACCACTCTAGCGTTTACCCTTGTGTTCAAGTCTATATCTCAAGAACTATAACAGCATCATTTATGTTACTTGGTACTGACTTGCATCTAGGGATGGCAAGTTTAATGCAAGCATGTATATTTGACCTTGACATTTCATGGTTCAGTGACTTTGGGAACTATTGCGAGCACCCTAGCGTTCTTTTTCTATTTTTTTTTTTTGTTTTGTTTTACGGCTCTTTCAAGATTATTTCACTCATATCGAGCCAATCGTTAATCAGAGGTGCGCGAAAACCGGAGTACCCCGAGAAAAACCACCTGACCTTCCGTTGGAGATTGCAGAACTTGGCGTCTCACATGTGACCCCAGGCAGGCTCGAACCCACAGCGGTGAGAGACCTAATGATTAAGAGTCAGCGCTCTTATCCCATAGGCCACGGAGGCCCGTTACACCCTAGCGTTCACCCTAATGTTCAAGTCCATTTCACAAGAATTATAAGAGCTTTATTTATGATACTTCATACAGACTTGCCTTCACTGCAGCTGGTGTTGTGCCGTGTGGCGGCCGTAAAACGTCTCCCCGTACATCAACCATAGTGTAGTTTATATTTTACTTTTGGTCCTTTGAGATCAGCGTGAATATTCTGAGAAATCAGAAATAAATTTTTGGTTTAGGCTCATATTCTAGACAGGTTTTTAAATATTTGGACCCCAATTTGATTTATATCAGTCTTTGTATCGACTGCCTATTCGAAATTTGCAAAATTGCAGTATGTTTCCTCTGGCTTTCTTTGCCGGATCATTACAGGGTCACTGATGAGGCTTTATTAGCCGAAACTACGTAGTATGACCCAACTTCTTTCTTTTGAATGTTTTCATTGCTCTTAAAGGAATTCATTTTTGATTTTTATTTGCCTTCACTGCAGCTGGTGTTGTGCCGTGTGGCGGCCGTAAAACGTCTCCCCGTACATCAACCATAGTGTAGTTTATATTTTACTTTTGGTCCTTTGAGATCAGCGTGAATATTCTGAGAAATCAGAAATAAATTTTTGGTTTAGACTCATATTCTAGACAGGTTTTTAAATATTTGGACCCCAATTTGATTTATATCAGTCTTTGTATCGACTGCCTATTCGAAATTTGCAAAATTGCAGTATGTTTCCTCTGGCTTTCTTTGCCGGATCATTACAGGGTCACTGATGAGGCTTTATTAGCCGAAACTACGTAGTATGACCCAACTTCTTTCTTTTGAATGTTTTCATTGCTCTTAAAGGAATTCATTTTTGATTTTTATTTGCATCTACGGATGGCAATTTTTATGCAAGTATACATATTTAACCTTGATCTACATTTTATGGTTCAATGACTTTGCGGAATAGTGTGACCGCCCTAGCGTTCATCCTACTGTTCAAAATTAAAACAAGAAACGATCAGGAACTGATACAACCAGAACCCAAATTGTCGAAACATGGAGTGACGACAGTAAATAAAACGGACCATTGGTAAACCGCGTCAGCAACTCTTTCCCAAACAGGTTGTGACTCAGACTATCCAAACCTAACTAAAACGTAGCAATATACATAATGGGGTAAAGAATCTAAATCACCAAACTAAAAAGACAAATGTAATTAAAAATGAACAACCAAATGTGGGGGAGAATCAGAATCATTAACATAACAACATACATAATTAGGGAAAGAATCATAACCAACAACACAAAACATGAAGGAATCACAGCAAAATCACCGACTGTGGACGGTCAGTAAGATTTACTGGTGGGTTTAAGTTAACTTTACGGGATCATCCCAACCCTCAAATCCATTTCTCAAGAATTATTATACCTTTATTAATGAAACTTCGTACAGACTTGCATCTAGGGATGACAATTATAATGCAGCATCCAAATTTGACCTTGACTTATATGTCATGGTAGACTTTGTTAACTACTGCGTCAACTCTAGGATTCACCCTAACGATCAAGTCTATTTCTTTAGGACGAAACGAGATTCTTTAATGATCATTATTGGTACAAATTTGCATCTAGGGATGACAACTTTAATGCAAGCATCCAGGTTTGACCTCGGCCTATATTTCGTTGTTCGTTGACTTTGCACCCAACAGGCGCGACATAGCCTTCGGCGGAATTCTTATTTGTTATTAATAATTCTTTTAATGGAACAAAAGAACTGCACAAAATCAAATACCAGTCAATGAAAAGCGATATCTTTCTCCCTTATGCTAACAACATAGCTTTTGAATAGTCGTTAGACCGCCGCATCGAGGTACTAATGAGTATCCATAATTCATGTTTGTATATCAAACATGACAATGTGCAACAAAAGGCATGCTATTCGTTGAATATGAAAGGAGTGGTATTAATTGTGTAGCTTTTACCAATTTTCTTTATTCCAGACACAGAAAACAGAATTATGACACTCGGAATTGTTGACAGCCATTCAGTTCTGAACATATGCGTCAGCGAACTCTATTCTTTGAATACACTCACTCATGAACACATTTGAACGACGCCAAACATAAATCACCATGTCCCAGACTGAAGGAATCGCCCAAAACCCAGAAACAAACGACCACTCTTATGATCCTGCTGGTTCTAAATGTGCCCCTTGCTCTGTCAGAGGCCGAGGGTGCTTAGCTTTCAGGTTTTGTATTAACTGTTATGAGCATTTATGTGAAGATTGTAGCGAATATCACAGAAAAGTCACATTAACACGCGGACATACGTTGTTAGAAGATAGTGACATTCCTAGTGATGTTTCGATCTTCAAGGATATGTCTAGATTGACATTCTGCAAACATCATGAAAACAGAGAGGTAGAATTCAAATGCAACACACATAATGCATTCATTTGTCCCATGTGTATTGTAGATGATCACAGATCATGTAACATGGTTGAGCCTATTAAAGATAATCTTTGTTGTAGAGATAATTTTGAAAAATACCTAACCCTGAAAAGGTCTTTTGAAGAATCACGTGAACGCTCCTTGGCAAGATTTGATAACAGGGAAACCTGCAAAATCGACGAACAGATATCTGAGGTCGTGGTTGATCTTAACAAGTTT
Source organism: Lucinisca nassula (assembly GCA_963580285.1). Lineage (NCBI taxonomy): Eukaryota > Metazoa > Mollusca > Bivalvia > Lucinida > Lucinidae > Lucinisca > Lucinisca nassula. Next base: position 129,487,046 of record OY757020.1, on the reverse strand, counting down.
GCTTCTTTTCTGAACACGGATTTGAGAAAAAGTGTAAATAGAAAAACGAAAGAAGAAAATGATATTTTATCAGCCTATATGTCGAAACTAGAAAGTTGTCATAATCGCCTGAATGCCAGTGTAAGTCTGGTCGACACAACACTTAAGTATGGAAATGATAAGCAACTAACTGTCTTGGCTAATGATATTAATGAACGTATTACCGATATGGAACAGACTGAGGAAACGCGAAAACATTATGAGCCAGAGCCGGTTAGCAAATTTCTGATTGAAGTCGCAGGTACGCTGGATAAAGTTAGAGAGGAGATCAAAAACGCAAAGGAACACATTTTGAATTTTCCTGTCATGGGTGCAAATGATTTTGAATTAGATCCTGCTTTGGTCAGTAACGACAAGGCTCAATCAAGTACAAACGAAGAGGCTCGGGGAGATTTGGGGCTGTTAGAAAGGTCTAATACAAAAATGCTTAGACCCGCTGAAGGTCACGAAGAATCAAATGATGCGAAAGACGTCAAAGGCCATTCTATTGAACGACAAGTTTCGTCTGATCACGAGATTGCCAATACGAGCAGGCAAACCATGCCGTTAAGTCCCTCTGAAAAGGCAGATGTTGACATTTCTTCAGAATCTGTATCTGTTTCTCTGTTGGAGTCCATAGTCCAATCAAATGGCAAATATGATATTTCGATTAAAGATCAGCACTCTAGAGACTATTGCGATCACAATACATCGTTGGTGTTTCAAAACGGTAATATGATGTTTATGGACAGCAGTAACGATACCATTAAATTGGTTGCCATAGACTTCAAGGTCTGTGCCGTTTACCACCTGAGAACTGAACCGAAAGACATGGCTTTGATAGAAGATGATTTAGTTGCAGTGCTTGAAGATGCAAATATAGTATTCTATAAAGTTTATCATACAGATACATTTCAAATTGTGCGCGAAAAGACTTTCAAAACAAAAAGGCTGCCGTGCTCTTTAACGCATACAGCTTGTGAATTAGCACTTTTATTTTCTGATAAGGACGAGGACAATCCAGAAACATACATTCAACTAAGAAACCTTGATAATCGTATCCTGAAGACAGTCGATGAATTCAGTGATACTAGATCTAATCCAGTTCATCTTCGTAGGCCTTGTCTGGTCAGAGACAGAAACACTGATGAGTTTATTATAGCAGAGGAAAGCAGAATCAGTGCGTTTGATCGCTCTGGAGAAATGAAATGGTACTACCACAGGCCAAGGTATTTAAAAAGTGTCGACTACGTTGCGTTTGACACAGAAGGAAATATTTATGTTTGCGACTTTAAATCTGGGACAGTCTTTCAGATTTCCTCTGATTCATATAAAATAAGCAGAGCCCTTATTTTTAATCTTGAGAGACCATCATCTGTTCTGTATAATCCAGTCAACAGAATGCTGGTTGTCGGATGCACGGGAAACGATTTCGTGTATACCTATCGTTTCACTTCGGGCATCAGGAACATATAAGATAACTGGTTCAAATCCTTTAAAAGCAATACTGGAACTCTGCTGTTGCTCGTAAGAACGTGTATTTTGAACATGTAAGCTGCGAGAGCAAGATCTGAATAAACTTCAGGGGCCAGTTGTTCAAATCATCGTTAGCTTAACGAGCTCGTTAGTGGTCATATTGTTAACTGTTCTAGCAAGTACAATATCAAACATTTTGGTATTTTTGCTGAAAAAATGTGAGCAGCTTTTGTGAATGCAACAAAAAATAGCATATTTGCCATAAATATTGATCAAAGTTTTAACGATACGTTAACTAACGATGTCGTTAGTTTTGAACAACTGGCCCCTGCTCTTTATCAGTCACAGCTCCAGATAAGGGGTACATGTTGCACGTGCACACAACACAGCTTTTTGTGAAGAAAAAGGGGACACTTATCCTGGTTCGGACTTGTAAACTTGAGTTATGACGACACTACAGATCTATTCAGATACAATGGATTTTGACAGACAAATATTTTGAACATCTTGTATCATTGATTTGTTCTGGTAATATTTCACATATACCAAATTTGTAAATATGCTGACGCTTTCTCCTTGATTATAGGTGTGTAAATAACAACTTGGTTGATATAAAAAGCAGACGTATTCCGAATAGGTTACTGCGAGTACAAGGCTTAAATAAACCGCAGACCTCCATGACAGTACCGAACTAATCCGCCACAAAGACATATTTTGCACAACTTGTATCAATTTTTGTTATGAATATATATTGTATAAAACAACGGCCTACGGCGATCGGGACTTCAAGAAATAGATTGGACTGCATGATGCCTCCGCGCAGGGCTGAAACGACCACACATGCTTAAAAAAAAAATAGAAAACAGAAAGTACTGGTTACCACCCAGGAAATCCTGCTCGTAATGCTCAGATGTGAGCGTGTAGCAGTAATAGGAGAGAGAGAGAGAGAGAGAGAGAGTACTGATAAACCGCTTAGAGGGTCTAAAAGAGAAGTGAAGGCAATGATCAGGACTCGATACAATTAACCCACAGCTCCCATCAGAGGCACCAAAGGGAAAGAAACATAAATATTAAACAACTAGACCCTAATGGAAACATCAATAGCGGAAAGCAAAAACGACAGTTACTTTCCTACAAAATGGCCAATTGGCTATCCAAAACATTATAATATAAGTCATACAAACACAAAGACAAACCATAACAATAATAAACCTCGACAGAAGAACCGCCTTGGAACGGTCAGTGAAACGAATTCCACCGAGGAGTTCTTAGCCTGCCCAGCCAAAGTGTAGCGAGTCTAACCATCCATGCATATAAACCCTATTTGTTTCAGTGGGCGGCAGGGCTGTAGAAGTCATTATCAGTTATCCTTTGTAACGCGTTGACCTGATAAAGATATGCTATCTCCGGACAAGTGAGCTTTATCACGCCAACGTGACATTGCAGTTTTATGAATGAAGCGGGCTTCTAGAAAAATGGCAAAAATGTTATTATTACTGGACAAAATGGAAAATTACTTGAAAAATATATGATAGGAAAAAATATGGTCATATATCGACCTGCGGAATGTTCGGACGCACTGAGGACCATCGATAACTGATCGAAAATTGCTAATTTAAGAGTGTACAAGGGGGTAAACTGATAAATACAATACCAGATTCGTGTCATTTGATATCAAGTTTATCAGGCTCGGCTTAGAGAACGCATGTAGAATCGCTCGGCATGTCTCGCGATTCTACAAGCGTTCTCGAAGCCTTGCCTGATAAAATTGATATCAAAAGACACGAACCTGGTATTCTCTATTTTCATCTCAGTGTGGGGTAAAAGTCCCACAAAATTGTAAGCAACGTCTCCGATATGACCTGTACAGTGTTGACGGGGACGTTAAACCTCAAACGAACAAATGTTTATCATATGACGTCGCGTCAGAGTGTGTAATAACGCCATGGCATAAATTCAATAATCCACTAGTGGATTAAATATGCAAATTAGTTAGATATGCCCCGTAACGTTACATGTACGACGTCCTGTACGACGTCCTTTACTAATGGTGGAATAGTGACATTTTTATTAAAAAAATCGTGAATAGCATGCGTTTTAATCGACATATGATAAATAGAATCTTGCATTCCTGCTCATGTATTATTTAATTTATTAAACTCATTGAGGAAAAAGGAATAAATGCTCGGCAAAGCCTCGCATTTTATCCCTTTTCCTCAACTCGTTTAATAAATCCAATAATACATGAACACTCATATAAGATCCTCTATGTCAGCAATTTATTAAACTGGTTGAGGAAAAGGTATCAAATGCTCGGCAAAGCCTCGCTTTTTCCTCAACTCGTTTAATAAATCCAATGATACATGAACACTCATGTAAGATCCTCTATGTCATCAATTTATTAAACTCGTTGAGGAAAAGGTATCAAATGCTCGGCAAAGCCTCGCATTTTATCCCTTTTTCCTCAACTCGTTTAATAAATCCAATAATACATGACCACTCATATAAGATCCTCTATGTAAAATAAATTGGGCTATCTCATGAGAAAATGATTTTTACCGCATAAGCGGACAAAATAGAATATGTCGAGCCTGTCAACTAATGGTGCTAGATGTATCACTTAATTCCAATTCTCTATCATTATGTACATTTTGAGCGATTTGTTTGGTTTAAATAAAATGTTTATAATTCGATAAATTTCATGAACAAGAATATGAGAACTAATCAAACAGCCAATTATAGACGTTATATAACATGATGTCAAAGTGCACGTTTTGAAACCGCGCGTTTCGCCATTATATAAAAGACGTCAACAGCGTTCGATCATAAGATGGCAAACTACGAGGACTGTTCAAATATGAATGCAAGTAGAACGTTTTCTCATGCATTAATGCGAAAATCACCTGGAAATAAATATCACAGCGTAGAAAAACATTTTACCTATACATTGATACCAAACCTGTTAAAATCGGTGCACTTTAGTCATGTATATCGTTCGATAAACACTGTCTACTCTTGTATACTAATACAAAACATGGTTGGAAGAAGGTCAGAGTACGCCGTTGAAATACGGTCCTATATTAAGAATCGTTGTATTCTTGGTATACGGTGCAAAGACATTTTTGATGAAATATGTTCGGTTTATGGGCATAATGAAATGTCTTTTCCGACAGTTTTTCGTTGGTGTAAGAAATTCAGCTGTGGGCTAGGCTCAACAGAAGATGCACCACATGATCGTCGGCCGAAAAGAGCAACATCTGCCAAGATGGTTGCTAGAGTGAAAGAAATAGTTGCTACCGATGCACGATACACCACTAGGCAAATAGCTAGTATGGTTGGTATCTCATTAGGAGCAGCTCATACAATTCTGAAACGGGATTTGAAAATGAGAAAGATCTGTGCTAGATGGATTCCCCATCTGTTGACAGATGAGCAGAAAAAGACACGCGCTCAGTGCGCCAAGAAGTTGCTTAAAATGTCTCCAAATCACAATGCACGGTCTTTTGCTAATGTCGTCACAGGTGACGAGACATTGGTTCACTTTTTTAGCCAAAACGAAAGATTCAGAACAAAATATGGGCAACAAAGTATTGCAAAAGACCATGCATTGCAAAGCGGACCATGAGCGTCAAGAAGGTAATGTATGCCATATTCTTTTCAAATCAGGGCCCTGCTATTCAGGTTGCTGTGCCTAAAGGCCAATCTTGTAAATGCGAAGTTTTACAAGAATAAAGTTCTTCGAAAATTGAAGAAATATTTCAAAGAACGAAGACCCGCAACTGGTTTGGCCAATGTCAGATTGCTACATGACAATGCGTCATCGCACAAGGCGTTCATTTTGCAAGACTATCTGAAGCAGAAAAAGGTTGTTGAACTCCCTCACCCCCCCCCCCCCCCGTATTCCCCTGACCTTGCCCCTTGTGACTCTTTTTTTTGTTCCCGCGGCTGAAAAAATACCTTTCTGGTCGAAAATTTGAACAGCGCAAACACCTCGGTTCTGCAATATTCCAGTGCCTTCATAGTATACCTCGAAAAGACTACCAAAATGCATTCAATGATTGGATCAGAAGACTGAAAGTTTGTATATCTGTTAAAGGGGAATACTTTGGGGGGACAAAATAAATTTTTCATCGAAATCTATCACGGAATCATTTTTATGTGCTTAGTTGCATTCATATTTGAACAGTCCTCGTATTCAAAACAGAAATGTTATAAAGACAAATAAACTGAATTTAAAGACTTGACGTTTTTTCGCTTGGGTTTCTTTCAAAGATGGCAGCTGCTGATGGAATAATTATTCCGCCATGGTCGTTGGAAAGTTAATTCTTACGCCTTTGAAAGAATTCCTAAAATTGCGGTGATTATTCTAACATTTCGATGTCAAAATTGGAATTATAAGGAGTGAATTATCATTTTTGTGGATTTTATCGATGTGTAAACTCCGGCAAATCACTGTCGGAACTCATTTTTGATTTTTATTTGCCTTCACTGCAGCTGGTGTTGTGCCGTGTGGCGGCCGTAAAACGTCTCCCCGTACATCAACCATAGTGCAGTTATATTTTACTTTTGGTCCTTTGAGATCAGCGTGAATATTCTGATAAAAATCAGAAATAAATTATTGGTTTAGACTAATATTCTAGACAGGTTTTTAATTATTTGGACCCCGTTTTGATTTATATCAGTCTTCGTATCGACTGCCTATTCGAAATTCGCAAAATTGCAGTATGTTTCCTCTGGCTTTCTTTGCCGGATCATTACAGGGTCACTGATGAGGCTTTGTTAGCCGAAACTACGTAGTATGACCCATCTTCTTTCTTATGAATGTTTTCATTGCTCTTAAAGGAACTCGTTTTTGATTTTTATTTATACAGTTTGTGAGTGATTCGCCGGGGTTTACACATCGATAAAATCCACAAAAATGAAATTCATTCCTATATTACAGGAGGCTATCTCCTGACCCCACTTGATCAAAGGATCGCTAGCTTAACGAGCCCGTTAATGGTCAGATTGTTAACTGTTTTAGAAAGTGCAATTTAGTAAGAAAAGATCACTTAGTAAAGGCCACAATCAAGAACGCATCTACCTCAAGTCACCTAAAGAAAGTAAGTGACATGAAGGCACATACAAAAACAGACGAAACTTGAATCCGGTTAACAATAACTACACTGCAAAAGAACGACCGCCTTCAGACGGTCAGTAATAAAGCTACTGGGGGCTTCAACTCCGACCTTTATGAAATTTCAACCCTCGCCCACAGTTCCAGTGCAGTATCAAACATAATAACAAAAACAAATTGGTCCGCATGGAGAAAACATGTTCACTCCATATTTTCCAGTTATGTGGTGTTTTCCTTGCTTCCAAATGATAACCCTTTCTACGCGTTAGAACATATTTAACGTCACTACAACTGGTGTCTGGGAATGTGTTACGGCTGTAAAAAGTCTCCCTGCCCTAAGGGTAGCCCTTTCTAGAACATATTTAACGTCACTACAGCTGGTGTCTGGGGATGAGGGGCGGCTGTAAACAGTCTCCCTGCCCTACATCATATACTGTAGTTTTTATTTTCGTGTCCTTTGGGATCATTGATTCCATTGTGGAATTTCGAAAATATTTGAGGGTCACTGGTGAGGCCTATTTGGCCGCAACTAGGTAGTCTGGCCCAGAAAACATGTACGCTCCATATTTTCCAGTTATGTGGTGTATTGCTAGCTCAACAGTGAGTCAAGATAAAATACATGGTAACATGGTCATGTATAGATTCATGCTATCATGATTCAAGGTTGAGGACTCAACAAAAATCCGATATCAAAGTAGAAGAAAAGCATCAGTTGGATCACGGAGGGTCGAAACCAGGAAATATCAGGCTCCGCCCCTCTTGAATTCAAAAGATTTAGGATGGGGCCGTCTTAGAGTCTGATGTCCAGCCCACCGCTGTGCAACCGAAGAGCGAAGCAAGGTCGTACACTGTAAAACAGTTGACGAACAAAGGCCGACTATCTTATATAGTGGTATTTTGCTGTAAAATGTAAGTAGCTTCTGCAAAATCTACTCACATTTATCAGCAAATATTTTACCATTTTGATCAAAGTTTTAACGATATGTCAGCTTATTTGAACAACTGGCCCCTGGTCTTTACTGCATGTCTGTGAGCTGAAAAGGCTCTGTTGAGACTGGGCGCGACTTAAGGGGACTGGAAACACCTGACAGATTTTTCCGCCATTTTTCAAAGGGAGGCAACGTTCGGAACTTCCTGTTCGCTTTTCTATAAGTTATGTGTGGGGTAAGCATTGAAAAAGCGGTCTACTCTTAAAGGAAAGAATCATTTCATTTAAGAGGTGACCCCTATTGAAATGGAAGACAAAAATACTTTTGCAGGAGTTGCTCCCCCCCCCCCCCACTCCCTAATTGGGGGGTGGGGGTGGGGACCAGACCCTAGTGGAAACATCAGTAGTGGAAAGCCAAAAGGACAGTTACTTTCTTACAAAATGGCAAAATGGCTATCCAAAACATAATAACATAAGCGATACAAACACTTAAAGACAAACCATAACAAAATAAACCGCGGCAGAAGAACCGCCTTGGAACGGTCAGTGAAACGAATTCTACTGAGGAATTCTAAACCTGCCCAGCCAAAGTGTAGCGAGTCGGACCATCCGTGCATATAGACCCTATTTGTTTCAGTGGGCGGCAGGGCTGTAGAAGTCATTTCATCTCAGTGTGGGTTAAAAGTCCCACAAAATTGGAAGCAACGTCTCCAAAATGACCTATACAGTGTTGACGGGGACGTTAAACCTCAAACAAACAAATGATTTTTAGCATATGACGTCGCGTCTGAGAGTGTAATAATGCCATGTAATAAATAGAGGATATTTACTTTTTTGAGGTGGATACCAAAAATATTTCATCGAGTATGTTGAAAACACCATAATTTTCACGAGTGCGAAGCACGAGTGAAAATTCGGGTGTTTTCAACACACGAGGTTAAATACGTTTGGTATCCGCCGAAAAAAAAGGTAATGTTTTTCTTATTTTTTAATTTATTAGGACACTCACGGTAATTGATTGACCCGTGGCGGTGACGTCACGATTTTAAACCTGGCTACATGACGTCTCAACTGTCAGTTTCAAAGCATTAACAAATCGCCATTTTGATTTCAGCATTTTTAGCTCACCTGTCACGTAGTGACAAGGTGAGCTTTTGTGATCACATTTTGTCCGTCGTCCGTCGTGCGTGCGTGCGTGCGTGCGTAAACAATTTCTTGTCCGCATGATAGCATCTTCATTTATGATTTGATTTTAACCAGACTCGCACACAACTTGTACCACCATGAGATCTGGGTTCCTTTCTTGAACCAGCCATATCCCATCATGTGTTACGGAGTTACGGCCCCTGAAAGGGCAAAAATTGCCTATTTTGGTCTTGTCCGCACGATAGCATCTTCATTTATGATTTGATTTTAACCAGACTTGCACACAACTTGTACCACCATGAGATCTGGGTTCCTTTCTTGAACCAGCCATATCCCATCATGTGTTACGGAGTTACGGCCCCTGAAAGGGCAAAATTTTCCTATTTTTATCTTGTCTGCATGATAGCTGTTTCATTTATGATTTGATTTTAACTAAACTTACACACAATTTGTACCACCTCAAAATCTTGGTTCCTTTCTTGAACCAGCCATATCCCATCATGGGTGCCAGAGTTATGGCTCCTGAAAAGGCAACAATTTCCTATTTTTGGTATTGTCTGCGCAATAGCCGTTTCATTTATCATTTGATTTTAACCAAACTTACACACAATTTATACCACAACAAGATCTTAGTTCCTTTCTTGAACCAGGCATATCACATCAAGGTTACTCGAGTTATGGCCCCTGAAAGGGCAAAAATTGGCTGTTTTGGTCTTGTCTGCATGATAGCTGTTTTGTTTATAATATAATTTTAACCAAAATTACACACAACCTGAAGCACCATAGGATCTTGGTTCCTTTGTTGAACCACCCATATCCCATCATCTGTTCCAGAGTTATGACCCCTGAAAGGGCACAAATTGCCTACTTTGGTCTTATCTGCACAATAGCCGTTTCATTTATGATTTGATTTTAACCAAACTTGCACACAACTTAAACCACCATAAGATCTTGGTTTCTTTGTTCAAATTTGAATAAGGGTCATGTCTGGTCAAAAATGAGGTCACTAGGTCAAATCATAAAAAAAAACCTTGTGGACACTCTAGAGGCCACATTTTAAGTCCAATCATCATGAAACTTACTCAGAATGATTGCCTTGATGAAATCTTGGCCAAGTTTGAATATGAGTAATGTCAGGTCAAAAAGTAGGTCAGTAGGTCAAATCATGCAAAAACCTTGTGAACACTTCAAGAGGCCAAAGTTTTGATCCGATTGTCATCAGTCTTGCTCAGAATGATCATCTTGACAATATCTGGGTCAGGTTCGAATATGGGTCATGTCTGGTCAAAAAGTAGGTCAGTAGGTCAAATCATAGAAAAACCTTGTGAACACTCTAGAGGCCACAGTTTTGGTCAGATCGTCATCAAACTTGCTCAGAATGATTGTCTTAACAATATCTTGGTCAAGTTCAAATATGGGTCATGTCGGGTCACAATGTAGGTCATTAAGTCAAATCATAGAAAAAACTTGTAAATACACTAGAGGCCATAGTTTTGGTCCTAATATCATCAAACTTGCCCAGAATGATTATCTTGACAATATGTCAGTCAAGTTTGAATATAGGTCATGTCGGGTCAAAAAGTAGGTCAGTAGATCAAATCAGAGTAAAACCTTGTGAACACACCAGTTTTGGTCCGATCATCATCAAACTTGTCCAGAATGATCATCTTGACAATGTCTCAGTCAAGTTCAAATATGGGTGTTGTCTGGTCAAACATTAGGTCAGTAGGTCAAATCATAGAAAAACCTTGTGAACACACGAGAGGCCACAGGTTTGGTCCAATCATCAAACTTACTCCGAATGATCATCATGATAATATCTTGGTCACGTTTGAATATGGGTCATGTCGGGTCACAAAGTAGGCCAGTATGTCAAATCATAGAAAAACCTTGTGAATACACTAGAGGCCACAGTTTTGGTCCAATCAGCATCAAACATGCCCAGAATGATCATCTTGACAATGTCTTGGTCAAGTTTGAATATGGGTCATGTTGGGTCAAAAAGTAGGTCAGTAGGTGAAATCAGAGAAAAACCTTGTGAACACTCTAGAGCCTACCGTTATGCTCCGATCATCATAAAACTTGCCCAGAATGATCATCTTGACAATATCAGTTTTGTCTGGTCAAAAAGTAGGTCAGTAGGTCAAATCATGGAAAAACCTTGTGAACACTCTAGTAGCAACATTTTCAGACTAAACTTCATTAAACTTGCTCAAAACGATCACCTCGACAAAATCTTAGCCAAGTTCGAATATGGGTCATGTCCAGTGAAAAATAAGGTCATAGGAAAACCTTGTGAACACTCTAGAGGCCACATTTTAAGTCCATTCGTCATGAAACTTACTAAAAATGATTGCCTTGATGAAATCAGGGTCAAGTTCGAAAAAGGGTCCAGTCAAACAGTAGGTCAGTAGGTCAAATCATGGAAAAATCTTGTGAACACTGTAGCAGCCACATCATGATCCTGAACATCATGAAACTTGCTCCTAAAATCATCTTTACAAAATCTCAATCAAGTTCAAATATGGGTCATGTCTGGTCAAAAATGAGGTCAGTAGGTCAGGTCATAGAAAAATCTTGCGAACACTCTAGATGCCACATTTTAAGTGCAATCTTCATTACACTTGCTCAGAATGATGCCTCTTTGACGTCTTGGTCAGGTTTGAATATGGGTCATGTCTGGCTAAAAAGTAGGTCAATAGGTCAGATAAAAAAACTAAGTTTGTATAAACATGGACAATGACTGGATGTACCGTATATAACAGAATAAAGGTCAGTGGTCCTAAACTCTTGGAGTTATGTCCCTTGGTAGGTGTTCAAAAATCAAAATGCTTTTTGCTTCACTTTCATATTTTTGTTCCTATTTCAATGAAACTTATACCATACTTTGTCTCTAAGATAAGGAAGGTGTAATGGTGGAATAATGGCCAAGGGTCCATAACTCTTGGATTTTTAAACATCAAAATTTTCCAGCTCTCATCTCATAGCCCTGTAGCAGAACTATAGTCAGATTACCTGACAGCTCTACTTATACCCCCGGCATACACAGTATGCCATGGGGGTATATAGTTTTCGTATTTTCTGTGTGTTTGTGTGTGTGTTTGTGTGTCTGTTAACATTTTTGTGTCCGCTCCATAACTTTTGAACGGCTCGACATATTTTCATGAAACTTCACATAAATGTTAAACACCATGAGACGACGTGCAGAACACAAGAACCGTAACTGTTGCTTTTCTACTTTCAGAGTTATTGCCCTTTGTATGTTTTAACTTGCATTTTCGTGTCCCCTCCGTAACTTTTCAACCACTTGATATATTTTCATGAAACTTCACATAAATGTTAAACACCATGAGACGACGTGCAGAACACACGAATGTAATTCTTGCTTTCTACTTTCAGAGTTATTGCCCTTTGTATGTTTTAACTTGTATTTTCGTGTCCACTCCAGAACTTTTCAACCGCTTGATATATTTTCATGAAACTTCACATAAATGTTAAACACCATGAGACGACGTACCGAACACATGAACCGTAACTCTTGCTTTTCTACCTTCATAGTTATTGCCCTTTGTATGTTTTAACTTGCATTTTTGTGTCCGCTCCATAACTTTTCAACTGCTCGATATATTTTCATGAAACTTCACATAAATGTTTAACACCATGAGACTACGTGCAGAACACATGAACCTTAACTCTTGCTTTTCTACTTTCAGAGTTATTGCCCTTTGTATGTTTTAACTTGCATTTTGTGTCCGCTCCATAACTTTTCAACCGCTTGATATAGTTTCATGAAACTTCACATGAATGTTAAACACCATGAGACGACGTGCAGAACACATGAACCGTAACTCTTGCTTTTCTACTTTCAGAGTTATTGCCCTTTGTATGTTTTAACTTGCATTTTCGTGTCCACTCCATAACTTTTCAACCGCTATATATGTTTTCATGAAACTTCACATATGTTAAACACCATGAGACGACGTGCAGAACAAATGAACGGTAACTCTTGCTTTCCTACTTTCAGAGTTATTGCCCTTTGAATATTAAGAGTTTTACCATACACTTGTGTCCGCTCTGTAACTTTAAAACCGTTTGAGATAATTTCATGAAACTTCAAACAAATGTAAAGCAAGATAATAGGATGGGCAGAACACAAGAACCATAACTCTTTTTTGCATACATTACAAATTATTTCCCTTTGAAGATTGTAAATTATGTGTTTGCTAACATTTTCGTGTCTTCTCCATTACTTTTAAACGGCTTGACATATTTTCATGAAACTCCACACGAATGTTTAACACCATGAGACAACGTGCAGAACACATGAACCATAACTCTTGCTTTCCTTCTTTCAGAGTTATTGCCCTTTGAATCTTGAAAATGGCCATTCTATGGAATATGGCCTGTATATGCAAAGAAGCTTTTGACATTGCTTTTTTCAGCTGAGGTGAGGGCACTGGCCGGGGGTATACGTGCCCCACTGGGCACTTTTGTCAAGTTTTGATTAGTCATTCTTTTCAGTGATCTTCTTCTTTTCAGGAGCTGGGTACACAGACCAGAAGATATTTTTCAACATTCTTTAAAATTCTGCACTTGCAGAATTGTACCCATTATTTGAAAATGATTGCATTCAACTAAATACACATTGTTCTGTCTTAATATTGATTACTAAGACATTATGATGTGGGTAAAACAGGTATTCCTGTACCGGGTAAGTGCCATTGGTAAAAGAGGAAATTTAATTTGTCAATTCTGTGAAAACAAAATAATTCTTTATATTTTGTTTGTTGCAACATCTGAAACAATTTTGTAACAAAGTTAGTATTTTCTAAAACTTATAAATATCATATGCTCACATACAAAAACTTTTATGGCAAAAATTATCAATGCACAAGTGGGTCTCTTCTTGGGATAATGCCTCCTTGCTGATCACGGTGTTTCCTTTGTATGATTGTAAATTGTGACTATTCAGTTTTGTTTCTTCATAAAATTACTATGTCTTTTCTTTTCTTTTTTAGTATCGACAAACAGATTTTCTATCTGAACATTCTTCTGTGAACAATTGTGTTTAACAATTATTTATATTCATAACTATTTTTACTGTACATTAATTTTTGTGAGACTCAAATTTGTGTTGGATTGAGGAATAAGGATGCCACGTTTATTGAAAAAGTCTTTAAACCAAAGGAGAAAGGAAGACAGAGTTAGAAAGGAAAGAAGAAGACATGAAGTATCAGATGTGGAATCTCCTGGTGTGGCAGTACAGATGGGTGTTATTGGTGTATCAGATGGGGGCCTAGCCCACCCTTTCCTTTCATCTGTTTCAGATGAAGGGCCATCTGTGTCTATGGGTGTTATTGGTTTATCAGATGGGGGTCTATCCCAGCCCACAGAAAAACCATCTGTGTTCATCGAAGAGTCACCTGAAAATATGTCTGAAAATGTGTCTGAAAACATGTCTGAATACTTGTCTGAAAATGTGTCTGAAAACTTGTCTGAAAACATGTCTGAATACTTGTCTGAAAATGTGTCTGAAAAATTGTCTGAAAACATGTCTGAATACTTGTCCGAAAACTTATATGAAAACAAGACTGACTGTCTTTCCAGTTATTGTTGTGAACCTTTGGAAAATGTTATAGAAAGTTCTTCAAATACCTGTATACATGAAACAATGAGATCTAATGTAAATTTAAGAGAACGGAACTGTTTGATGGATTCTAATAAGCCATTGTATAGTGCCATTCCAGCAAGTGAACATGCTGAAACAATGCTATGGAATCCTTCTATTGGTCCATTTAATTCTGTCAAATTTGAACTGGGATCTTTTCACCAAGGTTCTGAAATATTTAGCAATGAGTCCAGAGGATGTCAATGCACTGCAAATGCTCTTTGTTCATTAATATATGCAGTCTACTCGGACATTTCTTGTAGTACAGATTTAGACAACATTCTTTTAGCTGGAGATTGTCTGTATGTTAAGATTATATGTGAATTAAAGGCTAAAGGTAAATTCAGAAGTAAGTTGCTCAACTTTGATGAACTCCCAAGATTAGTTTCAATTTTAAACAAAGAAGTCGTTGTTAAAAAATCTGCTATTATGACAGGTCTTTGCACAGAACAGTTTGTCAATACCAGTTTACCTACTCTTCACCAAGCATTATACACTGCTTTACAATGTTCTTCAAATGTTTTAATAATGATAGGTTCAGTTTGTTCTTCTGTGTTCAAGAGAGATTGCAAATATTTTATATTTGATTCACATTCCCATGGTTTCAATGGATTATCAGTTCCAGATGGAAAATCATTACTAGCTGCTTTCAGTTGTTCAGATGATCTAGTTACATTTCTATATGTGTTGTATGAAAGTATGATGATTTCTCTTTCGACACAGTTCGAAATTCTTCCTATAGACTTTGACTTATCTGATCTTGAGCATAATTCAGCATTTGATATTGAAAATAGTGCAGAGTGTCATACTGGCACTCCATATGACTATTCTTGGAAATCTGTAACTTACAAGAGAAAGATGTCTGAAAGCCATATGAGGAATGCACATGCAGGAGAAGACTTTTTTGATGATACAAGTAGTGAGAGTCATGCAACCCTTATTGGCAAATACTAGAAGGATCAAAAACATAGACTTGAACAGAAGACTGGAAATAGCACAAAGGTAACTAAAAATCAAAAGATTAGGAACAAAGAGAAAACAAATAAGAAAAAAATTACAGACAGAAAAGAATATATGAGAGCTTATATGCAGAAACTGAGGCAGTGCTCTAACTTCAAAGTAAAAGACAAAGAGTATACACTTCAATCTATGCAGAGTGCTAGACAATCTGAAGAATACCAAAAAAAGGATAGAGAATATACGCTTAAATCTATGAAGAGTGCTAGACAGTCTGAAGAATACAGAAAAAAGGATAGAGAATATACGCTTAAATCTATGCAGAGTGCTAGACAATCTGAAGAATACCAAAAGAAGGACAGAGAATATACACTTAAATCTATGCAAAGTGCTAGACAATCTGAAGAATACCAAAAAAAGGATAGAGAATATACACTTAAATCTATGCAGAGTGCTAGACAATCTGAAGAATACCAAAAAAAGGATAGAGAATATACACTTAAATCTATGCAGAGTGCTAGACAATCTGAAGAATACAGAAAAAAGGATAGAGAATATACGCTTAAATCTATGCAGAGTGCTAGACAATCTGAAGAATACCAAAAAAAGGATAGAGAATATACGCTTAAATCTAAGCAGAGTGCTAGACAATCTGAAGAATACAGAAAAAAGGATAGAGAATATACACTTAAATCTATGCAGAGTGCTAGACAATCTGAAGAAAACAGGAGAAAAGACAAAGCTATGACAAAGGCATGTAAGAGAAGAGCTAGATTGATAGATGAATATAAAAGATGGGAAAGTGAAAAGAAACGAGAATATAGAAAAAGCCATGAATTCAAACAGAAAGACATTGATATACAAAATCGGTCAAAGAGGAAGGCAAGGTCAGATCCATATATATTAGAACAAGAAAGGGTTGCAAAACAACAATGGAGGTTAAATGAAAGAAACAAAAATTGTGAAAACATTACAGACTGTAAAAGAAAAGCTGCCAAGCGTAAAGATCCATCCTTTTCACAAGTTGAAAAGATCAACAGAAAGCGCCGAAATTGTGGTAGTGATATTGATGTTTGTATCGAAAAGTTTCACAAGAATATATCAGTTGGACCTGTCTATGTATGTAGTTGTTGTCAACAGACATGGTTTGAAGAGACTGTATCAAAAGCTAAAACATTTGTTTGTAAAGACAAGGAAAAATACTTAACAGGTGTGAAATCAGTCAATGAAGAAGAATGGATATGTTGCACATGCAAAGACAATATTAAATGTGGTAAAGTCCCAAAATTGTCTGTTTTAAATGGAATGAAGTGGCCACCAAAACCCAAAGAACTGGAGCTGTTTCCCCTTGAAGAACGCCTTATTGCTTTACGTATACCGTTCATGCAGATGCGAGAACTACCCAGAGGTCGCCAGTTATCAGTAAAAGGAAATGTTGTTAATGTACCTGTTGATATTCAACCAGTTGTAAATGCTTTGCCAAGACCGTTTGACGAAAATGTTACAGTTGTAGTGAAATTGAAGAAGAAGATGTCATTTAACTCATATGTTTTCTCAGAAAATGTCCGACCTTTCCATGTACTGTGTGCTTTGCACTGGCTATTGAGTGGCAGTGAATTGTACAAACAAGCAAATGTTGAAATTGATCAGCAGTGGATAAAGAAAATCACAGATGAAAGCAATGAAACCCTTCATGCATTTTTGGAGTCACACAAAACACCTTGTTCAGAAACAAATGATGTTGGTTTTGATGATATTACTCATGATGAGAACCAAGCTGAGATAATACATAATTTTTTCGAGTGGTGTACAGAGGAATGTTCAAAATATGATATTGTTGATTTTGATGATGTTGTTAGTGAAATATGTGACAGTTGTTCAAGTGATCAGATTGATAATATTTCAAATGATAATACTTCTCATGTCGAAGAACTTTATGATTCAGATGCAGAAGAAATCACACAGGAAAATGTGGGAAATATTGACACTCTATTGGATGATGCAGATCTTGAAAACAGAAACTCTACTTTCACATTTGCTCCTGGAGAAGGCCAGCGACCTCTCAGTATATTTCAAGATAAAGATTCAGAATATCTTTGTTTTCCAACCATATTTTGTGGACAGAGGCGAATAGCTAATGATGACAGACAGGTGCCTGTACATTATAGTGATATTGCAAAGTGGGAATTGAGAAGTCAGGATAGGCGGGCTGCTAACAGTGTACCCAATATATTTTTTAAACTGAAAAAAAATACAAATGAAGCAATTGAACGATAAAGCAAACCTTGCTGTTAGAAGGTGTCAGACTGGAACAAATAAGATTACTGCTGTACAAGCAAGAAACTCCGAATGCATTGACAGTATTGTAAAAAATGATGAAGGTTACTATTTGTTTAAGCAGCTAAGAAATTCTCCTGCATATTTAGAATCTAGAAAAAAAGATGTTTATGCTATGATTCGACAGTTGGGTTTGCCAACTTGGTTCATGTCATTGTCCTCGGCTGATACAAGATGGATTGACCTTTTGAAAATGTTAGCTATCTTAAATAAAAATTTGAAATACACTGATGATCAAATTGAAAACTTGACTTGGGAACAAAAGATAAAACTCATTCAATCAGATCCAGTCACTTGTTCCAGGTATTTCGAGCACAGAGTTAAAGAATTCATCAACACAGTTCTAAAGAGTGAACACGAACCTCTTGGAAAAGTTGTTGATTACTTTTTTAGAGTGGAATTTCAGCAACGTGGATCGCCACACATTCACATGATTGTATGGGTACAAAATGCCCCAAAATTCAATGTGGATTCGGATGCAGAGTTGGCTGTTTATGTAGATCAGTATCTGAAATGTTCTCTAGACAATCCAAACCTTGGTCGTTTAATAGAACTTCAAATTCACAAACATTCTAGAACGTGTAGAAAACGAGAAGATAAAATATGTCGATTTGGTTATCCTCTTCCACCTCTTTCCAAAACTATGGTCTTGCAGCCTCTGGAAACCGAAAAAGACAAGTATTATAAACTGTACCAAAACATACAGAAAACAATGAACAATAAGAAAGATGGATATGATATGTCTTATGAAGAATTTCTGAAAGATGTTGTCCAAATGAGTGAGAAAGAATACATTAAATGCATTAGAAGTTCCTTAAACTCTTCAAAAGTGTTTTTGAAAAGAAATCCGAGTGAGATCCGTGTAAATTTGTACAATGATAGTGTATTAAAAGCATGGAAGGCAAACACTGACATTCAATTTGTGTTAGATCCATATGCTTGTGCTATGTATATAGTTTCATATATTAGTAAATCTCAAAGAGGGATGAGTAATTTGTTGCATGCAGCTGCAAAAGAAGCTAGGAATGGCAATATGGATCTCAAAAGACAAGTTAGACATATTGGAAATGTATTTTCAAACAGTGTTGAAGTAAGTGCACAAGAGGCAGTTTATCTGGTACTGCAAATGCCATTGACTAAAAGTTCAAGGAGTGTTGTCTTTATAAATACTTCACTTCCAAACCAGAGAGTACAGCTATTGAAACCAAAATCAGTGCTTGATGAATTGCCGGCAGACTCAACAGATGTAATGTCAGACAATAAAATTAAAAGATACTCAAAGCGTCCAAAACCTTTGGAAAGTTATTGTTTAGCCGATTATGTGTCAGAGTTGGAAGTAATTTATCCAAATGGCCAGAATGACAATAAAGAGGAGGAAGAGCAAGCTGTTGAGAAAGATGCAGAAATGTCAGATGAAGAAAGCTTTCGTGATGGTGAAACTATTTTAACTTTAAAGAATGGCATAAAAATCAAACGATGTCGTAATTCTAAAATAATTAGGTATGTGAGATTCAATCACAAAACAGATGAAGAGAACTACTATAGAGAGAAACTTTTACTTTTCCACCCATGGAGAAAGGAAGAGACTGACTTACTTGGAACTTTTAGAACATATAAAGAACACTATGAGTCTATCAAGCATGTGATAGATCATAAATGCTCAACTTATGAACATCATGCTGAAGAGTTGGAATTAGCAAGAGACTTGGCAGAAATGGAATATGATGCATTTGATGAAACTGCACCAAGTACACAACAAGTTGAAGGTGATGATGCTGAAATGGAACCAATTCAGTCAGAAGAATTTATATATTTTAATCCTGATAGACCTGAACATAGGGATTATGATATAGGGACTGAAATTGGCTGTTATGTTTCTGCACCCCAAATTGATGTAAATGAAAATATCCTGTCAGATATTGATTATAGAAAGCTCCTGCAGTGTTTAAATTGTAAACAAAAGCAGTTTTACTATCATGTGATTCACTGGATTAAAACAAAGGATGCCCCTTTATATGCATTTCTTTCTGGTGGAGCTGGTGTTGGGAAAAATCTAGTTATTCGAGCATTGTATCAGACTTTGTTTAGAATATTAAATTTGAAAGAAGGAGAAGATGTGGATCATACAAGGGTTCTTCTATGTGCATTTACAGGAAAAGCAGCATTTAATATTAATGGTTCTACCATCTCATCTGCATTTAAACAAAAGTATAAGCAGTCAGATCAAACATTAACTTGTGACAGTCTGAATACCTTTAGATCAAAGTACCGTGATTTGTCAGTTGTGATTATTGATGAAATTTCAATGGTTAGTAATTCTATGTTGAATTTTATTGATCAGAGACTTCAAGCATTGAAAGGAACAAGAACACCTTTTGGTGGTGTTAGCATTATTGCTGTTGGTGATCTTTACCAGTTAAAACCAGTGAGTGGTGATTGGATATTTAATGACATGAAACATGATGCGGCTGCTTTGTCACAAAATCTGTGGAAAGACTTGTTTACTATGTTTGAATTAACAGAAATTATGAGACAGAAAGATGACCTTCAATTTGCAGAATTGTTAAATAGATTAAGGACGAATTCCTTGACTGCTGAAGACAAGACTAGATTTAAGCAGTGTGAAATTACTACAAATGATGTTGAGTATCAGAAAAATGCACCTCACCTCTTTGCAGAAAACTATTTCATGCATGTTTTTAATAATGAAATTATAAGAAGTATGGCAACAGAAAAGGTTGAAATACCATGCATGGATACATACGTTTCACCTAAGCTATCAAAAGAAAAGATAGACTGTGCCCTTAAGAACCTTAAGAATGTAACAGATTGAAACCAAACAGCAAATTTACATTGCTCTTTAACAGTTGTTGTCGACATGCTTTATGATTTAACAATAAACATAAAAACGGAAGATGGACTAGCTAACGGAGCTTCATGTGTAGTTAAGTTTATTGAGTATAAACTACAAACCACACGACGCCCAAGCATAATTTGGGTTCAGTTTGATGACAAGAAAGCAGGAAAGGAAACAAGAATCAAATACAGAAACAGGGGACTTTATCATAGTGGTATCGATGATAATTGGACACCAATGTTTGATGTCAACAGGTCATTTACATACAATAGAAAGACATTTCAGAGAATTCAGTTCCCTTTGCAACCTTCTGCAGGGCGTTCGGTACATAGAGCCCAGGGGAGTACCCTTGAAAGAGTTGTCATTGACTTATCGCAACGTAAAATCCGTAAAGTTCCACATTTACACTATGTTGCACTTAGCAGAGTAAGGTCGATAGAAAAGCTTCAGATCCTTAACTTTAATGAAAAAGCATTACAAGTTGATGATCAAGTTAAGGCCGAAATGCAGCGACTGCATGAAACAGCAATGCTTCAACTCTGCGATACTTCTTTAGAATTGATAGATCCAGTTTCACATTTCAAAGTTGCTTTCAATAATTGTAGATCCTTGAATCTTCATTTTGATGATATTAGACATGACAAAAATCTGTTGTCAACCCACATATTTGGATTAGCAGAAACACGACTACACCAGACTGATAATGATAGTGATTATGCAATACAAGGCTATTGTTTGATACGAAACGACCAGATTGGATACAATTCTTCCAAAAGACCTCCTCATGGATTAGGAGTTTATGCTAAAGATGATACCATTATAACACAGGATAGAAAGTATAGTTCAGATACATTGGAATTCATTATGATAACTGCCAGGCATGTATCAATTGAAAGTCAGATTGTATTTTTGTATAAGTCGCCTCAATTGTCTGACAGTAATCTTCTTTCTTGTCTGAACAAGGAACTCATTCCATATTTTACCCCATCAAAGCCATTGGTGATAATTGGAGATTTCAATATTGACATTTTGCTAAAACCTAACATCATTAAGAAATTAAGTGAAAAGATGTCAAGCAAAATGCTAATGAATGAATGTACCACAGATCATATGACAATGCTTGATTTGATATTTTCGAATTTTGATTTATCAGATGTTGATGGTGCAGTTGGGACATGTGAGACACACTGGTCAGACCACAAAATAGTTTTTCTACACTTACAATCCACATAATTCAACACATGTCACCCGCTCAGTTTTGAATGTGTAATACCAGCTTTTCAAATTAAGGTTGTTGTTTTTTACTCATTGTCTTGGTGAAATTGAAATGGAGGAATCTATTGGGCAGATCATTGTGTACTTCACTGTCTCGCTTTACAACTTGGAAATTGTATCACGTGATTGTCTATGCTACTTTGAAGTATACTCACCCGCCATATACAATGCAGTACCTACCCCTTAAAGGTAGGTATTGCTGGTGGTTCGTGCATGATAAGGGTGGCCACCACTGACTGACATCAGGAAATGAAGAGCCTTGTAAAACCCCACATTATCTAGACAAAAGTGGAGTTTACAGGGCTTTTTCTCACTCAAAACATAGACTTTGTATGCTGTTGATGCTTTGTTTGTTTGTTTGTACAGGCTAGTCTGGCCCAGAAAGTATGTACACTCCATATTTTCCAGTTTTGCGGTGTATTCCTTGCTTCCAAAGGATAACCCTTCTATAGAACATATTTAAAAGCCCAGTCAACACTATTTAGGTCATTTTTGTGCCAGTCAGTTTACCTATCCACCCTTTTTCCTGGGCGGGCTTATGCGTAAACTGTCAACCAGTACAGTGCTCATTCTTTTGCCCAAAACTGACAACTCTCGAATCAGCGGAAGGGAGACAATGACTAGAAAAGATTTCATGATCAGTCTTCACGAAAGAATGTTGCTGACGTCAGCAGGTATTGAACTCCCGTCTTCCTGATTACCAGTCAGACGCACATCTGACTGAGCTACTGAGGCTGGCATGTTATTGATGCATGTTTTGGTTTGGTAATAACCCATATACTCCTAGCCACCCTTTTATCAGACATGGGTAAATAGTGATTACCCAGATCAGCACCACAGAGTGTGGCATCTGATCTGGTGTACAGTGTTTGCTCAAAGTACATGCATTGTTGACGACTTTCCTCCAAACAAACCTTACACCCCTATAATTGGAAATGGACCACCCCAAACTAATTTGGTGGGGGATTCCATTGTCGTATATGGGTTAATGGTAATTACTACTAGATTCAGTTAGGTGTATTGCAAAATAATTGTAAAGAGTATTAACCCTTATACGCTGTTCACAACAATCCCTAGCTTTGTAAACAATATAAATCCAGATGAAAAAGCCGTCTGATCTGGATCTACACAGTTTGTCATTTAGTTTCGTAATTTGAATGAAAACAATATATCATGTAATCGGTACGGGCCTCCGTGGCCTAGTGGATAAGAGCGCTGACTCTTAGTCATTAGGTCTCTCACCGCCGTAGGTTCGAGCCTCGCTCGGGCCACGTGTGAGACGCCAAGTTCTGCAACGGAAGGTCGGGTGGTTTTTCTCCGGGTACTTCGGTTTTCGCCCACCTCTGATTAACGATCGGCTCGATATGAGTGAAATAATCTTGAAAGGGCCGTAAAACCCAAACCAAAAAAAATATCATGTAATCGGATTGGCTGATAGTAAGAACTGGGCATGACTAATTTAAATATTCAGCAGGATATGGGTTATTTTCTTTCCTTATACACAAGCTTTTGTTGCCTTCATATTATACCTCTCACAAGACACTTTTTAAGGGAATATAGACTTGTACATTCTGTAGATTTGTCACAATATTTTTAATTAGGGCCCCGCACTGAAAGTGTGGGTGCCCTATAGTAATCACTCTGTCTGTCCGTCCACAAATTTTCCTACTCCTCTGATAGCGGTGCCGGGGCCCTAGTCAGTTTCACTGACAGCTCTAGTTCTGTCTAAAACATAGTGTATTGTGTTTTGTCATGTGAATCTGTTGTTCCTTATATGGAGAACAGGCTACCCCAGTAGTTTGAATTCTGTCAAATAATATATTTTATTGTTTTCTTAATTGCAACAATATTTTGAAATGGAAATCCATTGTTACATGTAAAGTCTAAAATTAGATTTTTCCTAAAATGTTCCAAGTTAACATTTTCTAGATTATTGCAAGATCAGGAAAAGCTTTGTTGAAATACAAGAGAATAAGTTGATGCTTCTGTATTCTGTGGAAAGACTCACATTATTTTTACCTGTTCGTTATACCCGATTTTGTGCTCCTTAAGTTTCTATTTGGCATATATCGCCTCATAGATTCCACAGATCTTAATCTGTCATATTTTATTCCTTATTCTCATATTTATGCCCACTGTATCAGAATTAATTCTTTGTGGCTTTTAGATAGATGTAAGAACCACAATGTTCATGGCAGAAAAGTAATTTAATCCATGAAAGCCTCAAAGATACAGGTCTGACAAAACTTTGGAAACTTCAATGTGTCACTTTTGATATGTAAACAGCTATATTTCAAGTCAGCTGTGTTTCTCATGTAAATTTTATTATACCATGCAATACTATTGTTAACCACTGTGTCAAAAGGAAATCATAGCTACAGATATTGATTTCTTTGTCAAATTATGACTTCATCATGAACATGAACATAGAACTACAGCATAGATTCAACAAGTCTTGTGCACCACCATGACCTTCAAGATTTCATCCTGAAGAGTTCACCTGGTTCAACGGATGTACAACTATATTGACAGCCCTGGATCTATGAAGATATTTATATCACTCAGGTAAACAACCATGTCTTGCTTTTCATCACAGTTTGCCTTTCTTCAGTTTTTTATATTCCTTTCTAAACATCAGTAATGATTTTCTTGTACACAGATCAGCGACACAGGGCCATCTTCACAGGAATATTACGTAGTTGCCTCCCTACCAAAATAGCTAAAATCTTTCTGCTGTGATGGACAAGATGGCTGCCATAGCTAAAAAATAGAAAAACATCTTCAAACGACAACTCCTCCTGTAACCTTGGGCCAATTTCATTCAAACTTCATAGGAGTTTTGCTTAGATTACCGTCTACCCCATAGCTAAAAATAGAAAAACATTGTAAATTTTCTTCAGATACGGACTCCTCCTAAACCCTTAGGCCAGTTTTATTCAAACTTCACAGGAATGTTACATAGGTGACTCTATACCAAAATAGCTATAATCATTCTACTCTGATGAACAAGATGGTCCCTTTTTACTAAAAATAGAAAAAATATTCACGCGTCAACTCCTGTACCCTTGGGCCAATTTCATTCAAACATCATAGGAGTGAGTGTTTGAGTTTAAGTCTTAACAACAGCTAATGTCAGGACCTCGGTTTAAAAAGGCTCATCTGAAAGTCTGGAGAAGCCAGGATGGATCCCTGGTTTACAAGGCAAGAAACATGACCACTTCACCATGAAGGCTTCTAAATTTCATTGGAGTGTTTTGTAGATGACCCTCTAGGAAAATAGCATAAACGATTATAGCATAAACGATTAACAAATGGCCACAAGAGCTAAAAATAGAAAAACATTGTAAATTTGCTTCGAATGTAATCTCCTTCTAAACCCTTGGGCCAATTGGATGCAAATTTCACAGAAATATGGCCTAGGTGAATCCCTACCAAAATAGTGTGAACTCATTCTACTCTGATGAACAAGATGGCAGGCAGAGTTAAAAATAAAAATAAATCTTCAAACGCAATTCCTCCAGTACCATTGGACCAATTTCATTTAAACTTTGAAGTAATGTTGCTTAGATGACCCTCTACCAAAAAAGCTAAAACAATCCTGCTCAGATGTACAAAATGGCCATGGGAGCTAAAAATAGAAAAAATATTGTAAATATGATTCAAACATGAACTCCTCCTAAAACCTAAGACAAATTTGATTAAAACTTCACAGGAATGTTGCCTAGGTTACTCCCTACCAAATAAGCTAAAATCATTCTGCCGATGAACAAGATGGCCACCAGAGCTAAAAGTAGATTGTACTCGAGGCAGTGACACTCAGGTGAGCGAATCAAGGCCCTCTGGGCCCTCTTGTTTAGTTCAAAGAATGCTTTCCAAGGTATGTTACAGAATGCGTTGTGCTTATTTGAAGTCCATTTTTTTAAGGCTCTGTGTGGCATGCACCCAGTCACTGTATAATCAATTACATGTGTAGTAGCCGGTCGTGGTCGGTTTTTCACGTTGAAAACACACACACACACACACACAAAGCACACAAAGCACACAAAGCACACACACACACACACGCTGATTTGAATTTCCCTTGAAACTACTTCATCGCACAAACTCTTTCTCAGCCATTCAGTGAACTGGTACGCCTTGTAGGCTTAGACCATTTGTAAAAAAGACAGCTAAGCCTAAATCTGTGAGGGAGCATTTAAATTATTCCCGAAATGTGTGTCGACAAAAGGAGATGTTCAAAATCACAGCGCTGCTGTTGTCAGATATGGTGCCTGTTCATTCAATTTTAATGCCACATATCAAAATATATTCCAATGGTATAATGAATTATTATTCTTAGTAAATAAAAGGAAAATAACCATTTTTTTTTCGACCAGAACGTAAACAAAAAAAAATAGTTCCGGCACGCTACAGTGAAATGATATAAATGGTATCAGTCACAAGTGAAATGATACGATATCATTTCACTTGTGATTGATATCATTTTTATTTGTTCCAGATATGGATTGATTTCACTGCTAAGTATAAAATAAATTCAATAATCCACTAGTGGATTAAATATGCAAATTAATTAGATACGCCCCGTAACGTTACATGTACGACGTCCTTAACGACGTCGCGTTTACTAATGGCGGAATAGTGACATTTCTATAAAAGAATCGTACGGGCCTCCGTGGCCTAGTGGATAAGAGCGCTGACTCTTAGTCATTAGGTCTCTCACCGCCGTAGGTTCGAACCTCGCCAAGTTCTGCAACGGAAGGTCAGGTGGTTTTTCTCCGGGTACTCCGGTTTTCGCCCACCTCTGATTAACGATCGGCTCGATATGAGTGAAATAATCTTGAAAGGGCCGTAAAACCCAAACCGATAAAAAAAATAAAAGAATCGTGAATAAGATGCGTTTTAATCGACATATGATAAAATAGAATCTTTTATTTTATACATAGCAGTGAAATCAATGCATATCTGAAACAAATAAAAGTGATATTTTTCACGGTGTGAAAAATAACATGACCATGTTATTTTCACAATTGCTGCCCGAACTACTTTTCTCGCCAAAATTCATATGTTATCTATAAAATAATTCTGTAAAATACCTTAAAAAACACTCATTGAACTGTAAAAATACTGTATTCAAAATGGCGATCTGTTTATGTTTTGAAACTGACATTTGTGACGTCATAGCCAGGCAAAAGTGTGACGTACAATACGATTGATCAATTACCGTAAATGTCCGCATAAAATTATAAAATAAAAAGAAAATTTACTTTTTTTCGGCAGATACCAAAAATATTTCATCTCGTGTGTTGAAAACATCCGAACATGGATGCTTTCAACACACTCGATGAAATATTTTTGGTATCTTCCTCAAAAAAGTAAATATCCACTATGCATTCGTATTTATGTATTATTGAATTTATTAAACCCGTTGAGGAAAAGCGATAAAATGCTCGGCAAAGCCACGCATTTTATCCCTTTTCATCAACTCGTTTAACAAATACTCATGTATTATTGAATTTATTAAACTGGTTGAGGAAAAGGGATTAAATGCTCGACAGAGCCTCGCAATTTATGCCTTTTCCTCAACCATAAATCCAATAATACATGAACACTCATATAAAATCCTCTATGTAATATAAATTGGGCTAGCTCATTAGAAAAAGATTTTTACCGCACAAGCGGACAAAACAGACTATGTCGAGCCTGTGCAATCAACAAATGAGCCGGGGCCAGCATTTCCTAGAACTTTCATGTGCACACAGCGAAGAATCAGATCAGCCTGCGCATCCATATAGTCTAACTAGAGACTTCTCTTGCTGCTTGAAGGAGCATTGGGCCCTCAGCTATCCTTAGAGCGCACAACGAAGACTCTGATCAGACTGTGCGGATGCGCTGGCTGATCTGAGTCTTCGTTGGGCGCACATGCCTTATTGTAGGTTTTGTCATGCGCTGGCTAAATGGTGCTAGATGCATCACTTTTTACAGGAGGCTAACTCCTGGTCCGAGTTGTTCAAAGCATCACTGATGAGGCCTATTTGGCCGAAACTAGCCAGTCTGGTCCAGAAAACATGTATACTCCACATTTTCCAGTTCTGTGGTGTATTCCTTGCTTCCAAAGGATAGCCTTTTCTAGAACATATTTAACGTCACTGCAGCTGGTGCATGGGAATGTGTAGAACGCGGCGTCTGATCAGGGCCTATACTGTTTGCAAAAAGTTAAGCCAATTCTCGAATAAAGTTTGAAGAAAACACAACCTGACATCCTTAAATTTCGAAATGGATTCCTGCCATATATAAGGTGGAAGATTCCATTTGGTACAAAAAGGGTTAAATATGTTCTTTCCTCATGAGCTGGTCCAACATGTTGAATATTTCAAGCATGTACTGGAAGCATCGAAGTTAAAGTTAACGAGAGAGTCATTTATTTATTATCAATTTCTTGACAACATATATACATACAAGTACATACATATGCATCAAAGATTGGATAGAGGATTGGATTTGAGGCATATGTATGTACTTTGTATGTATATATGTTGTCAAGAAATTGTTATTAAACTAGAGAGTCATGGTGGCCCTGGATCGCTCACCTGAACCCAAGATGATTTATAACTTATGAAAATGGAGGAGTCACTGGTATTAAAAGATGTGGACCAAAGACTTTAACTTTAGAGGTCATTTCAAGTGAAACCCAGTTAGCATTAGAAGGTCATTTCTATGATCTTCTAATGCTAAATGTTTTTTGTTGTTGTTGTTGTTTTTGTTTTTTTAAAGGAGATGTCGTTTAAATAGCTTTGTACGGAACCCGGGAAGGGACATGAATTTTTTTTCAATATGTTGTGCGAAAAAGATATTATCTTGTGCGAACAAGATATTATCTTGTGCGCACAAGATATGTTGTGCGCACACGGACCCCGCCCACATGATGCTTCCACGCAGAGCTGAATCCGACCACACACGAGTACTGGTATCTAAGCCTGCCCAGGTAAAGCGGTGCGAGTCGGACCGTCCATGCTTATAAACCCTATTGGTTTCATTGGGCGACAGGGCTTGAGATGTCATTTTATCTCAATGTCGAGTAAAAGTCCCACAAAATTGGTAGCAACGTCTCCAAAATGGCCTATACAGTGTTGAGGGGAACGTTAAACCTCAAATCAAACAAACAAATGTTGTCCGCAAAACATTAAAAAATAATTCATGTCCCTTCCCGTGTTCCGTAGTTTTGGGGATTTTTTTAGCAAGTTTGGTAAATTGTCATAAGAGGAACTAGGAGGAGATGTCGTTTCAAGGTTTTTAGAATGTGATGACCTTTCAGGTCTCACCTTCTTATGGCAACACTTAGGGAATTCCCTTGATACCGCATCACTCCTTTTTCAAGAAAAATAGGTCCTCATAAATCAGTGAAGAGATGCGCTTGTATCATTTGATATGTGAAAATAATATGCAGATTGAAATAAAAACTGTGTATGCAAAATACACAAACAATGAACTTCAGAGTTAAATGTCATAAAATTGATCTAGATTTGAAATTGGTCTCGTTTCGCAGCTGACCTGGCCTAGTTTTTAAGAGCGAGTTCGGTTGACTTTCTAGAGTTAACTATAGTTACACCAAAACACGGGGGTTATGGCTCGTGCCGCACTACTAGAGTTAACATGAGTTCAATCAAGCTTGCTTTGGGATTTGGGAGTTCTGTCTAGCAAGAACAAAACCACGACGGCAGGGGGGATAATAGTAGGTTAATTAAATGAATATAAACTTATTAGAAGGCGATGCCCTTTCAGGTCTCACCTTCTTATGTCAATCGACACTGGAGCCCACCTCGATGACGAATAACTCCTATACTTCAAGAAAAATAAGTCTCCATATATTTATCAATAGACGCGCATGTATCATTTGATAAGTGAAAATGATGCTGATTGTCAAACTGAGGAAGCCAATTACACAAACAACTAACTTCAGAGTAAAATGCCATAAAATTAACCCTATGGTTCAAATTTGTCCCGATTCGCAGCTTTGTCATTACCTAGTTTGCTTTGAGCGAGTTCAGTTGACCAACTAAAGTTAACTCAAGAAAAGTAGGGGAGACAGTAGGCTTACTCTTGTACAAAATTGTATAATGACTGTATCACCCCACGCCCCACTTTTCGATCCCACAATTAGAAGCGACAGGAAGCATCAAATTTCATTTGATGCGTCACCAGTAACGATTCAGATTCAGAACTCTACTGACGTCAAGAAAATGTCATCGTTTGCCCTCGGGTAAATCGAAAGTATAAAAATGTTTTCAAGTTGGACGTGATTTTTCCAACACGTGGCCAAAATTTCAAAAAGTTGGAAATAATCGATTTTTTGATTGCATTTAACTTACAGTTTTCCACCTTCCACCGTATTCGTTGTTACTAGGCAAGGCTTCCATCTCTCATACCAAGCGAACTCTCGCAGTCGCAATATTCCTACATGGCGCGTTTTGGAGCAAGTCAACTCTTGTTAACTCTAGTACGTCAACTGAACTCGCTCAAAATCTAGATCGCGGATTAATAATTCAATGAATGAGTTGACAGCATGAATGGAATACTACGACTAGAGCGAAGTTTTGTTTGTTTGTTTGATTTGAGGTCATTTTGGACACGTTGCTTCCAATTTGGTGGGACTTTTACCCGACATTGAGATGAAATGACCTCTCAAGCCCTCTCGCCCAATGAAACCAATAGGGTTTATTAGCATGGAGGGTCTGCCTCGCACCGCGGTTCCTGGACAGGCTTAGATCCTCTAAGCGGTTTACCAGTACTAGTGTGCGGGCCAGATTCAGCTCTGCGTGGAAGCATCATGCAGCCCATATATTTCTTCAAGCCTCCATGGGCGGGGCGGATAAAGAGAAGTTACCTTCACTGTTGCATTTGTTTTGATTTGAGGTTTAACGTCCCCATCAACACTGTAAAGGTCATTTTGGAGACGTTGCTTCCAATTTTGTGGGACTTTTACCCGACATTGAGATGAAATGACATCTCCAGGCCTTTCGCCCAATAAAAGCAATAGGGTTTATAAGCATGGACGGTCAGACTCGTGCATACCGCTTTGCCTGGGTAGGCTTAGATCCTCTAAGCGGTTTACAAGTACTCGTGTGCGGGTCGGATTCAGCTCTGTGTGGAAGCATCATGCAGCCCATATATTTCTCCAAGCCCCGAGGGGGGGGGGGGGTGCGATTCACTGTTGCATGGATATATTTGTGAACCATCGGGAAAATATAACTTTATAACTTAAACTCCTTTAACGTTTAAAGAACGGGATAATACACATTTATTCCGGGCGGTGGGCGCTTGTTTTTTTTTTTGTTTTTTTGTTGTTGTTTTTTTTAGCCGAGGTCAGAAAATATCAGATTTTGTTTCCTCTATTTCTGTATCTGAATATTCCCCTTTTTTTACTGAGGTGTATTTGATTTGTTTGATTTGACGTTTAACGTCCCAGTCAAGACTGTATAACGGCCCCGCCCACCGGGGCTTGAGGAAACAGATTGGGCTGCATGATGCTTCCACGCAGAGCTGAAATCGACCGAGCACGAGTACTGGTAGACACCGTAAAGGTTCGGATTCTAAGCCTGTCAAGGAAAGGTGGTGCGTGTTGGACCACCCATGCATATAAGCTCTATTGGTTGCATTGTGCGGCAGAGGCTGAGTTGCCATTTCATCTCAATGTCGGGTAAAAGTCCGACACAATTGGAAGCGATGTCTCCAAAATGACCTATAAAGTGTTGACGGGGCGTTAAACCTCAAATTAAACAAACAAAACTGTACCGACGTGCTTCGAATTTCGTTGGACTCTTACCTAACATTGTGATGAAATGGCATTTAAAGCCTTGCCACACTATGAGCGAGTCCAATGGACTTTCCGACTTCAAATCATAGCCCTGGGGCCAAAAATGCCCCCGCCCGGCCGAGGCACTTTGGTTTTATACTGACTTATACAGGGAAACCCTTTGAAAATCTTCTTGTCAGAAACCAGGAGGCTGAGGTGTTTGATAATTGATATGAAGCTGCGTCTAGTGGAAATCTATCAAGATTGTTAGAATTATAGCCCTCTGACCAAAAATGCCACCCCCCTGTAGCCCACTGGTTTTACATAGACATCTCGCGGGAAAATCTTCAAAAATCTTCTTGTCTGAAACTATAAGCCTCAGATCTCAGATATTTGACATTTGGTATGTAACTTCGTCTTGTGAACCTATATCAAGAGTTTCAAATTATAGTCCTTGTGCCAAAATCAACCCCCCCCCCCCCTTCCCCCCCCCCCCTCCCCCCCCCGGTGCCCTTTGCTCTTACATTGGGGAGATATATAAGGAAAATCTTAAAACTTCTCTGTAAACGCAAGGCCCAGGTCTTTGATATTTGTGAAGATTTATCTAGCAGGCCTCCACCAAGATTATTCAAATTATAGCCCTTGGGTCAAAAATGGCCCTGCCCTGGGGCCCACTGGTTTTATGTTGACTTATGTATGGAAAACCTTTAAAAAGCTTCTTATCTGGAACTAAAAGACCCAGGTCTTTGATATTTGGTATAATGCTTCATCTGGTTGTCCTCTACTATGCTGTGTAAATTAAAGCCCTTGGACCAAAGGTTGCCCCGCCTCAGGCCCCACCGGTTTTACATAGCCATATATGGAAAACCTTTAAAATGTTCTTCTTAAAAACCCAAGGCCCAGGTCTTTGATATTTTGCTAGAAGTTTCATGCGGATGACCTCTACCAAGATTATACAAATCAAAGCCCTGGAGTCAAAAATGGCCCCGCCCCAGGGCCCACCGGTTTCACAGACTTACGTACTGAAAACCTTTAAATACCTTCTCGTCTGAAACCAGAAGGCCCAAGTCTTTGATATTTGGAATGAAACTTCCTCTAGTTGCCCTCTACCAAGATTGTCCAAACTATAACCCCAGCGGGTCAAAACTGGACCTGCCTGGAGCCCACTGGTTTTATATAGGGTTAAGACTGAGCCGATTAATCTCCTTCTGCTGCACCCTCAATGTCCACAAGATGCCTAGACAGTGACATACAAGTCAGCTCTGTATTGTCAAAGGGAACCACTGACACATAACCATCCTCCCTTTGTCACCATGTGACAGTATTACTAATTCATTTCCCTCTGTTGCACTATAGGACCTGCCCGACTCTCGATGCCCACAATGTTCACAATATGTCCAGATAGTGACATACAAGTTAGCTCTGTATTGTCAAAGGGAACCAATGGCTGTCATTTTACGACAATTCTGCCCCCCCTCCCCCCCCCCACCTCCCACCCCCGCCAATTGTCCCAGCGAGGCATTGTAAGTTAGACCATTACGATAACTCACCCGTGACAGAGCATTTGTCACATCTCCAATACGGCCTGTTTTCTGATGAAAAACCTTGATATTTTTATACTAATGTTCAAAATATAGGTTGAGGGTACTCGTTAGAACCGCCTCAGTAAGGCGTTTCTAACGAGTACCCACAACCTATGTCGTGGAGCAGAAATAAGAAAAACAATATATACCCTCGTAAACCCCATGCAGTTTTCTCCATACAAAGGGGGTGGGGGTCATTTAACGGATTTGTTCACGTGATGCTGAGCAAATTCATAACCATTCACTAGGACATGACCCTCAATGTCCGGAAAATGTCCAGGTAGTAACATATAAGTCAGCTCTTTAGAAGGGAACTTTGAAAAGACTTCATCCTCATGCAGAAAGAAAATAATTTTGGAAGGAATGTTCCATGGGTGACCCTCTGACAAAGTTGCTCATAATAGTTTCGCTCCACTGAACATAAAAGCCACCAAACGAAACAATAAGACTTCTAATTACGATAACACAACACACCCATGCGAAATAGTGCAGTTTTAACATCCCCAAAATGGCTATGATATTTTTCTTAACAATGATCAAAACATAGGTTGTGGGTGCTTGTTAGAACCGCCTTAATGAGGCGGTTCTAACGAGTACCCACAACCTATGTCTTTGAGCAGAATTATGAAAAATAATGTATAAACCCCCACCCCCTAACCCCAGTTTGCTCTATATGAAGTGGGGTTTAGAGGGTTCTTCATTTCACGGACTTGTTCACGTGATGTAGTACTAAATAGATAGACTGATTTTGAAATAATTTCACAGGAATGTTCCTTTGGTCACTCTCAACCAAAATGGCTCAAACCAGCCACTCCACCTTATATTACCTATCACTTTATCTGTACAATAAGGATTAGGTGAGCGTTCCAGGGCCATTATGCCCCTCTTGTTTAATCCAGGTTTCACTGGGTCGACGGACGTCTTTCAAACACTTGACAAAACATAGCAACCAACAAACTTTTAAACTTTTGATCGAAGCCTCAGATAAAAAACCAGTCTGTGTCCCGGAATATTGGTGTTAGAAAGCCATTTGCTACTAGAACGTATAGTGTTGAGTAAATTATTATCCCCACGTCTTTTCGAAGAAAAAGTGGGGATATTTTTATCGCCTCCGTCCGTCCGTCCGTCTGTCCGTCCGGCTATCTCCTCCTTAACCACTGGCCGGAATGTAACCAAATTTGGTTCACAGCTTCCTTACATGATGAGGGCGTGCAATGTCACATTTATTTTTGGCCCCGTCCCCAGGGGCATTGGGGAGGGGTCAAAAGGTCATATATCAATTAAATTCAATTTCAAAGTCAATTTTGCATAAGTAATGATTAATGATATATGTCGGGTCGGACTGGGGGGGGGGGTCAGGGGGTCAGGGGGTCAATATTCAAATTTTACCGAATATTGTCATATGGAATATCAAATTGAAGGGGGTGATTAGTAGAATACAATACAAGTAAAATTTTGACCCTGGGGTCAGATTGGAGCCTTGGGGGAGGGGTCAAAGGGTCAAAATTTAAGTTTTTTGGAACATAGTCATGTGGCATATCAAATTGAAGGGCATGCTTAGTAGAATATAATACAGGTAATATTTTGACCCTGGGGTCAAATTAGGGCCCAGGGTGAGGGGTTTTTGGTACTTGGCCCCTATGTAGAAAGCGTGGGGATTTGCGATGGCGCGCCATCGACAGTATTCTAGTCTTGTTTGCTAGGGACTATGTATGTAATTGTCTCCAGAATTCTTCTCATTGACACAAGAAGGGATTCACAACATGTAGCGTTCGATCCTCAATTTTGTTTTTGACATTTCATTTGTCTGCTCCTCGCGTTACTACAATCATATAAAACCATGACTGTTTTAAAAATCAAAAAAGGTAATGAAATGAAATGGCCCAATGTAAAAACTAACAGTTTTCTACCATCACCTTCTATTAATACTTTCAGTACTTTGATTTTTCTATTTTAGCACTGGTGTCTGTGGGCAGTCTTTTTAGCTCACCTGAGCACGAAGTGCTAATGGTGAGGTATTGTGATCAGTGAATGTCCGCCGTCCGTCATTCGTCGTCCGTCGTATGTCATGCGTCGACAACAATTTGATTTAAATGCGAACTTCTCCTAAACCCTTAGACCAATTTGGTTCAAACTTCACAGGAATGTTGCTTGGTTGGTTCCCTACCACAATAGCTAAAATCGTTCCGTTCCAATCAACAAGATGGCCGCCAGAGCTAAAAATAGAATAAAATTTAAACGCCAACTCCTACTGTACCATTGGGCCAATTTCATTCAAACTTCACAGAAACGTTGCTTACGAGGGTAGGCTGAAAAGTTCTGAGCCTGACCAAGATCCAATGGTTTGTCCATGCTGAAAGTGCCTTATTTTTCAACATAGTCTCCCTTCCTGTCCACACACTTCCTCCAGCGATGCTGGAGTCCTTGGATCCCAGTGGTAAAGAAGGTCTCATCTTGGTCCCTGAAAAACTCCTCCACAGCAGCTATCACCTCCTTGTCTGACCGATAATGTTGCCCAGCCAAGTGCTTTTTCATGTTTGGAAACAGGAAATAATCTGATGGAGCTAGATCGGGTGAATACGGAGGGTGGTCGACAAATGTGAAGCCACAGTAATGCACAGCAGCCATTGCGACAACCGATTTATGAGCAGGCGCATTGTCCTGATGGAACAAGACCCCCTTTGTCAATTTTCCGGGTCGTTTAGTCTTAATTGCTTTTCGCAGTTGTTTAAGCAGATCTGCATAATACTCCCGTTTAATTGTTCTGCCCTTTGAAGGTAATCTATGAATATTATGCCCTTGGCATCCCAGAACACGGATGCCATCACCTTCCCTGCAGAGGAGACGACCTTTGCCTTCTTTGGAGGGGGTGAGGCAGGGTGCGTCCATTACATGGATTGTCTTTTGGTCTCTGGCTCAAAGTGATGAACCCAACATTCATCCTGCCAAGAAAACCATCTTAGTCTGCTTCAAAAATAGCCAAGTTGGCTTGTGACAGGTTCGGTCTGGTAAACTTTTGGTCAGGCGTCAAAAGCCGTGACACCCATCTGGCGGAAACCTTCGACATTCCTAATTCACAGTGTAGAATGTTCTATACTCAATCACGGGAGATGCCAACAGTGTTAGCTAACTGATTCACAGTTAAACGCCTGTCACCCATCACGGCCCTGTGCACTTGGCTGATGGTTTCCTCAGTTGTTGCCGCTGTGGGTCGTCCACACCGGTCATCATCTTCAAGGCTGTCCTTGCCCATCTTAAAATTTGCTGCCCACCTTTTCACGCTTGCTTACGAAGGAGCATCATCCCCTAATGTAGCAACTATATCGGCATGAATGTCCTTAGGAGCTAACCCCTTTTTATGGAGGTACTTGATGACACCACGATGCCAGAATTTGTCCATTTTCTCAAGAACGTGCTAGTATCAAGAATTTCTACGTTATTGCAGGTAAACTTGAACTCATTTGAGTCAAATCAAGTAATAAAGGTTTGGATTTAATTAATACAAAATTTCATGGCTCTTCGATGCCTGCTTCTTGGTCAGGCTCAGAACTTTTCAGCCTACCCTCGTAGGTGACCCTTTACCAAAATACCTAAAACAGTTCCGCTCCAGGGAGAAAAATGGCCGCCAGAGCTAAAAACAGAAAAACATCTTAAATTTGCTTCAAACGCGAATTACTCCTAAACCCTTGGAACAATTTGATTCAAACTTCACATAAATGTTGCATTGGTGGCTCCCTACCAAGAGAGCTAAAATCGTTCCACTCCGATGAACAAGATGGCTGCCAGAGCTAAAAATAGAACAATCTTTAAACGCCAACTCCTACTGTACCCTTGGACCGATTTCATTCAAACTTCACAGAAGCGTTGCGTAAGTGACCCTTTACCAAAATAGCTAAATCAGTTTCGCTCCAGTGAGCAAAATGGCCGCCAGAGCTGAAAATAGAAAAAACATAGTAAATTTGCTTCAAACGCGAACTCCTCCCAGACCCTTGGGGCAATTTGGTTTAAACGTCACAGGAATGTTGCCCAGGTGACTCCTACCAAAATAGATAAAATCGTTCCGCTCTGACGAACAAGATGGCCACCAGAGCATAAAATAGAAAACAATCTTTAAACGATAACTCCTCCTGTACCCTTGGGCCAATTTCATTCACACTTTATAGGAATGTTGCTTAGGTGACCCGCTACCAAAATAGCTAAAGTGGTTCTGCTCCGATTAACAAAATGGCCACCAGAAAAACATCGTAAATTTGCTTCAAATGCGAACTCCTCCTCAACCCTTGGGCCAGTTTGATTTAAACTTCACAGAAATGATGCCTAAGTGACACCCTATCAAAATAGCTAAAATCGTTCTGCTCCGATGAATAAGATTGCCGCCAGAGCTAAAAATAGAAAAAAAACTTGAAAAGACAACTTGGTTTAAACGTATTTATTAGTTTAAGCAATACATGACAAGACAAATAATAATGTTTACAATATGTTAAAGGGTTTGAACGGAAGCTAAATGTAGCTTATGAAGTTCATCTCCTGTATACACGGGCCGATTTCATTCAAACTTCATGGGAATATTGCTTAGGTGACCTTCTACCAAAATAGCTAAAACAGTTCTGCTCTGATGAGCAAAATGACCGCCATAGCTAAAAATAGAAAACATCGTAAATTTGCTTCAAACGCAAACTCCTCCTAAACCCTTGGGCCAATTTGATACAAACTTCACAGGAATGCCATACCATCGTTACAAGATCGGCGCAAGAGCTAAAAATAGAAAAACATCTTGAAACGACAACTCCTCCTGTACCCTTGGGCCAATTTCATTCAAACTTAATAGGAATAATGCTCGGATGACCTTCTACCGAAATAGCTAAAACGATCTTG
Organism: Lucinisca nassula; assembly: GCA_963580285.1. Classification (NCBI taxonomy): domain Eukaryota; kingdom Metazoa; phylum Mollusca; class Bivalvia; order Lucinida; family Lucinidae; genus Lucinisca; species Lucinisca nassula. The sequence continues at coordinate 129,449,020 of OY757020.1, read as the reverse complement.
CTCGCATGAACAAAATGGCTGCCAGAGCTAAAAATAGAAACATATCATAAATTTGCTTCAAACGCAAACTCCTCCTAATCCCTTGGGCCAATTGGATTCAAACTTCACAGGAATGTTGCCTTGGTTGTCATCTGGGTGACATGGAGATTCCCTACCAAAATAGCTAAAATCGTTTCGCTGTGAAAACACGATGGCCGCCAGAGCTAAAAATAGAAAACATCTTGAAACGACAGCTCCTTCTGTACCCTTGGGCCAATTTCATTCAAACTTCGTAGGAATATAGATGACAATCAACCTAAATAGCTAAAACGTTCCCGCTTTGGTGAACAAAATGGCCACCAGAACTAAAAATAGAAAAAACGTTGTAAATTTGCTTCAAACGCCAACTCTTACTAAACCCTTGGGCCAATTTGATTCAAACTTCACAGGAATGTTGCCTAGGTGACTCCCTACCCAAATAGCTAAAATTATTTCACTTTGACGAACAAGATTGCCACCAGAGCCAAAAATAGAATGTACTAGAGACAGTGACACTCAGGTGAGCGAATCAGGGTCCTCTGGGCCCTCTTGTGTATTTCTTTATGGACAGCAGAACATGATTCTGGTAGCTTAAGACATCATACACCAAGAATGCATTCCTTACTGGACACCCAGGCTGATTTTCAACATTAATCATATGTTCTTGCCATAAGTAGAATTACGTCTGATCAATGATTGTTTCATTTTTAACTGGAGATTTATTATTATATTTTAAATCCCTTAATATGTGTGTCATTCAGATATGGAGGGGTGAAAATGAATTAACATCACGAAAACAAATCCGTGCAATGAGCGCCCCTCTAAACCACAGTTTACATAGAGAAAACTGGGGTTTACGGGGACATTCATTATTTTCCTTATTTCTGTTCCAAGACATAGATTGTGGTACTCGTTAGAACCGCCTCAATGAGGTGGTTCTAACGAGCACCCGAAATCTATATTTGCAGTATAAACAAGAAAAATATCACAATTTTTCGTCAGTCAAATTACATTTTTTGAGCCATGAAAGAATGCACTATATCACACGGATGGGTTATCGTAATGATTGTTAAAGCAAGAATTTGTCTGGTGTACATGGTGGATCAAGGGAGAAATATCTTGCAAAACTCTACGAGGGTAGGCTGAAAAGTTCTGAGCCTGTCCAAGATCCAATGGTTTGTCCATGCTGAAAGTGCCTTATTTTTCAACATAGTCTCCCTTCCTGTCCACACACTTCCTCCAGCGATGCTGGAGTCCTTGGATCCCAGTGGTATAGAAAGTCTCATCTTGGTCCCTGAAAAAACTCCTCCACAGCAGCTATCACCTCTTCGTCCGACCGATAATGCTGCCAAGCCAAGTGCTTTTTCTTGTTTGGAAACAGGAAATAATCTGATGGAGCTAGATCAGGTGAATACGGAGGGTGATCGACAAGTGTGAAGCCACAGTCATGCACAACAGCCAATGCGACAATCGATTTATGAGCCGGCGCATTGTCCTGATGGAATAAGACCCCTTTTGTTAATTTTCCGGGTCGTTTATCCTTAACTGCTTTTCGCAATTGTTTTAGCAGATCTGCATTATACTCCCCATTAATTGTTCTGCCCTTTTGGAGGTAATCTATGAATAGTATGCCCTTGGCATCCCAGAGCACTGATGCCATCACCTTCCCTGCAGAGGAGACGGCCTTTGCCTTCTTTGGAGGGGGTGAACCAGGGTGCTTCCATTGCATGGATTGTCTTTTGGTCTCTGGCTCAAAGTGATGAACCCAACACTCATCCCGAGTGACAAAACGGTCAAGGAAACCATCTTGGTCTGCTTCAAAAATAGCCAAGTTGGCTTGTGACAGGTTCAGTCTGGTCAACTTTTGGTCAGGCGTCAAAAACCGTGGCACCCATCTGGCGGAAACCTTTGACATTCCTAATTCACTGTGTAGAATGTTCTCTACTCGTTCACGGGAGATGTCAACAGTGTTAGCTAGCTGATTCACAGTTAAACGCCTGTCATCCATCACGGCCCTGTGCACTTGGCTGATGGTTTCTCAGTTGTTGCCGTTGTGGGTCGTCCACACCGGTCATCATCTTCAAGGCTGTCCTTGCCCATCTTAAAATTTGCTGCCCACCTTTTCACGGTTGCATACGAAGGAACATCATCCCCTAATGTAGCAACCATATCGGCATGAATGTCCTTAGGAGCTAACCCCTTTTTATGGAGGTACTTGATGACACCACGATGCCAGATTTTGTCCATTTTCTCAAAAACGTGCTAGTATCAATTTTCAAAGTCTAGAATTTCTACGTTATTGCAGGTAAAGTTGAACTCATTTGAGTCATATCAAGTAATAAAGGTTTGGATTTAATGAATACAAATTTTCATGGCTGTTGGATGCCTGTTTCTTGGTCAGGCTCAGAACTTTTCAGCCTACCCTCGTTCGTGGTATGCAACCTCTCTTTTGGTACAACACTGTGTGCTGGCTGGGTGTCTGTCATGATTGTTATGTCCGAAAGCCTATTTTTTTTGCATATGGAGTGTCAGATGGCTTTGCTAACAAGAGCCTGTGCTCACGAATAAGCACGATTTGACATAGTTTACGTGATCAGCGAAGGTGAAAATTAATCAGTCATTTGACGTTTACGCAAATCACGAAGGTCAGCTGTGGATCAAGGTCATTCGCAGACTGACCCTTGCAAAAAATTTATAAGTGTCCTTGTTATTTACTATCAAATTATGTGAATATTCCTCGGTTTTTGCTTAGCCTCGAGACCCTTTGACTTTCAATTTAAACTAAAATGTGATTACATGGACAGCAAGCTCAAAGTAAAATGTAAAGTTTCATTCTTTTTACATTACCAACAAACATCTACCAAAAATGTCTAAAATTATAAGTTGAGTGAGTGAGTGTTTTACTTTTACGTCTCGCCAACAGCTAAGGTCATACGGAGACGAGACCTCGGTTTAAAGACTCGCCCGAAAGTCTGGAGAAGCCCAGGATCGATCCTGGGACACCCGGTTTACAAGGCGAGTAGCATAACTACTACACCACGGAGGCTTCAAAGTTACATAGGAAACCGGGTTATTTAGTCTGTCCGAAATAAACGTTCCCGCCGACTCCCTTCTGGGGCTTCAAATAGGAGGATTTAGACAACTCATGGATTAAATATGAACCGGATACCTCTTCTTGATTCTGCATTAAATATCGTTCTGATCAAGGATTACAAATATTTAAAACTGAAGCTGAAGCGATGGATTTTGTTTGTTTGATTTGAGGTTTAACGTCCCAGTCAACACTGTAAAGGTCATTTTGGAGAAGTTGCTTCCAATTTTGTGGGACTTTTACCCGACATTGAGATGAAATGACTTCTCAAGCCCTGTCGCCCAATGAAACCAGTATGGTTTATTAGCATGGACGGTCCGCCTCGCACCGCGGTTCCTGGACAGGCTTAGATCCTCTAAGCGGTTTACCAGTACTAGTGCGCGGGCCGGATTCAGCTCTGCGTGGAAGCATCATGCAGCCCATATATACTACCCAAAGTTTGATAGGGATCACTTTTTATATACCGCATTTCGCACTGAAAATTTAAAATTTCATGACAAAAGGGCTTGGTTCACGAAGGGCCAAAAATGGCCCTGTTTCAAAAATTGTTATTTTTTTTTGTGTTAATAGTATATGGCGTGGTATCTTAAAAAACGGCAAAAATAAGTTCCAAGCTTATGTAGTATGGTTGCTATAGCAACAAAAGAACATCAGATGAAAACTTCATTTTTGATTTAATTTTATCCCGTTTGTGGTCAGAAAACATACAAAGGATAACAATTATATTTGTAATTACTAGGAAGGCGCATTCAAGGTTCTGCAACAATTTATATGGAAGAACATATCGTTAAAATTTATGTTGCCATGGTAACGAACGGGTTTAGATGTTCATTAAATACACATTATTATAACATAACTTGATCTGTCACTGTCTCACAAATGTGACTGTTTATTGAGGAAAGATCACGAGATGCAATATTGAACGGCAGATCAAGTTGACATAGTTATAATGTGTTTATTATATACCTTTTTCTTCAAGTAAAAGTATTTTAAGCTCACCAGAACCAAAGGCTGCTAGGACGCATATAGGAGGATGGGCAATTGTCCATCGTCGTCTGTCTCCCGTCAACACTTTCTTACTAGATTTCCTCTGAATCCACTGGGCCAATCAGGCCCAAATTTCATCTGTAAAATCCTTGGACTGGGGGATTGAAAGTTTATGTATCTTTATGACATTTGGCTCATTAATTTGGTTGCTATGGCAACTTAGATTTAGCAAAAATGAATAAAGGTATTAACTGCCAAGTCATTGCAGATATTGTGACAAAACTTCCATAGTTTTAGGCTGCTGCTCCTTTTTATTGGCTGTCATAGAAACGGAAATAAATAAATAAGCATATCCTCAGAAAGCATAGAATGCTCAACGCTTTATAACATTGGGCTCCTCAGCAACCATATGCTACATGAATCTGACACTATAGAAATATTAACCATATTAGCCATTACAGGTTTGGTTGTTATTATTTTTTTTTATCTGACCAGAGCCGAAAGTTGCTGGGGGAACTTAAAGGATGGGCATTTGTCCATTATCATAAGTCATCTGGTGCCAGCACATTAAAAGACATCTCTGAAGTCACTGGGTCGAATGGGTTCAAATTTCATCCGAAGCGTCCTTGGCTGGGGTCTGCCTCTGCATGATAAAACAGATGGCTTCCAGTGAGCAGTACCCACCTGAACTCTGGTGAGCATAGTGGCTCATCTGAGCTCTGGTGAGCATAATGGCCCATGGGCCTATTGTTGCATGAACTTTTTACTTTACGCTACCTTAAATAAGAAAGAAAGAAGGAAAGAAACTAATGAAAAATCATTCACTTCAAAAACGTTTCAATGCAATTATATATATCTTACTTCAATTACACAGAAAGCTAATAAACGTCGTATACACTGCAGGATTATCTGGCATTTCGGATATATGTTGATGGAATACCACTGAGATGTTGTATTTTCTTACTTTACTGAACAAACATTCGATTGTTAAATGTCATTGTAAAATCAGGGCTGTGCGCTTCTTCTTATGTTCTTTTTATGACTGGAAAACCCTGTTGCAAAACCCTGGAGCATATATCAGTTAGCAACATCAACAAGCACCTAACCTTTGAGAGCATTCTTGCTGACTGTCAACATGTTTTCCGAAGTCAAAGGTCTTGCGAAACTCAATTAGCTCAATTTTAAAATGATATAGTGAACAATCTGGACGGGGCCATAAACCGTGCCACAAACAGACTGACATGATCACCATGGACTTTGTCAAGGCCCTTGACAACGAACCTCACGGAAGGCTATTGTATTAATTGTTCAACTAGCGGATAAGAGGATCTACACATAGGCGGGGTTCGGACGCTCACAATAAGTTGTACTTCTGATTCAGTCCTAGTTTTATCTGGTGTCCCCCAAGGTGCAGTCCTTGGGCCGGTTCTTTTCTTGGTATTCATTAATGTTCTCCCTGATGATATGAGGTCATCCGTCCGTTTGTTTGCTGATGGCTTTGTCATGTAAAGGGACATATATTCTCCTTCTGACCGTCTTATTTTACAAGATGGCCTGGATCGACCAGCACAGTGTGAGGCTGATTGGCAGATGAAGTTCAATGTGGCCCAATACCATTCAATGAGGGTGTCACGGCATCATCCGGACAAGCAAGTTAACCTTGATCATACACAATACAAAAAATTGAGCCATTAAATATCTGGGTATCACCATCACTGACGATCCTGATTTGGGTCAACACATTTCAGAGATAACATCGAAAGCAACTAGGACTTTGGCATTTCTTAGACGTAACTTTGCCTTTGCACCTAGGCAGACAATGGGTGCTGCATATAAAACACTGGTTCGCCTTTAAATTGAACATGCAACTCACATTTGGCATGCCTATGTTAAAACTAAGATTCAGCAAGTGGGGGAAGGTGCAGAGGACAGCTTCTTGATGAACCTGCTGATGATGGCGAAATAGAAGAAGAGTCCGTGACATGCTTAACGATCTAGAATGGCCATCCCGAGAGGGCCTTCGTGAGCAGTCCTCTTTAACATTCTTGTATAAAATACTCTATTAATAAAGACAGTTATTAAACCCCGGAGACAGCGTCAACCCAAACAAGAGAATCAAAAGTAAACAACTCACAATATCGTTGGCACCAGTCCTGTAGTGATGCCCTGAAACATTCCTTTTTTCCTTTAACTATTCTCCAGTGGCATATTCTTCCCTCTTCTGCGGGGAATGCCAAGTGAACAGAGATGTTCAAAAAACGTACAGTATAAGACTGAGAACTAGAAATCCGATAGATAGATAGATAGATAGATAGATAGATAGATAGATAGATAGATAGATAGATATAGATAGATAGATAGATAGATAGATAGATAGATAGATAGATAGATAGATAGATAGATAGATAGATAGATAGATAGATAGATAGATAGATAGATGGCCTCCGTGGCCTAGTGGTTAAGAGCGCTAACTCTTTATCATTAGGTCTCTCACCGCTGTGGTTCGAGCCTCGCTCGGGTCACATGTGAGACGCCAAGTTCTGCAACGGAAGGTCAGGTGGTTTTTCTCCGGGTACTCCGGTTTTCGCCCACCTCTGATTAACGATCGGCTCGATATGAGTGAAATAATCTTGAAAGGGCCGTAAAACCAAAAAAAAACAAACAAAAAAACAGAGATAGATAGACAGATAGATAAATCTGATAGATAGATAGATAGATAGATAGATAGATAGATAGATAGATAGATAGATAGATAGATAGATAGATAGATAGATAGATAGATAGATAGATAGGGACCAGATTTGTTCAAGGTCCAATTATTTCCATCTGTTTATTCGCACATTTGAAGCCTCTAGAGCTGATCGTATATGAAAACAGGATCCACTTTACTGAGTTACTTACATTTATCAAATAAGACTTTTTATCATACATGAATTTATTTTATATATGACAAGTATTTCCATCCCTTTATTCCCGGATTTGAATTTCCTTCAACCCCAGAATCCAGTTTTTTAAGCTACTTGCATTATCATACATGGGACTTATCATGCGAGCATCATTTTGCCCTTTGTCTTTTTGAAAACACGAGTTCAACAAGCAGGGCATCGTATATAAACTTGCTGTCATAACTTATTGATGTAGTCTGCTGACGACGTGTTCGTTTCAATTGTAGTTTAACGTCCACATCAACACGATTTAGGGCACTTTGGAGACGTCGCTCCTAACTTTGTGAGACATTTACACGGTAATGAGAGGCAATGACACACCAAGCCCTGCTGCCCAATGAAACCAATGGGTTTATATGTATGGATGGTTCAACTAGCACCACCTTGCATGGGAAGCCAGTTACCTGTACTTTTGTGCGATCGTTTAAGCTCTAGGTGGAAGCACCCGATAGCCGGGGGGCAATGATGACGACAATAGCAGAAGCTTTCTTGCAGTAGATTATTTAATAAGACATCTCAAAAGCATTGTTCTCATGCTGATGAGGCCGATGTTTTTTTTTCCTTTGAAAAACATAATACATTCATAAAACTCGCCCATTTAGTAGCATGGCAATAATTTAAAAAAAATCAGTTGAGGTAAATAAAAACAATGGTCAAAGCATAAAAAGTATTTTTCAAAGCACAACAGTAGTTAAAAAAAAAAAATGAAAAAAAAAAAAAAAAAAAAGATGCCGGGAGTGGGGATTGAACCGGGGGCCTTTTAAATGCTAACCGAAGTGTATAACCACTAGGCCATTGTGACTGATGACGTCATCGTCAAATACTAAGGTTGATATTGATATAGACGTGACGTAGCTGTCATAGTAAATGAATCAAATCAGTTGTCATTGTACTCTGTATGAATGTCAAGTGAATGTGAAGGGTCTGTAAACTCTAAAAATATGCATGGTAAATGGCTCTGAACTTGTAACATGGAATCAAGTCTCTTCTCCGTCACCAATGACGCGCAGCGACTTGCAGTAAGAGTAATGTCCCTTGTTTGATTTACGGCGTTCTTGCCAAAATACCGTGATTTTTTTGACAAACAATAGCGTTAGAAATAAAACACCATAAGCAAAACCTTCTAATGGGTCTCATTGTCTTCACCTTTATCTTGATTGACTTTTTGTCCTAAATTTCGGCTGTTTGGCAGTAAAGATAGCTCGAGCCCTCGTATAAATTAGGTAGGGGGACAGGGTACATTTCCTTTAATTTAACAATGAATGCACATCTTCGACACCTTGGAAATTTAATCAAATGTTTTTCTTGTACTTTCGGAGCTTTCAACCAAAAATCTTTGTGTCGCATGTGTGCCTTCATATTTTTTTCTTGATTTCTTTATGATAAATATGGAGAAAATGTTCGATTTTGGTGAAGACGGTGTCTATTTTTACATAATTTTCATTCAGATATGGGCAGTTTTGTTGATTATTTCATACATTGTCGGAGACACAAGAGGTCATAGTATACAAAAATTAGAAGATCATTTTGTATTGAACAGGTTGCTCACATAGGAATTTACAGGGCAGTTAACTGGCATTTGTGAACCAAGCCCTTTGTACTCCGAATATTGATAGATATCTTAAGCAGAAACTCATGTGCAATTGAGTACTCATGGAAGTGCACACTTCTCACACTCAGCAAATGAATTCATGTACCCCAAAAAGCTTGCATAACACTGCATTCCAATAGAAAAATAAAAATTTTCTATGTTCCTTTTCTAAGCGTAAAAATGATTTCATTTGATTTGTGAAACTTTAAAATGCCTCGGGGACAGTTAAGAAACCATCTGAGCCTCAAAGAAATGAACCGTGGCGTCGGAATGTTGGAATCTGGCGTCTCTCAACGTTGTGTTTCTGGGATTCTGAATGTTTCTCAGAGCGTGGTTTCCCGAATGTGGAGTCGGAATCTTTCCCACGGAAACCCTTCACATAGACACGGCGAGGATCGATAAAGGGCTGAAACTCAACGTCAGGACCGTTTTTGTTGATTCAGTCTCGACGTCAACGGTTCCTGAACGCTACGCGTTGGAATAACGAGTTTAGGAACGGAACTAGAGTACGAATTTCTACACAAACTGTTAGAAACAGGCTCCGTGATTTCGGACTGAATGCCAGGAGGCCTGCTGTACCTATTCCGTTGACGAGACAGCACGTGCAAGACCGGTTGAACTTTGCCAGAACTCGCGTCAGGTGGACGATTCGTGACTGGACGCCAGTACTGTTTACTGATGATGCCAGATTCTGTCTCGACTTCACTGATAAACGTCAATTAGTGTGCCGAATGTCTAAAGACTTGAATGTGGCAGAGCATGATCGCTATGGAAAGGAATCAGTCATGGTTAAGGCTGGGATAAGCGTGAACGGTAAAACTGACTTGTAAGGCGTTGAAAACGGAACGTTAACGGCAGTGAAGTACTTTAATGAGATTCTTTATCAGTTTGTGAGACTATATGCCGATGCTATCGGCCCGGATTTTATTCTGATGGGCGATAATGCCCGTCCGTACCGTGCCCACATCACTGATGCCTATCTGGAACGTGAGACAATCGTTCGTATGGACTGGCCTGCTCGATCACCGGACTTAAATCCGATTGAGCATGCGTGAGACATGCTACAGCATGCTATTTCAGCCCGACCTGTGTAGCCGAGGACATTACAGGAGCTCAAAGATGCTTTGGTTGCTAAATGGAAGCTGATTCCACAAAACCGGATACAGAATCTGATTACGAGCATGTGCAGGCGATATCGTACTGTAATTGATGCCCCTACGCGTTATTAGGCACCTTTATCTAAACAAGTTTGGAAATTTGTGAAAAATCAATTGTCCAAATCCATTCGTGTTACGCCAAATTTTGTGGGTGCCATGACGGTTGCTGTTGTCACGCTTGAATGCAGTGCCAGTTGACGAAATTAATCACTAGTCTTTGTGAAGGATATGTTTTCTATCATTAAGTATCAAATTTGAATTCAGCTGATTAATTTAACCAAAAATTATGTTGCATTAAAAAAGTGATCCCTATCAAACGTTGAGTAGTATATTTCTTCAAGCCCCTATGGGCGGGGGCCGCTGAAGCGATAGAACACTGATTACCGGACAGTCAACACTTACGGAAGGTGATACTTAACTTTTGTCCAAGTGCATAAAATACATGTATGTTGTTATCAAATGACGTAGTTGATAAGCGGAGGATAATGTCTTGTAATAAAAATCGTATGGCCACACGTGTTATACATGCAACACTTTGGCGGGATTAAGTAACGTCATGACGGCATCCATGTCAACCATGCATTTTTTGTGGAAATATTGTCAAATGTAAAGGCGGTGCAATCCAATTTAAAATTATCATTTGAAAAAAAGAATCTTACACTCGTGGTCATTTCATATGAAATTTGTGAAACTCGCCGAATGCTCGTTTCATAAATATCATGATGAAATGACCACTCATATAAGATCCTCTATATGTGGTTGCAGCCTGCAAGGACCACATGGTTTCAGCTGATGCTCAAGCTAGTAATAGTAGTAGTAATAATAATATTATTAATAATTCGTCTACAGGTCGATGAATGTTTACTGAACATTACGTCACACGGGCCGGTCCATCTAATACAGTTATCTAGGGATGACAATGTCACCAGTGAATGCAAACTTCTTAAATAAAAGCTGAAACTCATTATCATGCGCAACAATAGAACACATTATGTGAATTATAAAAAATAGAAAATAAAAAATATGACAAAATTGTCGAGAAGAACTGAAAACTTAAAAACAAATACACTACGCAATAATTTGATGGTAGGCATCGTTTTGAATGTAGGTTTACTGTGCGCAAAAGTTTTCGTTAATGATAAATAGCCGAGTGGTTACAGTTACAGCTCACGGTCATTGAAGTACTCGTGGTGGTGAGGGCGGGGGGTAGAAGAAACACTCGGACGGTGTAATTATTTAAAAAAAAAAAATTCTTTTTTTTCTGTATTATATTTTTCCTTTTTTTTAATATTAGTATGTAATTCATTATTTTCAAATTTCAGCGATTCATATTAATTTGAATTTCATAATTTTAGAATTTCATATTCCGAAATTGCATTACAAAAACAGTTTTGATTGTTCGGCAGTGTCGGTAGATTCATCACCCTCAGAAGCAGTCTCTGTAATCTCTAACGTCACTGTCAGAGTCCATGTGGTTAATGATTCATTCCATTTCAACAGCGATGTCACTTTTACAATTGTCCTGTTCAGGCCCCCGCCGATTGGGTCTTGAAGATGGGCTGCTCGATGCTTCCATGCAGAGGAGTACTAATAAACTGCTGAGAGGATCTAAAAATAGAAGTGGAAGCAATGATCAGGAATCGATACAATTAACCCACAGCTCCCATCAGAGACACCCAAGGGAAAGAAACACAAACATGAAACAACAGACTCCAATGGAAACACCATCTGCGGAACGCCAAAAGGACAGTTACTTTCCTACAAAATGGCCAATATGCTATCCAAAATAAAATAATATAAGTGACACAAACACCCAAAGACAAAGCATAACAAAAATAAACCGCGACAGAATAACCACCTTGGAACGGTCAGCGGAAACGAATTCCACTGGGGGGCTTAAATCGATTTTACGTGGCCACAATCCTCGCCCTTACTTCCGTCGCGATTAAGACAAATAATTTGTTAAGTCCGCATGAAGGCCTCCTAAGCTTGCCCGGGCAAAGCGGTGCGAGTCGGCCCGTCCATGCTTATAAACCCTATTGGTTTCGTTGGGCGACAGGGCTTGGGATGTCATTTCATCTCAATGTCAGGTAAAATGCCCACAAAATTGGAAGAAACGTCTCCAAAATGACCAATACAGTGTTGACGGGGACGTTAAACCTCAAATCAAACAAAACAATAGTCCTGTTCAGTCTTTTCGACATGTGTTAAGCAAGCAGACAATTCTTTTTCAACAATGCTTTCAATGCCTTCTTCGAACAGAGCCTTTATATCTGCCACGCGAAGCTAAAAATTTCATTGGCCAACGTAACCATTCAAATTTCCCCATATCATCGTTTTGGCAATCAGATCAGGATGGCATGGTGAAAGCCGCAGAATTGTGTGCCCATGTCTCTTCAAAAGCTGGTCAACTCGATAAGGAGGAGCTGGTTTATTTCGTTTGTAAATTTCCAAAAGCTCAGGCTTGAACATTTCTTGCCACAGGCTGCATAAAACTGTATATTAAAGGAAACAAAAAGAACGAAAAATAAAAATGTCATTCAGAATTTGAGATTCGAACCTACGACCTTCGGCAAACTAGGTCGTTAAAGTTTATGCATCTAACCAATACCGCCACATCATATTCCTGCAACGATATCATATCAGAATAATATACAGCAAAGATTTTGTGAATTAACCGAGGGAAAAGTTGGTAACCCCTACATAACGGTTTCCGATGGAATAGTCCGTATGACGTAGTGTTCAGTAAACAGTCATCGATCTATACCATTATACAGCGAGAGAGGTCAGAGGAAGACAGCTCGGTTGATGATGCGTTAGTTTTCGTTGATTCTTTTGCCTCATATTCACCAGCACCCCTTCTGATTAGGCATCGCTACTTAGCTAGGCCATGTGCAATTTGTTCCCATCACTATGTTGATATACAGTAGAACTTCGATGGCTCGAACACCGATGGCTCGTTTACTATGGCTGAGTCGAACCCGTTTTTGAGTCCTTTCGGAAACCCTCTACATAGGAAATAGATCGAGATAATTTAAATTTTAGTCTTTTATCTTGCAGATGTTTGTTATGTCTACTCAATAGAATCGCCTTGATGAGGCGATTCTAATGAGTACACACAGCATACATTTTATTGCAGAAGACAGAAAAGGTGAACTGAAGTATCGCACTATCCCTCCTGACAGTAAACCTCAGTAGTTCGAACTTCCCCTGTCTCGAACAGATTTTCGAGGTCCCAAAGGTGTTCAAGTCATTGAGGTTCGACTGCATTTTAGTTAACTTTCAAGTTTTGCATGCGTTTAACAGTGTTGGCAGCATCAAAGCTCTGTAGACTTTCAGACTCTTGACAATCTGTTTAAAAGGTAGATGAAGTACCTAACACAGGCAATATTTGACCTTTCGTTTTGAACAGTGATAGTTTCCTTGTAAGACTTGCCAGGTGCTGGTTGATATACCACCTGTTGGAGTACCCTTTGCCATATCATCAGCAAAGAGGAGTCCTTCTAGCACCTAGATCTGCAACTTGGATTCTGGCTTCCCATCAAAGCGATACCTATCTGACTCCTGTGACAGCTATGATCTCACAATCAGCCTCTTGAGGCTGATTGTGAGATCATAGCTGTAACAGGAGTTAGATAAATGATCAACATCTTTTTTGCACCTTCTCGCCCCTTGGCGCACCCTGTGCCACGTCATCAACAAAGAGCAGTTCTTCTAGCACCTCTGTCTGCAACCTTGGATTCTGGCTTCCCATCAAAGCGATACCTAATAAGTTTACCATTCACAATCCTGGCATGGCAGAAAACATCATGCTGAATAATGTTGAGGCTAGTACACAGCCTAGACTGCTACACAAACCATCTATTAATGAATAGAGGTCGTCTATTTTAAAATAGAAGTCTGTGCAGCAGTCTATTCACAGCCTTGCCTAACTCAATTTGGCACAGGAAATGTATCAGAAAGTTCGCCATCATTTTGGACTCGTGCAAGCATACCATCGTGGAACTGCCTAACCATTGCTATAATCTTGGTTGGTCAGCCAAACTTTACCATAATTTTTCAAAGACCTTCATAAATGCTTTGGAAAGGTCAACAAAGGTTAAGTAGAGGTCAGCATTCTGTTCCTGGCAATTCTCATTAAGCTGTCTGGCTGTGAAGATCGTTCCAATTGTTCTTCTGTCCTTCCTGAACCCACACTGGCTTTCTGGTAGAAGCCCCGACTGTTCACGATTTTCAGTCAGTTGGCAAAGTAGGACTCTGCAAGGACCTTCCTAGCATCTGTAGTTGTTTGATTTGAGGTTTAGCGTCCCCGTCAACACTGTAAAGGTCATTTTGGAGACGTTGCTTCCAATTCTGTGGGACTTCTACTCGACACTGATGAAATGACATCTCAAGCCCTGCCGCCAAATGAAACCGATAGGGTTTATAAGCATGGGCGAGATACCATGGACGAGGTCCGACTCACACTGCTTTTCCTCGGCAGGCTTAGATCCTCTAAGCGGTTTACCAGTACTCATGTGCGGGTCGGTTTCAGCTCTGCGTGGAAGCATCATGCAGCCAATCTATTTCTTGAAGCCCCGATGGGCGGGGGCCGACCTAGCACTTGTAAATATAGTCAATAAAGATATGTTCCGATGGTTATCTTTTTAATACGTGGATAATTGATGAATAGAAGCGGCCGACAAAACAAATCATTACGAAAACACGCCTATACAAATACATTGTGACTTTTATCGCCGAAAAAATGAAAGTTGCAAGATGAAAAAATTGTGATATTTTTCTTATTTCTGTTCATAATATAGATTGTAGGTACTCGTTAGAACCGCCTCATCGAGGCGGTTCTAACGAGTACCCACAATCTATATTTTAGAGCAGAAATAAGAACACGAGGGCCATGATGTCCCTGGATCGCTCACCTGATCCATAGGGTATCAAGTGGGCCCCTGGGAGAGTCATTATTGGCCCCGGGCTATAATATGATTAATCTTGGTTTTGTTTGTTTTGTTTGATTTGAGGTTTAACGTCCCCGTCAACACTGTAAAGGTCATTTTGGAGACGTTGCTTCCAATTTTGTGGGACTTTTACCCGACACTGAGATGAAATGACATCTCAAGCCCTGTCGCCCGATGAAACCAATAGGGTGTATTAGCATGGACGGTCCGCCTCGCACCGCGGTTCCTGGACAGGCTTAGATCCTCTAAACGGTTTACCAGTACTAGTGTGCGGGCCGGAATCAGCTCTGCGTGGAAGCATCATGCAGCCCATATATTTCTTCAAGCCCCTATGGGCGGGGGCCTGATTAATCTTTGTAGTGGTCTAAAAGGTGAAGCTTCATACCAAATATCAAAGAACGGAGACTTCTGGTTTCAGACAAGATTTTTAAAGGTTTTCCTTATATAAGTCTACATAAACCTTGGGGTCACCGGGGCGGGCCATTTTTGCCCCCAGGGCTATAATTTGAACCATCTTGGAAGAAATCCACAAGACGAAGCTTCATACCAAATACCAAAGACCTTGGCCTTCTGCTTTCAGACAAGAAGATTTTGAAAGGTTTTCACTGCCTTGACTTCTATTTCCTAGGGCTATAATTAGAACAATTTAGATGAAGCTTCACACCAAATATCAAAGACCTGGGCCTTGCGGTTTCAGAGTAGAAGATTTTTTTAAATTTCCCTATATAAATCAATGAAAAAAATGAAGGGTCCCGGGGCGGGGGCATTTTTGACCCAAGGGCTAGGATTTGAACAATCTTGGTAGAAGTCCACTACATGAAGCTACACACCAAATTTCAAAGAACAGGGCCATCCGGTTTTGGAGAAGAAGATTTTTAAAGATTTTCCCTGTATAAGCCAATGTAAAACCAAAGGGCCTGCAGGTGGGGGTATTTTCGCCCTAGGCCTATAATTTGAACAATCTTGATGGAGGTCCACTGGATGAAGCTTCACGCCAAATATCAAAGAACTGGGCCTTGCGGGTTCAAGAAGAAGATTTTTAAAGATTTTCCCTGTATAAGTCTATGTAAAACCAAAGGCCCCCGGGGCGGGGACATTTTTGGCCCCAGGGCTATAATTTGAACAATCTTGGTAGAGGTCCACTGGATGAAGCTTCATACCAAATATTAAAGACCTGGGCCTTGTGGTTCCGAGAAGAAGATTTTTAAATATTTTCGCTATATAAGCCTATGTAAAACCAAAGGGCCCCGGGGCCGGGGCATTTTTGGTCCTAGGGCTATAATTTGAACAATCTTGATAGAGGTCCACTAGATGAAGCTTCACACCAAATATCAAAGACTTGGGCCTTGCGGTTTCAGAGAAGAAGATTTTTAAAGATTTTCCCTATATAAGCCTATGTAAAACCAAAGGCCCCAGGGGCGGGGGCGCTTTTGGCCCAAGGGCTATAATTTGAACAATCTTGGTAGAGGTCCACTTGATGAAGCTTCATACCAAATATCAAAGACCTGGGCCTTGTGTTTTCAGAGAAGAAGATTTTTTAAAGATTTCCCCTATATAAGCCTATGTAAAACCAAAGGCCCTCGGAGCGTGGGCATTTTTGGCCCCAGGGCTATAATTTGAACAATCTTGATAGAGGTCCACTAGATGAAGCTTCACACCAAAGACTTTGGCATTGCGCTTTCAGAGAAGAAGATTTTCCCTATATAAGCCTATGTAAAACCAAAGGCCCCCGGGGCGAGGGCATTTTTGGCCCCAGGGCTATAATTTGAACAGTCTTGGTAGAGGTCCACTAGATAAAGTTTCATACTAAATATCAAGGACCTGGGCCTTGCGGTTTGAGAGAAGAAGACTTTTAAAATGTTCAGTAAAAAAATCTATTTTTAGCTCATGTGACCTAGATGTGCAACAGACCGAAACCATTTGAACAACTGTGAAAGGGGACCACCTAATGATCATTCCTGTGAAGTTTGGTCAAAATCCGATCAGTGGTTTAGGAGGAGATGTTGTTTGAAGAAAAAGTTTACGGACGCCCGCACGCACGCACGCACGACGGACAAAAAGTGATCACAAAAGCTCACCTTGTCACTACATGACAGGTGAGCTAAAAATAAGGTTTACCACTGTAAACCCCAGTTTTAATATATAAAAGTGGGGTTCAAGGGGATCAAAATTATATAGGCGTGTTAACGTGATGACGAAATAGAAGATTCAGTGCGTGACTATGTCAATTTGTTTGAACTGAGGTTTAACCTCCCCGTCAACAAAATTTAGGTCATTTTGGAGACGCTGCTTCCAATTTTATGGGACTTACCCCACATGGAGATGAAATGACATCTCAAGCCCTGTCGTCCAATGAAACCAAAAGGCTTGTATGCATTGGACAGTCTGACTCACGCCACTTTGCATGGGCAGGCTTAGTCCTTCTAAGCGAATTACCAGTACTTATGTGTGGTTAGTTTCAGCTTTGCGTGGAAGCACCTTGCAGCCCAATCTATTTCTCCAAGCCCCGATGGGCGGGGGATGGTAACTATATCAAGCCTGTACTAATAATTATGTCTAAAACAGATATTTTAGCCTTTCAACCATGTAGGCTGGTTCAGATACCTGTGCAAACCGTGTAGATCCAGATGTGACGGCGCCGTCTGATCAGGATATTCACTGTTTACCCTAATTACAAGACTGAATGTGCCGGCCTCGGTAGCTCAGTCGGATATACTACTGACTGATGATCAGGATATCGTGGGTTCGATACCTGCCGGGGTCGGTAAGTCTTTCTTGAAGATGATCACGAAACCTTTTCTACGGTCATTCTCTCCCTTCCACTGATTCAAGAAGGACAGTTGTCAGTTTCTGGCGAAAGAATGTACACCGTACTGGTTAACCGCTTACCTATAAGCCTGCCCAGGAAAAGTGTGGTTAGGTAAACTGACAGGCTCGATATAACCTCGATAGTGTTGACTGAACATGCCTCCGTGGCCTATTGGATAAGAGCGCTGACTCTTAATCATTAGGTCTCCTCCGCCACTGTGGTTCACGTCTCGTTCGGGCCACATGTGAGACGCCATGTTCTGCAACAGGTCAGATGTGGGTTTTTGTCCGATTTTCGCCCACCTCTGATTAACGCCGGCTCGAAATGACGGAAACATCTTGGAAGGGCCGAAAACCAAAAGAAAACAACAAATAGTGTTGACTAGGCCGTTAAACCCCAAAACAAACAAGACTGCATTGATAAAAAACAACAACAAATTATGCCTTTTTTAAAATATAAATGAAAATATTAGCCGCCGCCTGAAAATATGTTGAAGTTCAGACGCACCCAAGCACATTTGACCTCTAAGTATGACCTTCACCTTGGAGTAACCGACCAGGGTCTTGCGCATGACACATTGTCTCATGATGGTTAACATTTCTGCCAAGTAATTTCAAAATCAGAAAGTTATTGACCGTGTTTAATGTTTCGAACCCTTATTTTGCCTTTGACCTCAAAGTACGATCTTGTCCTTGGAGGTATATACCTGTGTTTTGCGAGGGACAGGTCGTCTCATGGTGGTTAACATTTCTGCCAAGTAATTTCAAAATCAATTCAGAAATAAGAAAGTTGTTGACCCTGTTTAATTTATCGAACCCTAGTTTCGTCTTTGACCTCTAAGTACGACCTTGACCTTGGAGGTACAGACCTGTGTTTTGCAAGAGACAGATTGTCTTATGATGGCAAATATTTCTGCTAATTACTTTCAAAATCAATCCAGAAATAAGAGTTTAAGTTTCGGGCTCTTTTTAACCTTTGACCTCTAAATACGGCCTTAACCTTGGAGGTAAGGACCTTCGTTTTACGAGAAACAGATCGTCTCAGATCGTTACAATGTAACATTTCTGCCAAGTAATTTCAAATTCCATCCAGAAATAAAAAAATATTGACCGTATTTAAGTCTCGGATGGACGGACAGACGCACGGGCAAGGGTCACACTATATGCTCTTCCACCAGTCTTCAAATGGTGGTGCCATAAAAAATGATCTTTTTTTATATATTTCTGCACATAACATAGATTGTGGATACTCGTTAAAGTCGCATTGGTTTTGTGCAGAAATAAGAAAAATAATGATACCCCTGTAAACCCTAGGTTTACTGTATAAAAGGGAGTCAAAATTATACCCAGCAGGCAAACGTCGGTAGGACAACTTCAAACCAACGTCGGTGCAACGTAACGACGTTGCAACGACGTAGATTTGACGTTGCATAGACGTACCGACGTTGATGTTACGTCACAAATACGTCATGAGCCTGCTGGGTATAGGCATGTTGTTATGATAAATTTTGTCGAATTCAAAGTTGGAAAAGTCAACTACAGAAACCCAGGGGTGAAAAAGTTAATGTAGTTGACAATTTAAGGGGAATGGGAACACCTGACAGATTTTTCCGCCATTTTTAGAAGGGAAACAACTTTCAGGACTTCCTCTTTGCTTTTCTATAAGCCCTCAACAACTGAAAAAAGGGGTCTGCTCTTAAAGGAAAGAATTTGCTCCATTCTTTCCTTTAAGAGTTGACACCTATTGACATGGTAGTCAAAACAGTTGAAAATACTTTTGCAGGAGTTGCCTCCCCTGAAGGTATTCCCATTCCCCTTAAATGTGTGGAAACTAGCCGAGTGACGATTAGCACTGCCTTTATATACACGTGCAAGATAAAAATTAAACTGGACAACCCCACCATCATTAATTTTATTATTATACTTGTTTCATTTTTGTTTTAATTTTATGCCCCCGGAATCAAAGATTCAGGGGCATAAAGTTTTTGGTCTGTCTGTCTGTCTGTCCGTCTGTTTGTCTGTTTGTCCGCAAAATCCTTAACAGTGGACATACCTTTTGAATGGCAACTGATAGGGCTTTGATATTTCACATGTGAATTCCTTTTCACAACACCTTTCCAGTGATACCATAATTTTTGACCTCGTGACCTTGACCTTGACGTTTGACCTACTATTGAAAAACCTTTAACATAGGCCATAACTTTTGACTGGTAAGTGATAGTGCTTTTATATTTCACATGTGCATTCTATGTCACAATATCTTTCAAGCAGTTCCATAATGTTTTACCTTGTGACCTTGAACTTGACGTTTGACCTACTTTTTAAAAATTTAACATTGGCCATAACTTTTGATTGGTTAGTGACAGGCCTTTCATTTTCACAAGCGCATTCCTTGTCACAAGTCCTTTCCAGTGGTACCATATTTTTGGACCTCTTGACCTTGACCTTGATGTTTGGCCTACTTTTTTTTGAAAAAAAAACAAACCTTAACATCGGCTATAATTTTTCATTGGTTAGTGATAGGGCTTTCGCATTCGAATATGCATTCCTTGTCAAAAGACCTTTCCAGTGATACCATTATTTCTGACCTTATGTCCTTGACCTTGACATTTTACCTACATTTTAAAAACTTTACTGTTGGCCATAGCTTTCGATTGGTAAGTGAAATGGCTTTCCTATTTCATATGTGCATTCCTTGTCCAAGTGATACCACAATTTGTGGCACTGACCTTGATGTTTGACCTACGTTTTAAAATACTTTAACATTGGTCATAACTTTCGATTGATAAGTGATTGGGCTTTAATATTTCACATGTGCCTTTCTTGTAACAAGACCTTTCCAGAGGTACCATGTTTTTTACGTTGTTACCTTGACCTACTTTTTAAACACTTGATCACCTGCCATACCTTTTGCTTGGTAAGTGATAGGGCTTTCATATTTTCCATGCTCTGTCCGGGGTCATCAGTGTTTCACAAACACATCTTGATTTTTTTTTTTTTTTTTTTTGTATTTAGATTAAATATACGAGGGTAGGCTGAAAAGTTCTGAGCTTGGCCAAGATCCAATGGTTTGTCCATGCTGAAAGTGCCTTATTTTTCAACATAGTCTCCCTTCCTGTCCACACACTTCCTCCAGCGATGCTGGAGTCCTTGGATCCCAGTGGTATAGAAGGTCTCATCTTGGTCCCTGAAAAACTCCTCCACAGCAGCTATCACCGCCTCGTCTGACCGATAATGCTGGCAGCCAAGTGCTATTTCATGTTTTGAAACAGGAAATAATCTGATGGAGCTAGATAAGGTGAATACGGAGGGTCATCGACAAGTGTGAAGCCACAGTCATACAGCAGCCATTGCGACAACCGATTTATGAGCAGGCGCATTGTCCTGATGGAACAAGACCCCTTTTGTCAATTTTTCGGGTCGTTTAGCCTTAATTGCTATTCGCAATTGTTTTAGCAGATCTGCATAATACTCCCCATTAATTGTTCTGCCCTTTTGAAGGTAATCTATAAATATTATACCCTTGGCATCCCAGAACACTGATGCCATCACCTTCCCTGCAGAGGAGACGATCTTTGCCTTGTTTGGAGAGGGTGAGCCAGGGTTCTTCCTTTGTCTTTTGGTCTCTGGCTCAAAGTGATGAACCCAGCACTCATCCTGAGTGACAAAACGGTCAAGAAAACCATATTGGTCCGCTTGTTGGCTTGTGACAGGTTCAGTCTGGTCAACTTTTGGTCAGGCGTCAAAAGCCGTGGCACCCATCTGGCGGAAACCTTCGACATTCCTAATTCAATGTGTAGAATGTTCTCTACTCGTTCACGGGAGATGCCAACAGTGTTAGCGAACTGATTCACAGTTAAACGCCTGTCATCCATCACGGCCCTGTGCACTTGGCTGATTGTTTCCTCAGTTGTTGCCGTTGTGGGTCGTCCACACCGGTCATCATCTTCAAGGCTGTCCTTTTCACGGTTGTATACGAAAGAGCATCATCCCCTAATGTAGCAACCTTATCGGCATGAATGTCCTTAGGAGCTAACCCCTTTTTATGGAGGTATTTGACGACACCACGATGCCAGATTTTGTCCATTTTCTCAAAAACATTCTAGTATCAATTTTCAAAGTCTAGAGTTTCTACGTTATTGTTGGTAAACCTGAACTCATTTGAAGCAAATCAAGTAAAAAAGGTTTGGATTTAATGAATACAAACTTTCATGGCTGTTCGATGCCTGCTTCATGGTCAGGCTCAGAACTTTTCAGCCTACCCTCGTATATACAATAGATGTGAAATATATATAAGCAATAATTTTGATTGAAGGTGTGAATTGTATATAAGCAATGATTATGCTAGAAGGTGTGAATTGTATATAAGCAATGATTTTGAACGAAATAAATATAACAGACTTTGTTAACACGCTTAAGCAGGAGCTTGGTGGTACTAAGGCCTATGAACTTCAGCCTTTAGCTGAAGAGAGAGCTATAGTAGATAAACATGTTTGTCTTTCAGCCACCAAGTTTGCTGTGTGTGTTAACGAAGGCCAAGACAAGCTTCCTACGCTATACTGGTTACCAAAACTTCATAAAAGACCTTACAAAGCACGGTTTATTGCAAATTCTAGCTCTTGCACTACCACTGAACTTTCTAAATTATTAACTTCCTGTCTTACTGCTATTAAAACGCATGTAATTAAATATTGTGATAAAGTCTTTGAAAGATCAGGAAGAAATCTGTTTTGGTCTATAAAAATTTCGAATGAGGTTTTAAATAAATTGAAATCCAGACATTTTCGTGCTTCTAGTCTGTCTACTTACGATTTTTCCACTCTTTACACTACACTTCCTCATAATCTTATAAAAGAAAAGCTTAATGATTTAATTGAATGGGCTTTTCATAGAGAAGATTCTCTCTATCTTGCATGTAATGTCAGAAATGCATTTTTCACTTCTAAAGAGCATAAGAATTATACACTTTGGTCATGTCAGAAAGTGTGTGATGCCCTCACCTTTCTACTTGACAATATTTATATTAGATTCGGTACTAAGTTATTTAGACAAATTGTGGGTATTCCGATGGGTACTAATTGCGCACCTCTTGTGGCTGATCAGGCGGCCGTTTCACTAAACTTCGTAACTCTAAGATTTTCTTAAGTTCTATCTTACGAATTCTTAACTCAAAATTTGCGTTTCACTAACGTCAAATTCTTAAGTTTTTGCGTAAGTTTGTTCGTAACTTTACGATAGGGGGTAGGCAGTCGTAACTTTAAGAATTTCGTAAGTGTCATGGCGGCGGTTTCGATTCGCGCCCGATTAGAGCAATAAATCGCAATTTCCAAGCTTGGTGAAGCTTGAAATAAAGAAAAACTTACCTGTTTTCAGTAATCCTTAACAGCATCGACATTTTCAGTGACCCAGTTGATTGTTTTCTTGGATAATCACATCATTTCGAGACTTCAGGATGAGACAGAAGCATAAAGCACCTGTTAAAGACTCTTGCAACTCATTAAATGGTGTTTGCCTGTCTCAGTCGTCATGAATGTTTTTTTTTTTTTTACTTCGCCATAAGTTTTGTTGACATTTGTGCGCGAGGAGAAAAGAAATCATCATATACGTCATCATGACGTCATATTCTATTGCTGAATACTCAGGGTAAAACACCGAGTTTTTCTTTAGCGGTAGCCCCATGTGCCTTAGGGTACAAAGTATCAGTCAGCCTCTCTCTCTCTCTCTCTCTCTCTCTCTCTCTCTCTCTCTCTCTCTCTCTCTCTCTCTCTCTCTCTCTCTCTCTCTCTCTCTCTCCTACTCTCACAATCAGGGCTCCCGCCCATCGGGGCTTGATGAAATAGATGGGCATGCAGAGCTTTTGTTTGTTTGATTTGAAGTTTAACCTCCCGTCAACACTGTAAAGGTCATTTTGGAGACGTTGCTTCCAATTTTGTGGGACTTTTACTCGACATTGAGATGAAATGACATCTCAAGCCATGCCGCCCAATGAAACCAATAGGGTTTATTCGTGTGCGGGTCGGTTTCAGCTCCGCGTGGAAGCATCATGCAGCCCATCTATTTCTACAAGCTCCGATGGGCGGGGGCTATCCACGCAGAGCTGAAACTGACCCACACACGAGTACTGGTAAACCGCTTAGAGGATCTAAGCCTGCCCCGGCAAAGCGGTGCGAGTCGGCCTGTCCATGTTTATAAACCCTATTGGTTTCATTGGACGGCATCATGGCAGGGCTTGAGAAGTCATTCCATCTCAATGTCGGGTAAAAGTCCAACAAAAATGGAAGTAAAGTCTCCAAAATGACCTATACAGTGTTGACGGGGACGTTTAACCTCAAATCAAACAAACAAAACTCTCACACTCTCCTTCTCTCCCCGCTTTCCTCCCGCCCTCCCCTTTCTCCCTGTATTTCTCCCTCTCACCACCTCTCTGCCTCCCTCTCCAACTCACCCTTCTCACTTAACATAGCTGGAACAGCCCAGTCAATACTCAACAACGGACCAACGTCGGACCGACAGCGATACGATGTTGCTATCGGCCCGCCGTTTGTTTGTTGGTAGCCTATTGGAGTTTAACGGCCCAGTCAACATTATTTTATGTCATTTATGAGCCGGTCAGTTTACCTATCCACACTTTTCCTGGGCAGGAATGTACGTAACCATGTTATCCAGTACAGTGCACATTCCTTCGCCAGAAACTGACAACTGTCCTTCTTGAATCAGCGGAAGGGAGAGAATGACAGTAGAGAAGATTTCATGATCAGTCTCCACGAAATAATGTTGCCGACCCCGGCAGGTATCGAACCCGCGCCCTCCTGATCACCAGTCAAACGCGCATCCGACTGAGCTACCGAGACGGCTAGGCCCGCCGTTGGTCCGTCATTCATTGCTGACTGAGAGTCAAAGCCATATATATATTGCCAGGGCTTTGAGGGCTTCATCTGCTCTGAACATAGAGGAGACCGGAAATAGTTGGTCCGAAAATTGTATTAATCATTTTTAGCTCGGCTGTTTTCGAAGAAAACGACGAGGTATTGTCATAGCTCTGGCGTCGTCTGCGTCGTCGTCTGCGTCGTCGTCGTCGTGAAAAAAACTTTGACATTTTGTAATATCTCTGTCATTACTGAACATATTTACTTTAAACTCGGACTAGATGTTCATTATGAAAATGTGAACTCATACCAATAGGTGAGGTAACCCTCAAAATATTTTTGGCATGGTGATGCCCCCTTTTCGACTTAGAATTTTTGCAGCCGAGCGTTGGCACCCGCATGCGGTGCTCTTGTTCTAACTTATTATACAGTTTTTCGTTCGGAAAGTAACAAGTTCGGATAAATATAGCCGTTTTCCGAGACGAGGTCAACTGAACCAACTAAACCCGCAATCGGGGGTGAATTGGGACGGCCAGCGGGGTAAGTTGGACCGAGGAGATAAGTTGGAACGAAAATATATTTTAGCCTTATAAAATATATTTTCATAATGAATAACAATTAAAAATAACAACAAATAATTTCAAAAGAGAGCACATCCATGTTTTTCAATGATAATAGTTTTGTTTGTTTGATTTGAGGTTTAACGTCCCCGTCAACACTGTATATGTCATTTTGGAGACGTTGCTTCCTATTTTGTGGGACTTTTACCCGACATTGAGATGAAATGACATCTCAAGTCCTGTCGCCCAATGAAACCAATAGGGTTTATAAGCATGGACGGACCGACTCGCACCGCTTTGCCTGGGCAGGATTGGATCCTCTAAGTGGTTTACCTGTACTCGTGTGCGGTCGGTTGCAGCTCTGCGATGAAGCATCATGCAGCCCATCTATTTATTCAAGCTCCGAAGGGCGGGGGCTACAATGATAACAGTATCTGTCGCATGAAGACTTCGAGGTCAATTCGATGTTATTTTGTTATCCCCACGCTTTTCGAAGAAAAGGCGGGGATCATGTATTACCCCACGTCCGGATGTCCGTCCGTCTATCTGTAATGTCCCGCTATTGCTCCTACATCATTTAATCTAGAATCTCGAAACTTTCACAGGCAGAATCTATATGGTTTAGGACTGCAGCAACATATTAAGAATATTGATGTGACCCCGCAGGCAGGGGGTGGTGCCCAACACTGCCCTAGGGGTCAAAATCGTTATTTTTCAAACATAGTCATATTGTATATCAGATCGAAGGTAATGAAGAGTAAAATACAGCGGTGCAAATATTTTGTCCCCATGGGCATGTCTGTGGGTAACCAGAGTTCAAACAGTAGAATTTTGGGTCCTCTTCTTTTCGATTGCCACACAACTACGCTTTTTCAGCTGGAATCTTCAAACTGTCACAGTTAATAGCTCTATTGATGAGGACTGGAGGTATATATTTTGAATTCTGATGTGACCCCCCTCCCCCTACTGGAGCGAGGCCAACAGGGTGAGCCCCAGGGGCCATTTTTTTTTTTTTTTTTGCACAAACAGTCATGGTGCATATTAAATCGAAGGTAATGAGGTGTGGAATACAGTGGTGCAAAATTTTGCCAAGGAGGCATTTTTGTGGTCACCAGAGGTCAAAAAGAAGTACTTTGGTCCTTTTATTGGGACATGATTTTCACAGCGCGGGGATATGTGATTGCGAGTCATCGAGTTATTTAACACCTTGTAGAGAAAAGAAGCAATCCCTCAAAAATTCAAGGATGCGTCAATTACGAGTTCAAACGGAAGGGGAATCCTCAGTTGTGTGGCAGTTATCGAGGCATCTATTATTTTGTCATTTGCTGGGAAGTTTCTTTCAAGAAACTTACTTCACCGACTGAATGAACAGTGTTGAACAGTCAGAACGCCAATGTGTGTTCAGAAAGGACAGCTCTATGAAAAACTGACATGATCTTCACAGCAGAGTAGCTTCAAGAGAAATGCCAGGTTTGTTGAGCTCACCAAACCATATTACGAAGTCGGTCGTGAGGGTCTTTGGAAAATTATGGCGAAGTTTGGTTGTCCGACCAAGTTCAGTATAGCAACTGGAGGCAGTTTCTCGATGGTATGTTTGCACGGTTTCCAAAATGTTTGGGACGCCCTTTTACTATTTATTCCCTATTTATAGATATCCATAATTATTTATGGATATCCACAATCCGAATTATGGATATCCATAATTATTTATGGATATCAATAATTATTAATGGATATCCATAATTCGATTTAATTTGTATATCCATAATTCGAATTATAATTCTACGATTTATGGATACTTATAATTCGAATTATGGATATCCATCAGTCGAATTATAGATATCCATAAATCAGCCGAATAATGAATATCCATAATTCGAATTACAGATATCCATAAATCGAATTATGGGTATCTATAAATCGATCTGAATTATAGATGTCTATAAATCGAATTATAGATATCCATTTTTAGCTCGTCTGTTTTTTGAAAAAAAACTTTCGAGCTATTGTCATCACTCCGGCGTCTGCGTAGTCGTCCTGCGTCGTCCTGAGTCGTCCTGCGTCGTTCCAAAAAAAACTTAACCTTGGCTATAACTTAAAAAGTATTAGACCTAGCTTCATGAAACTTCACACACACACTCATCATCACAAGAGCTACATTTTGACCAAGGACCATAACAACATTGTTGATTTTGGCTGAATTATCTCCCCTTTTCCATTTTTTTTCTGAAACACATTTTTTGCTCTCATTTTAATACTATTCACAACAGAGCCTTCAAACTTCACATGAATGTTCCTTGGGACAAGAACTTTTCAGTGATACCACACTTTTTGATCTGTGACCTTGACCTTTGAACTTTGACCTATTTTTCGAAAATTTAACCGAAAACCATATTTCCAAAAGTATTTGGCCTACCTTCATGAAACTTCATACACATACTCACCATCACAAGAGCTACATTCCCTACAAGTTTTATAACTCCATCTTGCAATATGATTGAATTATCTCCCCTTTTCTCTCCGTTTTTTTTTTTAAATTGTTTTTGTCTCTTATTTCAATACTATTCACAACAGAGCCTTCCAACTTCACATGAATGTTCCTTGGGACAAGACCTTTTCAGTCATACCACCCTTTTTGACCTGTGACCTTGAACTTTGAACTTTGCTCTATTTTTCGAAAAATTAACCAAAAAACTTAACCTTGACCATATTTCCAAAAGTATTTGGCCTACCTTCATGAAACTTCATACACATACTCACCATCACAAGAGCTACATTCCCTACAAGTTTTATAACTCTATCTTGCAATTTGATTTGACTTAGAACTTTTGTTTTCTAAAAGAAACTGCAGACGAGCGTTGGCACCCGCTTGCGGTGCTCTTGTTCGATTTAAGGATATCCTTCATTCGAATTATGGATATCCATAAATTGAATTATGGATATCTATAAATATGGGTTAAATAGTAAAACGGCACCGCATAAAAATGATGTTGAGTTTTCTGATCCATTCCCTGTGAAATTTGAGTCAAGCTGCATAGCATAATGTTCGCTGCCATGCTCACAAATGCTTTCGGGATGGTGACAATGGTATACCTTTTTGGTATGGATTTGATGGGAAGCTTTATCAACCTAAGAAGGTTGCAAGTCAGATCCAGAAGACGAGTTTCCCTATGCTGACGACATGACAAAGGGTGCTCCAGCAGAAAAGAATATGTAAAAAGGGTAGATGGCGTATCTTACAGTTATGAATTCACAATCAGCATTAAAAAATCCGAGGTGGTTTATGAACCAGAACTTGGCAAACCTTACAAAATTTATGATAAACGCGATGACTTTGATTTTGAGATTGTAAATTTTCCTTTTTTGGATGGTGATGTTCCTCGTGCGCCATCCTATGGCGTTTATATTTCGCAATTAATTCGATTTGCTAGAGTGTGTAGTCATGTAACTGACTTCAACACTCGTAATAAATTATTAACGGCTAAACTTCTTAATCAGGGTTATCGGTACCATAAACTACGCAAAGCCTTTTCAAAATTTTATAGACGCCATTCTGATTTAATTTGAAAATTCAATATTGGACTTAAATCTCTTCTGCAACAAGGTCTATCGGAACCCGAATTTTATGGTGACTTAGTATATAAATTCAGAAAAATATATAACCGCAATGACTTCAGCACCCAATTTCGTAAAATCATTCTTCGATATAGAAAGATTGGGTACAACATGGATATTATACGACAGACTGCATGCATGGTAGTTAACCCAATCACGGTTGGCAACTTTGCTTCCCTCTTTAATTGCACGCCGGTGGGTCAGGCCTCAGATTCTATGACGGCTCCAACGTAAAGGCTTATTGAAAATTAAAGAGATAATGTTGGTTGGTGCCTGATGCTCTGTCTCTGGTCGGGCTCATCGGAGTCTAACTGTTGGTTTTCTTTTGCTCCAGAATTTCAGTGGTTTCTTGCTGTCGAGTCCTCACCGTTGTCTCACCTCTGTGGTTCTTTGATTTCTGTGTTCACGGAGATGTTGCACTGATGAGTTAGGAGGCCTTCATGCGGACTGAACAAATTATTTGTCTAAATCGCGACGGAAGTAAGGGCGAGGATTGTGGCCACGTAAAATCGATTTAAGCCCCCCAGTGGAAATCTTCCACTGACCGTTCCAAGGCGGCTCTTCTGTGGCGATTTATTTATGTTGTTGTTTGTTACTTACGGCCATTTTGTGGGAAAGTAACTGTCCATATGGCCTTCCTTTGTTTAGGTTTCCATTATGGTCTGGTCGCTTAATGTTTGTATTTCTTTCCCTTTGGTGTCTTTTATGGATGGAGTAAGTTAATTGTATCAATTCCTGATCTTTGTTTTACTTCTACTTATAAGGAGCCCACCATTACACTGAAAAGGTCAAAGATTTTAAGTGGTAGACAAGTTCACCTACCTTGGAAGCACATTGTCAAGAGTTGTGTTTTGTTTGATTTGAGGTTCAACGTTCCCTTCAAAAATGTATAGGTCATTCTGGAGACGTTGCTTCCAATTTTGTAGGACTTCTACCCGACATTGAGATAAAAAGACATCTCAAGCCCTGTCGCCCAATGAAACCAATAGGGTTTAAAAGCATGCACAGTCCGACTCGCACTGCTTTGTCTGGGCAGGCTTAGATCCTCTAAGCGGTTTATCAGTAGGCCTACTCGTGTGCGGGTCGGTTTCAGCTCTGCGTGGAAGCAGCATGCAGCTCATCTATTTCTTCAAGTCCCGATGGGCGGGGGCCACAAGAGACGTGCACATTGATAATGAAGTCAATGCCAGGATTGCAAATATAACTGAAAGCTAGTGCAACATCTGGCCGACTACATGAAAGTGTTTGGAATCGAAGTGGAATAAGGCTTGACACAAAGCTGAAAGTCTACAGAGATTTTCTTAGTTCAGAGACCTCCAAAGAAATCCAAAGGCTCCTTTAAGAGACCCCCCTCCTCCCCCATCGCCCCACCCCCTTCCCTCCCCCCCCCCCCCCCCCAAAAAAAAAGAAAATAGTAATAAATAAATAAAAATACGCACGCACGCGTGCCACTCTCTCTTAAATGATTTAAAGCAAATGTTTAAAACTTAAAAAATTCATATCAGCAGAAAGTGACCAGAACAGTTGGTGTTTGTAATTAAACAATGAAATAAGGTACACTTTATTCGAAACCTTGTGTGTTATAGAACTGAGAGATATGATAAATAAATAAAAAACAAAAAAAAAAAAAAAAAACATTTCGCACGTGTTGCAAGCACAGAACTTAGACACATGCCCCACTATGCTCCAAATGCAATAGGACGATCGGGCCTTGTAAGCTAACTAGCACCATAGCCCAGGTCAACCACCAGGAAACCATTTGTTTGATGTGAGGTTTAACATCTCTGTCAACACTACATAGGTCATTTTGGTGACGTTGCTTCCAACTTTGTTGGATTTTTATCCGATATTGAGATGAAATGACAATCCATGCCGCCGCCCAATGAACCAATAGGACGGTCCGATACGCACCACTTTGTCTGAGCAGGCTTAGATTCTTTAAGCAGTTAACCAGTAGATTCAGCTCTGCATGGTTGCACCATGCAGCCTAATTTATTTCTCCAAGCCACGATGGGCGGGAGCCCAACCAGGAAACCATTACATTATTATTATTATTATTATTATTTTTTTTTTTTATTTTTTTTTTTTGTGGGGGGTCCGATGTAAGGTGCATGTCTAGGTCTACAGATTTACCAGAGAAAAGCGAAAACAAACTTCCGTTATTGAAAAAGAGACGTCCTGATATGCTTAATTGTATCGATTCCTGATCTTTGTTTTACTTCTACTTTATCAAACATTTAGTGTAAAATACTTAGTTTTTGAATATGCGATACGAACGTGACACCAATGCACGTATCACGCTTGTACGTGCTGCCATATCGCACGGGCTTTATCATACCCCAAAAATCCATATCACAACTCTTTATTGCACCCCTAAGCCTTTATCATACCTCTGACGTCACCCTAATCGGCACACGCGGCGTTCTTCCTTTTGCGGCATTCAGTCGCATTTGTTGTTCAGGACGCCATTTGCAATTTGCAATATTTTCGTCTGTTCGAACTGTTTGGCAAAAAAAGAAAAAAAAACATGGCACGGGGCAGCGAATACGAGAGTAAAATTGGCGAAAAAACGATGCAGGGGATTGCTGACAGACTTTTGGATCTAGATAATATTATCAAGCAAAGAAATTCTAGTGATTCGGTGAACAATGGAAACGTGAATGCAGCGACGAACGATGTCGGCGAGATTGAATTTTTTTTAAAAGTGAAATGTATGATAAATAGATTATGATATGGCATTTTTCATATCATACCCCATATCAGCCCGAGACTCCCATATCAGCCCGAGGGCCGAAGGGCTGATATGGGGTATGATATGAAAAATGCCATATGATAATCTCTATATATCCCTCTTACCATAAGGATAACGTACCAATGCGAGATAAAGGTAAGTTTGCCCATTATATGATGCCATATCCGTGTGACATTGTAGATTCTTTCATATCTCCAAAATGGTTACTTTTCTGGCGAAAATGTTTGATACTGTTCTTATTAATACTCCAAATATAGGTTGTGGGTACTCGTAACCGCCTCTTTGAGGCGATTATAACGAGTACCCTCAATCTATGTCTTGGACCGGAAATAAGATAAATAATTTATACTCCTGTTTTCTCTCTATCAATACGAGTAGGATCGTCCCTGCATATAAACCCTAGCGGTTTGGTATGGCGGTAGGGTTTGAGAGCTGTCAAAAAAAGGCCAACAAATTGGAAGCGACATATCCAAAATGACCTAAAAAGTGTAGACGGGGAACGATCAGGTTCTATGTACGAGTCCCGTCACAAGAAAAAATGCAACCAGGTTAAATACAAACCGGACTGCCATTACGAAAACACGCCTATACAAAACCATTGTAATCTTTATGGCAGAAAAAAGGAACATTTTAAGATGAAAAATTGTGATATTTTTCTTATTTCTGCTCAACATATAGATTGTAGGTACTCGTTAGAACCGCCTCAATGAGGCGGTTCTAACGAGTACCCACAATCTATATTTTAGGCGGTTCTAACGAGTACCCACAATCTATATTTTGGAGCAGAAATAAGAAAAATAAGGCTTACCCCTGTAAACCCCAGTTTTACTATATAAACTATATATTTACTATTTAAAAGTTGGGTTCAGGGGATCAAAATTATATAGATGTAGGTTTTTTTTTTCGTTATGGCTAAGCTTCACAGACTTGCAACAGTCTTGAGACCTGAGATATAGAGCATACCAGGTGAATGTCTTTTGATATCAAGTTTATCAGGCAAGGCTTCGATAACGCTTGTAGAATCGCGAGGCTTGCCGAGCGATTCTACATGCGTTCTCGAAGCCGAGCCTGATAAACTTGATATCAAATGACACGAATCTGGTATTCTATTTATCAGTTTACCCTCTTGTACACTCTTAAATTAGCAATTTACGATCAGTTATGGATGGCCCTCAGTGCATCCGAACATTCCGCAGGTGATATAGTTTGTATCAGCTGACCATAGTTTTCCTATCATATGTTTTTCAAGTAATATTTCCATTTTGTCCAGTAATAATAACATTTTTGCCATTTTTTTCTAGTAGCCCGGTTCATACATAAAAGTGCATTGTCACGTTGACCTGAGATAGCCTATCTTTATCAGGTCAATGTGCTGCAATGCAATTAATATAGAGGGTAACTGATAAACAGTATTAGCCATCACGCTAACAAGTCCGTGAAATGAACACCCCCTTACACCCCACTTTATATAGAGAAAACAGGGGTTTACGGGGTATACATTATTTTCTTTATTTTTGCTCCTAGACATACACCTGTAGGTTGTGGGGACTCGTTAGAACCGCCTCAATTAACGAGCACCCACAACCTATGTTTTGAGTATAAATAAGGATAATATCACAAATTTTCATCAGAAAATTGACCGTTTTGGAGATTTAAAAAATTGCACTATGACGCACGGGTAACATATTTTATTGCAATTAATGGGGTTGGGCCACAAGTTCTCACAACATCAGTTACGGCCCTCCCCCTACAGATATTTACAGCAATAAACATGCAGTAATGGCAAATGTGTAATATCGAAATAATTTTAAAAAAAATAATAATAATAAGCGATGAGTGAAATAATGTAAACTACTATAAGAAAAAAAAAAAAAAAAAAAAAACGAAATAAAATAAATGCTGCCCGACTGGTTGTGACTCAACAGCAGGCTAGTTCACTAATTAGTAAATCTTCCCGTCTCCTTAATTAATGAATGTTTGCACAGCTTTAAAATTATGCTATTTTCTTCTGCCCGGCCGATAGATTTTCATTTCCCAAAACAAGGGTATGAATGTTCATTGGATGAAATTGTCTTGCACACCAGACAAGGAACAAGGAAATCCGTGATGTTACCCTGGGATAGAAATTTATGTTCTGACCCTGGTGTTCCGACCAAAAATCGAATAGAATCGCGTGTTTTGATTACGACCTCGTATGCGCCGTCGTTAAGGTTGACGTCACAGCAACGTCACTAAACATTCCTGAAGTGTCAACACAATATCGCGGACGTTGGTAACCGAAGTGACTGCAGCATTAAAAATCCGCTTTAAGAAATGGAAGGTTTGCAAGAAAAAGAATCCAATATGGGTGTGAGGGGTAGAAAAATCCGACCCTCGGGATCACTGTCCGGCATCACTCGGCAAGCCTCGTGATGCCGGACAGTGTCCCTCGGGACGGATTTTTCCATCCACCCCTCACACCTATATAAGATTCTTATAGTCCGGTCGATTGGCGCACGGGTGTGTTATCTTAATGACCAATCAGCAAACATAGACCGCCCCCGCCCATCGGGGCTTGGAGAAACAGATGGGATGCATGATGCTTCCACGCAGAGCTGATTCCGGCCCGCACACTAGTACTGGTAAACCGTTTAGAGGATCTAAGCCTGTCCAGGAACCGCGGTGCGAGGCGGACCGTCCATGCTAATAAACCCTATTGGTTTCATCGGGCGACAGGGCTCGAGAGGTCATTTCATCTCAATGTCGGGTAAAAGTCCCACAAAATTGGAAGCAACGTTTTCAAAATGACCTGTACTGTGTTGACGGGGACGTTAAACCTCAAATCAAACAAAAACAAAAAGCAAACACAGAGGTGCTGATCAGACTGCGCGGATGCGCATGTTGATCTGCACCTTCGTTGTTCGCAAATTCCATAAAACGACGGGGCTCATACGAGTAGATAAATCATGCACACATTCAGCCTCAAAGTACTGTTGTCTGAGGATAATGCACCATTCATTTGTTACCACTGCCCCCCCCCCCCCCCCTCCACCTACGGGGATAGCGGGGACATGACTTTTCACTTTTCACAGCCCTGCTAGAAGCCCTGCACTGCAGGGGACCTCTAGAACGTCAAAGCCCCGCTGTTTATAATAGTTCATTCCACTGGGGGTATATTTGCATAATATCAAAACCCCCGCATAACCCGGTGTAACGGTCAGTTTCTTCCCCCGGCCCGGTTCTTCCCCGGGGAAGAACTGGGCCGGCCCGTTTCTTCCCCGGGGGAAGAACTGGGCCGGCCGTTTCTTCCCCGGGGGAAGAAACTAACTAGTCAGTTTCTTCCCCACCCGGTCAGTTTCTTCCCCACCTGAATTTTTTTCAGAATCATAGTCAACGAATAATTTTCAGCTCACAATTTGTTATAAATGAGAAAAGAGACCATTCTGAAGAAGTTCTGAGTCCTTTTAGCTTGAATGACAAAATTTGCTCTATGGTGTACACCATACATGGAGATTCAATAAAATATGCATCCCAATTCAAGCATCTTTGATGAATTTTCTTTGCTTTTTAAGACATAAATTAGTATTATCTAAATAGATATAATAAGCCACAAATGTTTGACGCTCAAATCTAAATAGAATTTGGAGACTGGGTGGGCCTGCCCATTTCTTCCCCAACCCAGAGTTTTCTGTTTACAAAAAATTCTTGTGATAAATTTCCTTCGCTTTTTAAGACATAAATTGGTATAAACTAAAAAGATATAATAAGCAACAAATGTTTGGAGCTCAAATCTAAATGGAATTTGGAGGCTGGGGGTGGGGAAGAACTGGGCCGGCCTGTTTCTTCCCCACCCCAGTTTGTCTTTTTACAAAATATTCTTGTGATAAATTTTCTTCGCTTTTTAAGACATAAATTGGAATAAACTTAAACGATCAAACAAAACAAATGTTTGGAGCTCAAATCATCATAGAATTTGGAGACTGGGGGTGGGGAAGAACTGGGCCGGCCCGTTTCTTCCCCACCCCAGAGTTTTCTGTTTACAAAAAATTCTTGTGATAAATTTTCGTCACTTTTTAAGACATAAAATGGTATGAACTAAAAAGATATAATAAGCAACAAATGTTTGGAGCTCAAATCTAAATAGAATTAGGAGACTGGGGGTGGGGAAGAACTGGGCCGGCCCATTTCTTCCCCACCCCCAGATTTTCTATTTACAAAAAATTCTTGTGATAAATTTTCTTTGCTTTTTAAGACATAAATTGGTATAAACTAAAAAGATAAAATAAGCCACAAATGTTTGGCGCTCAAATCTAAATAGAATTTGGAGACTGGGGGTGGGGAAGAACTGGGCCGGCCCGTTTCTTCCCCACCCCATAGTTTTCTGTTTACAAAAAATTCTTGCGATAAATTTTCTTTGCTTTTTAAGACATAAATTGGTATAAACTATAAAGATATAATAAGCAACAAATGTTTGGAGCTCAAATCTAAATAGAATTTGGCCGGCCCGTTTCTTCCCCACCCCAGATTTTTTTTTTAACAAAAAATTCTTGTGATAAATTTTCTTCGCTTTTTAAGACATAAATTGGAATAAACTAAAAAGATATAATAAGCAACAAATATGTTTGGAGCTCAAATCTCAATTGAATTTAGAAACTGGGGGTGGGGAAGAACTGGGCCGGCCCGTTTCTTCCCCACCCCAGATTTTTTCTGTTTGTAAAAAATTCTTGTGATAAATTTTCTTCGCTTTTTAAGATAAAAGTTGGTATAAACTAAAAAGATATAATAAGCAACAAATGTTTGGAGCTCAAATCTAATTAGAATTTTGAGACTGGGGGTGTGGAAGAACTGGGCCAGCCCATTTCTTCCCCTACCCAGATTTTTCTGTTTGCAAAAAATTCTTGTGATAAATTTTCTTCGCTTTTTAATTGGAATAAACTAAAAAGATATAATAAGCAAAAAATATTTGGAGTTCAAATCTAAATAGAATTTGGAGATTTGGGGTGGGGCAGGACTGGGCCGGCCCAGTTCTTCCCCACCACAGACAACTTAAACATAATAACTGATTTAATTGTACATCACTACACAAGGTGGGGGAAGAAACGGGTCGCCCCAGTTCTTCCCTGCCTCAGACATCCTCTGATATAACTGTACAACTAGCCAAGGGTGAGGAAGAAATGGGCAGGCCCAGTTCTTCCCCACCCTAGACACCTTCAACGTCATAATTGACTTAACAGTACAACACTTACCAAGGGTGGGGAAGAAACCGGCGGCCCAGTCCTTCCCCACCCAAGACAACTTCAGCAATATAACTGAAATAACTGTACAACACTACCCAAGGGTGGGGGAAGAAACGGGCCACCCCAGTTCTTCCCCACCCCAGACATATTCAGGGATATAACGGACATAACTGAACAACACTACCCAGGGGTGGGGAAGAAATGGGTTGGCCAAGTTCTTCCCCACCCCAACACCTTCAATGTCATAACTGACTTAACAGTACAATACTTACCAAGGGTGGGAAAGATACTGGCCCAGTTCTTCCCCACCCAAGACATCTTCAGCAATATAACTGACATAACTGTACAACACTACCCAAGGGTGGGGAAGAAACAGGCTGGCCCAGTTCTTCCCCCACCCCTGAGTCTCCCAATTCTATTGAAATTTAAGTGCCAAACATTTGTTGCTTATTATATCTGTTTAGTTAATACCAATTTATGTCTTTAAAAGTGAAGAAAATTTATCACAAGAATTTTTAGTAAACAGAAACATCTGGGGTGGGGAAGAAACGGGCCGGCCCAGTTCTTCCCCCCAACCCAGTCTCCAAATTCTATTAAGATTTGAGCTCCAAACATTTGTTGCTTATTATATCTGTTTAGTTTATACTAAATTATGTCTTAAAAAGCAAAGGAAATTTATCACCAGAATTATTAGTAAGTAGAAACATCTGGGGTGGGGAAGAACTGGGCTGGCCCAGTTCTTCCCCACCCAAGCCTCCAAATTCTCTTGATAATAAAGCTCCATACATTTTTTGCTTATTATATCTTTGTAGTTTATACCAATTTTTGTCCTAAAAAGCAAAGAAAATTTATCACAAGAATCATTAGTAAACAGAAACATCTGGGGTGGGGAAGAACTGGGCCGGCCCAGTTCTTCCCCACCCCCAGTCTCCGAATTCTATTGAAATTTAAGGGCCAAACATTTGTTGCTTATTATAACTCTGAGGTAATACTAATTTATGTCTTTAAAAGTGAAGAACATTTATCACAAATATTTTTAGTAAACAGAAAAATCTTGGGTGGGGAAGAAATGGGCCGGCCCAGTTCTTCCCCGGGGAAGAAATGGGCCGGCCCAGTTCTTCCCCACCCCCACTTTCCAAATTATATTTAGGTTGGAGCACTAAAGGGTTGTTGCTTATTATATCTGTTTAGTTAATACCAGTTAATGTCATAAAAAGCTAAGAAAATTAATCATAGATACTGGAATTGGGATGAAAATTTCCTTGGATCTCCATATATTGTATGGCATAGAGAAAATTTTGCCATTCAAGCTGTAAAGACTCAAAACTAATTCAGAATGGTTTCTTTTTGAATTTTTAACAATTTGTGAGGCATAAATTACTCGTTCTCTATGCTTCTAAAACAATTTCAGGTGGGGAAGAAACTGACTGGGTGGGGAAGAAACTGACTAGTCAGTTTCTTCCCCGGGGAAGAAACGGGCCGGCCCAGTTCTTCCCCGGGGAAGAAACTGACTGGGGGGAAGAACCGGCCTGTTACACCGGCACTGCGGGGGAACACAGAGGGTAACTGTCCCGCACATTAGACCCGCTATCCCCCTTCTATCTCCGTAGGTGGGGGGTGCAGTGGTTACAAATGACTAGTGCATAAGTAGACAGTGACGTACACAGGTAGGTTAGACAGGATGTAGTTAGAACAATTTGACATGAGACTTGTGACCTCTATTAACATAATTTCACACCTAACAGAATGCATATATTTATCTTCGTCGTCTACCGAAAAGGTCGATGCTGTTATTCAATACGTAGGTCGTTATTCACGAGATACTGTTGTCGGAGGATAAGTTGAAAGTGACGTCAGCGAATGTTTTTGTTGTTAAGCACTGCTCACTGTGGCCAAAAGGTAACGACGCTTCGGTTACGATAATTATAAGGGTACAATGTGTCTTGCAACCAATGAAGGGTGTGATAATGATAACGGTACAACCTGTCAAACCTACCTGTGATGGTTTACTCTTTTACGTCACTGTCAACTTATCTTCCGACAGCAGTACCGAAAATTCAGATAAGTTTCGACCTATTAGCCGACAACACTATTTTTTTTTCTTTAAAGGTCAATCTCATCTCAAATTGAACCAGATATACCGTTATCATTATCATACCCACCATTAGTTGGCAAGACAGATTATACCGTTATAATTATCATTACCGAAGCGTCGGTACCTTTTGACAACAGTGGACAATGTTCAACCAAAAAAATAAAAAAAATAAAATAAAATAAAAAAACATTCGCTGACGTCACTTTCAACTTATCCTCTAACAACAGTATGTAAAGATTACTACGGAGATTACAGAAAAAAGGTTTCCGTAAAACATGGCGGGGCTCATACGAGTAGATAAACCATGCACACATTCAGCCTTCAAATGAATAATATAATGCACTTCCGTATGTAACGCGACGTTTGATTGGATAACGTCAAAAATTTGCGACCGTATATTCTGCGATATACTGTCGGAAACCCGACGTCATCATGTAACGTCGCTTCTCATTGGCTAGCATTTTCGCAGCTCACAGAGCTTGCCTCTTTGAGCAAAATAGTACAATTTGTAACAAAACAACCGAATAAGTGCATTAGAATAGGGATAACTGTGTTGAAAATTGTCATTTGGGGAGGTAAATCGTCGGTTTTCGGTCGCAAATTCCGTTTTACGGCTCCGCTGGCGTGTCGCCGTAAAACGAAATTTCCGACCGTAAAACCGCCGATTTAGCTCCCAAAATGACAATTGTGAATACAGTTATCCCCTAATCATAATACGTAGAGATTACAGAAAGATTAGAAAGCAGTGCAGGTCTTCCGTAAACACGACAGGACTCATACGAGTACAGCCTTCAAATGATACTACTTAAAGATTAAGCAATGGTCTTCCGTAAAACAACCACCGTCGTGAGGTGATAACCACCGACCACATGACCGCAGTGTTAAATCGCACTTTGGCGCTCTCCCAGGTGACCCTCGAAGCTGCATGACCAAACCGATATCCCCACCAGAATAAGCAGACATTGCCCTGCCGTTCCGGCTGTGAGCAGTTGCATATTTGAACACGCCTTGGTTATGGTTTTTACCCTCCAAAACTAGCCGGCATTAGGGTAGGGTAGATAAAAGGAACAGGTCCCCAATAGACAAAAGGAACAGGTATCCAATAGACAAACGGAACAGATCTCCAACAGGGAACAGTCCACAGAGATCTCCTTATAGTCCATAAAATACCGTTCTGAGATGCAGATTGTCGACAGTAGCAAATAACCCACCCAGCTCAAGAAACCAGCGTTCTTTTTGTTTGTTTGTATTGGAATTTAACGGCCCAGTCAACACTATTTAGGTCATTTTTGAGCCAGTCAGTTTACCTATCCACACTTTTCCTGGGCAGGCGTATGTATACGTAAGCGGCTAGCCAGTACAGTGCATATTCTTTCCCCAGAAACTGACAACTGCCCTTCTTTAATCAGCGGAAGGGAGAGAATGACCGCAGAAAAAGTTGCCGACCCGGCAGGTATCGAACTCGCGTCGTCCTGGTCACCAGTCCGACGCGCATCTGACTGAGCTATCAGGGCCGTCAAACCAGCGTTGTATGTGGGCTCTATAATTCAAGGGTTGATTTCATAAACGAATTTCGGGACTTCTTGTTTACTGTCCTCTTAACTGATACCCCTTCCAAAAGGGGTTTACTAATTTGCTCCTTTAGGAGCAAATTCTGTCATTTAAGGGTAGATCCCCAGTGATAAGCGAGATAAAAATAATTTTGAAAGACTTTCCTGTGGATTTATTCAGTCCCCCTTAAAAGTGATGTGTGTACGTCAAAGATAAGAATCACTTTGATTTCCTGTTCCTATCTGTAGGGATTATTCTGTGACTGTCAGTTGTGCTTATTTTAAACCGAAAGAATCCTCAGTTTGCGAGCGGGTTCTTTCCTTTTTCATAAGCAGATCCCTCCTTATGCTGGGCCGGTGTACTGGGCGTGGGTGCAAGTCTTAAAATTCGTATCCGTGGTACAGTCGAACTTCAATGGCTCGGACAGCTTTGAAACCGCGAAAATTGATTCTCGAAATAATATTAGTTCGAGCAAGTTGGGGTGAAACACAGCGCTAAAATGGCCAAGAGGATTAATCAGGGTTTTCTATGATATAAAAGGTATGTTCTGTGTACTCATTAGAATCGCGAGGCGATTCCAATGAGCACACAAAACACGCATCATTAAATAAAGTACGTATGTTGTGTGTACTCATTAGAATCGCCAGGCAGAATCGCCAGGCCCCAAAACATACCTTTTTAAGATAAAAGAAGAACAAATCCCGAAAGTTTCCGTTTAATATTTGAGCCAGCGCACGACAAAACCTACAATATAACACGTGCGCCTAACGAAGACTCAGATCAGCCTGCGCATCCGCGCAGTCTGATCAGAGTCTTCGTTGTGCGCTCTAAGGATAGCTAAGGGCCCACTGCTCCTTCTTGCAGCAAGAGAAGTCTCTGGTTAGACTATATTGATGCGCAGGCTGATCTGATTCGTCGCTGTGCGCACATGTAAATTGTAGGAAATGCTGTGCCGCGGCTCATTTGTATTCTGGAGAAGACTTTTCTCAGTTCGAATTAGTAACGGTGAGCGAGCCATCTGTGTTCGAGCCATTGAAATTCGACTGTATTGGGAAACGCTGAACAATCTCTGGGGTGTTTATATCCACAAAGGGAAGATCTTCAAGACCGCACACAGAGTCTATACAGAAGACCTCTTTGTGTAGTTATTTGGCAGAAAGGAGTCCGTTTCTTCCGAACTGTTTTCGTCCCTATTGGAATTTACACTTTTACCACTAGTTGTAAAGATTCTGTTTCTCTTCTGTTTCTTAGTCTCTGAGTCTTTGCTTGAGTGCCATTTATAACAGGAACAAGAACAAACAGAAATTATCTCGCTGTATTCCGGTCTCTCCTGCGCGTTTGATACCACTCCGCCATTAGAGGTGATGACGTCACCTTCAAGATGACACGCGTTCTGCGCAGCCACCGCAGCCTCGAGTTCATCTCTTCGTTCATCCTCGGTATTCATCGTCAGAAACCGAAGCACCAGCAGATTCATGGCTGCAGCGATTACAATCAGACCGAAAAGAATGAAAATAAAACTAAATGCCACATAGTGTAATTTTGATTGAAGCATGTCTTCTTTTTGTAGGGCGACATAATCACCAAACCCTATAGTAGTTAGTGTTATAAAGCAGTAATAGAATGACTCCAAATACCCCCACCTTTCATAATGCGCAAACATAAAAGCACCAGCAGACAGAACCAAGAGAGACAAGTTCATTGTCACTAGAATCACGTGCGTCTCTGGCACTTCCCTCTTGCTCATGCGCAAACACTTTCTGATTTGTTTGAGAATATATGTAATGAACACGTTAAGCCGCTCTCCGACGCTCTGGAACATAATGATACAAAGCGGTATACCAGCTAGGGCGTAGAACATACAAAATATCTTTCCACCGCTGGTCTGGGGTGTACTGTGACCATACCCTGTGGAGAAAAACAGTATGAAAATGATTCACGATGTCAAATTAGAACCGGGCGCGACAAAAAGGATCCTCACTAGAATGAATCACTCAAATGCAAGTGTGCGGACCCTTACTGGGAGGAGACCGCTCGCAAAAAATACAATATTACAAAACAAAAACAACAACAAAAAAAAAAACAATAGGTCCATGATAGACCTGAATAGCTAACCTGAATCATGCTTGAACTTGGCCAAGTATTCATCAATACAACTATTCTGGTAAAATTTCATGAAAACTGAAGCAAAACTGTGGCCTCTGGAGGGTAACAAGGTTTAAAAGTAATTTGACCTAGTGACCTTTTTGTGGATCCAATATAACCATATTCGAACTTGACCAAGAGGCAAACATTCTAGTATAGTTTCATGAAGATTGAA
Source organism: Lucinisca nassula (assembly GCA_963580285.1). Lineage (NCBI taxonomy): Eukaryota > Metazoa > Mollusca > Bivalvia > Lucinida > Lucinidae > Lucinisca > Lucinisca nassula. The sequence goes on along the minus strand of OY757020.1, from coordinate 129,406,496 downwards.
GCAAAACTGTGGCCTCCTGTGGGTGAACAAGGTTTCAATGAAATTTGACCTTGTGGCAAAGTTTTTGATCTTGCATGGCCCATATTTGCACTTGACCGAGATATCATCAAGATAAACATTCTGGTAAAGTTGCGTGGAGATTGACGCAAAACTGTGGTCTCTAGGGTGCACACAAGGTTTAAACAAAATTTGACCTAGTGACCCAGTTTTTGATCCGACATGACCCACATTCGAACTTGACCGCGATATCATCAAGACAAACATTCTGGTAAAGTTTCGTGAAGATTGAGGCAAACCTGTTGCCTCTAGAGGGTTAACAAGGTTTAAAAGAAATTTGATACAGTGACCTAGTTTTTGACCAAATATGACCCATATTTGAGCTTGACCCAGATATCATCAAGTCTAAAGTTTAACAACCTGTATATAGACTGAAGCGAAACTGTTGCCTCTAGAAGGTGAACGATGTTTTAAAGAAATTGGACCCAGTGACATGGTTTTAACCCGACGCGACCCATATTCAAACTTGACTGAGATATATCAACGACAAATATTCGAGTAAAGTTTCACGAAGACTGTCTTCTAGTTTGTGAACAAGGTTTTAAAGAAATTTGACCCAGTAATCTAGTTGTTAACCGGACATGAACCATATTCGAACTTGACCCACATATCATCAAGTCAAACATTCATGAAGATTGAAGCAAAACTGTGGCCTCTAGAGGGTAAACAATGTTTTAAAGAAATATGACCTAACGACCTAGTTTCTGACCCGACATGGCACATATTCAAACAAGACAAACAAACATTCTGGTAAAGTTTCATGAAGATAGAAGCAAAACTCTACCTTCTAGAAGGTGAACAAGGTAAATGTTGACGACGTTCGACGGACGTACGACGGACGAAGGGTGAAACAAAAACTGACCTTGAACACTTCGTGTGCTGAGGTGAGCTAAAAATAGGGAGAACGTACATTTATACATGTAGCGGAACAAGAAGTTGTGTAAAGGTTCAATATCATAACCCATTTAGTACCAGAAACCCCAAAACGGGTACCTGGCAAACAGTGCAGGCCCAGATCAGACGCCGCATTCTGCGGCGTCTGATCAGGGCCTCATCTGTTTGCTAAAAGTTCAGTCCTTTTCCAAATACATTTGATGAAAACACAACCTGACATCCCTAAATTTATAAATGAACTCCTGCTATTTGGTACAAAAAGGGTTAATTGTCTCTTCCCGTTGTTCATCACGTCAACAAAACCGTAAAACCAATACCCTTGTAAACCCCATTTCATATGGAGAAAAATTGGGTTTACGAAAGGTATGCATTCTTTTCCATGATTCTGCCCAAATCCCAAGATCGACATTACGAAAACACGCATTTACAAAATTAATACATTGTAAACTTTAGTGCCGAAAAAAAACGAAAATTTTATGGTGAAAAATTGTGATATTTTTTCTTATTTCTGCTAAAAATGTGAATTGTGGGTACTCGTTAGAACCACTTCATAGAGGCGGTTCTAACGAGTAACCACAACCTAATTTTAGAGCAGAAATAAGGAAAATAAGGTGTACCCATGTAAACCCCGGGGTTCAGTAGGGTGGGAGGGGTCTAAATTATATAGGCGTGTTTTCGTGAACCAAACAATCTATATTTGAAGCGGACATACGAAACATATTATGGAGTTTGATCGGGAAAATATAATTTTTGTTGCCATGAAAGAAAATATTATATCGCCTACTATGGGGATAACCGTTTTCAAAATTGTTAGTCGGGAAGGTAAATCGGCAGTTTTATGGTCGGAAATTTGGTTTTACGGCAGCGGAGCCGTAAAACGTAATTTGGGACCGTAAAACCGACTATGTACCTCTCCAAAAGACGGTTCTGTAGACAGCAATCCACATTCTAATGCACTTATTCATTTTTATTTGTTAAAAAGCGTGCTATTTGCTGAAAGAATTAAGAATCGAGAGCTGCGTAAAACCGAATACCAGCCAATGAAAAGAGACGTTACGTAATTAGGTCGGGTTTGCGACAGTATAACAGAATTTACAGCCGCAAAGTTTTGAATTTATCCAATCAGAAATCGTATTACATTCGCAACAAATCCCTAGTCGAAAGAGCGTGACAAGTGACGTCATTACTTGAAAACCATCGTTTTATGACGGCACTCGTAGATTCCTTGACTTTAGACTACCAGTAGGGCGTCACCAAGGGCCGTTGCTATGATTCTATCCGCAATTTGCTTCCGCCGTTTGGGACTATATTTTGTCAGAAAAGTCAGCGTGACTTTGGGCCCTCAATATTCTGATCCGAGATGCGATATGGTAAAACAAAAAAACAAAGACGGTTGTTTAAAACAGTGTCTCTTAAGTAGAGATCGTGAGATCTTAAACCGACGGCACAGACGCCTCATTAACAGCACCATCCCGATTTCTTGACGTCGCCGTACTGTGATACCCTTCTTGGGAAAAAATGGTACAAAAAATGGTCCACTCCATTTAATGACACCAGTCCGTCATTCGGCTGAGTGGGAGTTGTCGCGAGCGTGTTTTATATATGGAAAGTCTGCTGTCGACTGAGAGCTACGTTTGCTTCAAGTTAAGCGTGTCTCGATAACTTACCTACACCATGTATGCTCCGCCCCTGCCCATCGGGGACTGAAGAAATAGATGGGCTGCATGATGTTTCCACGCAGAGCTGATACCGACCCGCACACGAGAACTGGTAAACCGCTTAGAGGATCTGCCCAGGCAAAGCGGTGCCAGTCAGACTGTCCATGCTTATAAACTATATTGGTTTCATTGGGCGGCAGGCCTTGAGATGTCATTTCATCTCAAGGTCGGGTAAAGTCCCACAAAAAAAAGGAAGCAGCGTCTCCAAAATGACCTTTTCAGTGTTGACGGGGACGTTAAACCTCAAATCAAACAAACACCATGTATGCTTTACGCATGAGAGAGAGAGAGAGAGAGAGAGAGAGAGAGAGAGAGAGAGAGAGAGAGAGAGAGAGAGAGAGAGGGAGGAGGGGGGATGAGACGACTGTCAGTTCTCAGTCAGAAAAAAAAACCACACACAACACACAACACACACACACACACACACACACACACATTAGTATGCAGACTTTGATTCAGTCAATCGGTCAGAGAGAGAGAGAGACAGAGAGAGGGACTGCCAGTTCTCAGAATCAGAATCAGAACTGTTTCTGGTGACACATCAAATGATAGATAGATAGATAGATAGATAGATAGATAGATAGATAGATAGATAGATAGATAGATAGATAGATAGATAGATAGATAGATAGATAGATAGATAGATAGATAGATAGATAGATAGATAGATAGATAGATAGATAGATAGATAGATAGATAGATAGATAGATAGATAGATAGATAGATAGATAGATAGATAGATAGATAGATAGATAGATAGATAGATAGATAGATAGATAGATAGATAGATAGATAGATAGATAGATAGATAGATAGATAGATAGATAGATAGATAGATAGATAGATAGATAGATAGATAGATAGATAGATAGATAGATAGATAGATAGATAGATAGATAGATAGATAGATAGATAGATAGATAGATAGATAGATAGATAGATAGATAGATAGATAGATAGATAGATAGATAGATAGATAGATAGATAGATAGATAGATAGATAGATAGATAGATAGATAGATAGATAGATAGATAGATAGATAGATAGATAGATAGATAGATAGATAGATAGATAGATAGATAGATAGATATATATATATAGAGAGAGAGAGAGAGAGAGAGAGAGAGAGAGAGAGAGAGAGACTTCTTACTTGTAACATGTCTAAAGAGATATATTATGATATAACGAGGCTTGAAATCAACATGTTGAAGAATCATGAGAGGAATGTTGTAAGTTGTTCTTCACAAATTTAACTAAAACTGCCATTTTGGAAAGATGAAAATGGTCTTCTACAGATTTTCATGCTGACTTTCAGACCAGAAGTGATCAGAAAAAAAAATGGCTCAAAAATGGTCATTCACCGATTCTGGCACAAATTTTCTTGTGCCGGATAGATGAATCTCTGCCGTGGGTGATGATATAGGTGAAAATAATCGCGAGGAACATAAAATTTGTTTATTTTTCGTTTTTCTGATGGTACTTGTAGAGTTGAAAAATGGCCATTTTCAAACCAGTATAAAACCACATTTATACTTTTCATATTTACCATTGTCAAAGCTCGAAAATGAACGAGAGTGGAGAAATTAGCTCCCAAAATAGCTAGTCGACTGGAAGCCTAAAAATTGCAAGTAGTCCCATCGAGTCGACGCACGAGAATTTTGTTTTTAAATCTACCTACGCAGGCCACTCTGATGCCCAACTGTACATTAATGTCTTTAATAATAATATATTCGGTGAGCCTCAGACAATAATTATTATTTATAATTATCAGGTATTTAGTTAATACCGCAATGCAAAAAAATGAAGGGCTTTTGCAATAATTTTCACAAGACTGAAGACAATGTGGCATGTTAAACGTCATTCAGTATCATGACGCGGACACATAGCATAACATGACGTCAAAGAGTTTTCTAACTTCACGGCATCACAGAGACGTTAGAACATCGTGGTAGCTTGAATAAAAGTTTATCGACACATTACTTTCTGTACGAAAATCTGCAAATAAAAAGTTTATTATAGCTTTAGAAATTATTTTCGAGGTTCAGACGCAACCACAGTAGCAGTGCGCAATTATTCCAACGAACCATTCAACCCAGCAAAGTCAGAGAAAGTAAGAATCTAGCTTAATTTCTGAAATAACTTGTGGTGCGGTTGTTTTCCCGGGTATAAAGGGTTGCATGTTGTTGTTTACACTTGCAAATTAGGTACATGCACCTGAAAAGTAAGTCCGGTTACTAGACGTATTATGGGTCAGTTGAAGGTATTATAGGTCACTATCGATTGTAGCGTGCAGTTACCCCTTTTATTAGGTCACTACAATGGCTGACTGCGGTATAAACATTATTTTCTTCCTTCAAAAACATAACACATGGATATAAATGTGTGTGATACAGTCAATGTCTTCTAACAATGGCGGAATGTTGGGCGAATTTGAAGGAAATAAAACAAAAACAACAACAACAAAAAAAAACTATTGTCAATTTTCAGTGTGTAAGAATCGAAATAGACCAGCTCATGTTTGTGATTTGTTGAATATTCTAACACAGCGCGTCTATATAGGCAATGGAAAATAACTGTGTTTTATTCTACAACAAATCAAGGCAAGGAAGAGCGGAACGAGTGACGTCATTAAAAACTGCCAATTTATAATGTCACTAGTCGATTTTCTTGACGTTAGACGGTGTAACGTCATATTCTCGCATCGAAAATGTTAGAAGTATATAACTGGATGTGTTTCAGTCAATAATTTTAGCGGGATTTCTTCTAACAATGCCGAAAAGTTGTGAGATTTTGAAGGAAATTACAGCATTATTGCCGATTTTCAGCCTGTTAGAATCGAAAGAGATCAGCTCAAGTTTGTGATTTGTTGAGTTATAAATCACAGTTTGTCGGTCAGTTGTAAGTAGACAAATCACGTGCGCTACGCGCTCGTGATTTGATCTACTTTACAACTAACCTCCAAACTGTGATTTATTACTCAACAAATCACAGTTAGAGCTGATCTACATTGTAATTCTTAAATACAGCCCATTTTGTCAGACAAATCACTCGCGCTGCACGCTCGTGACTACTAACCTCCGAACAGTGATTTATTACTAAACAAATCACTGCTAGAACTGATCTATTTCTTAAATACCTTCTCATAAAATAAAGTGCAAATCGATGTCGATAATTGCCGCGAAATCAAGGAATGTACAAGAGTTTTAGTTCAGTGACGAATGTTTTAGCGAGCTGGAGTGGTTGTCCTTGCAGTTATCTAACCCATGTCATACCGGAAACCCCTAAACGGGTAATTGGCAAACAGTGCAGGCCCATATTAGACGCATACACTGTTTGCAAAATTTCGGGTTAATGCTTACTTTCCTGAAAATTTACTTATTTAAACAGGTGTATTTTTCCTACTTTCATGCTATGTTTATCGAAGTATAAACGACTTTGGGTCGCGTTTTAAACCATGTCCTGCTGAATATTTTAATCCGCCACACCCACTACCGATTATCAATCAATCAGATTACTTGATGCAAATTATTGCAACAAATTTACAAGCTGAATGACAAACAATGTTTGTTTCTTCAGAAGCCATCTGATTTGGATCTGCATTGTTTCAATTATAAAGCATAGCCGTGCTAAGCAGGACAAGGGTTAAGTCAGTGAACTCTGAAGGGGTTCATGTATATCTTGCAGCGACGAAATGTTGCTCCAGTGTCGATAAACATTATAAAAAATATCCATTGCTTTTATTTACATTCTTATATATCCAGGTTTGAGCCGACACAAGAAAAACAAAACAAAACAACAAAAAAAAAACATATAATGCGAGTCCCATTGAGAACACCCTATTTTATAAATTTGGCAATCATCTCCAGTCACCACCTGTCTTACCTTGGTTCGAGCCTTGCTTGGGCCACACCAGAGACGCCAAGCTCTGCAACAGAAGGTTTTTCTCCGGATACTCAGGTGTTCGCCCACCTCTGGTCAGCGATCGGTTCGAAATACGTGAAACGACCGGAAAGGGCCGAAAAACGAAAAAAAAGAAAAAAAAAAGAAAGAAAATTCTTACCTATCACTGTAATAACGACAAGGGCGAAGTAAAATGATCCAGAAAATTTCCATTGTTGTTTAGAGGCGTAGTATGAATGGCTTTTTCTTATGTTTCGTTCTAACCTGAAAAATTGAGTGACATTACGATAACACACCCGTGTGACATAGTGCATTTTTTCACATCTCCAAAATGGCTACTTTTCTGATGAAAATTCGCGATATTTTCTAAAAAAAATACTGCAATAAAAGGGTGTGGGTGCTAACGAGTACCCACAACCTATGTCTTGGAGCAGAAATAAGAAAAATAATGAACAGACCAGCTACCGGTAATAACCCATATTTTTTTTCTCCGCGGTAATAGGCTTTTTTTTCTCGGAGAACAAGCGAGAAATTTCTCCGAGAAGAAAAAAAAAATCGCGTTTCAAAGCGGTTATCTTATCCGCGAAACGCCGCGAAATTTCTCCGCGAACATCGCTTTTTCTCGGAGAAAGCCAATTAGTACAGGTGAAGTCGTTCAAGGTGTTTCTTCGCGAAATTTGCCTATACCTTAATCTACATTTGTTCATGAGCATGTATTTTTTCATGCATTAAAATTTGGTACATAAAAGTTTGAAGCATATGACGAAATGCATGTTCTTTGTACAAAGATGGACAACTCTAGCGATCGTAAAGTATGATTTGGATCCGGATGGAATCATAATGGTTTGCATCTTATGCACTTTACAATGCAGTATGAACATGATGAATGTTTTCTGTGTTCCTTTTTTACTGTTGTGTAAACGCCTCATAAATTGAAAACTGTTGATTTTCTATCGGTTCACCATATTGGGAGTACTTTATTTGTTTCTCAAGTAAATACTTTAGAAAAATCAAACTCAATGTATATAATAACGAGGATCCTGCTGTACATGTATATGTGGGAGCTGATCTCACTCTACATTTTGGTTGATCTTTTTCTTACACTGCAAGTAATTAAACATCACTGATGCTTACACTTAAGCTCACATGGAGGCCCGCTTGTGTTTCTTGCCTTTACAATTAAATTTTGCTCATACATGTACATTAACGCATTTCAGACTGGAAACCCCTAAATGGGTACCGTGGCAAACAGTGCAGGCCCAGATCAGACGCCGCAGAACGCGGCGTCTGATCAGGGCCTTAACTGTTTGCAAAAAGTTCGGCCATTTTCCTAATAAATTTTGAAGAAAACACAACCTGAAACCCCTAAATTTTGAAATGACTCATGCTATATTAAGGAGGAAGATTCCATTTCGTACAAAAAGGGTTAATATGGGGAAATAGGCCTCCTCCGGTAGTAGCTGATAAGCACATGCTGTGTGTAAAGTTTACCTTATTGGGTACAAACAGCTAGAATTTTATACAGCTATGCACTAGGAGAAGTCTGTCAAATTCCTTTCTTTGTTTATTTCTGTCTGTTAATATTGACCTGATAGAAGATATATTTCATTCATGAAAGAGTGATTTGATAGTAGTGATTTTAATTTAACATCTGGCTATTTATTTAATTTAATGTGCATATCTTATACAAGACATTGTTAACTAATAAGTGTGCTTGAGAAAAATGTAGAATTGTTTGTTTGCATTGAGGTTTAACATCCCCGTCAACACTATTTGGGTCAAATCGGAGACATTACTTCCAATTTTGTGGGACTATTACCCAACATTGAGATGAAATGACGTCTCAAGCCCTGCCGCTCAATGAAACCAAAAGACTCGCGCTACTTTGCTTAGGCAGGCTTAGTCCTTCTAAGCGGCTTACCAGTACTCATGTGTGGCTCTGCTTGGAAGCCCCATGCGGCCCAATCTATTTCTGCAAGCCCCGATGGGCGGGGGCGGGGAAAATGTAGAAGTGATAGTCGCTACAAACAAAATGCACACATGGCGGGAGTGAAATATTTCCCCCATTTCCAAAGCCACGGATGAATCTTGATAGATGTAGATTATGGATCGAAACCTCATCACGAAAATACGCCTATATAATTTTGGCCCCCCTCTTTAACTCCCCTTTATATAAAGTAAAATTGGGTTTAAAGAGGTATATGTTTTTTTTATTTCTGCTCAAAAACCTAGATTGACATTGTGGATACTCGTTAAACCGCCTCGCTGAGGCGGTTCTAACGAGTTCCCTGTATTTATGTTTTGAGAAGAAATTTGAAATATCAATTTCTTATCTAAACATTTTCAATTTTTGGTGTTAAAATTTTCAATATATTTGAAAAGGCGTGTTTTCGAAATCTGCGCAAGACCCCATGAAAAACTGATCACAGATATGATTGGTTATCATCATTGGGTATGCTTATTAAAAAAGAGTTATTAGGTGGAGCACAGAAATTCCTACAATTTACATGTGCACCAAGCAAAGACTATTATGCAACATGCACATTTGCACAGTTTGATCGGTGTCTCTACTGTCACATTGAGAATTAATGCACATCAGATTCATTGAAGTGACACAAAGAATGTTTACCAGAAGGCTTCTAGACTTAAATTGTGCGAGCTCAAAATTATGGCAGTTATTCATGATATAGCGATAGATCTTTTTTAATATAAATATCGTTTATAGTTTCATAGGGCGGCAGGGCTTGAGATGTCGTTTCATCTCAATGTCCCACAAAATTGGAAGCAACGCCTCCAAAATGATCTGGGGACGTTAGACCTCATAACAAACAAAATAATATAAATATATGGGATGAATCTAATGTCATTGTGGCTGATCAGGCTCTATTTTGTGTCCCATCTGCAAGATATAATTTGTCCCTTAACTTCCAACAAACCATCATGGTCTACCTCATGTTAAGTTTGACACAATTCTCACAGAGTTCTACCAAATCAATCTTCTTTTGATCACAGAAAATGACTCCGCAATTCTTCAAAACCAGCTGTAACTCCTTGACAGACTTTATATTAAAATTTGTAGGACTCATATTCGTCCTAATATCATTAATTAGCCAAATAAACTAAGAAAAGTGTACCAAGGTCAAACTATTTCCATTGAAAATCCATTAGCACTGTATAATTTTACTCCACTTTCAACGAATTTTAGCCTGTTTCTCAGCACAGCTGGAGATAATTTGTGAGGCCATTTAATCTGTAACTGGAGTGTGGTGATTTGTTATTGTTTGTGATGGAAATCTCTGATAATACAGAGGCTACTTGGTTCTATCGGAATCTCACTCTAGCTCAGTTTATATGGATTACTTTTTTCACTTTTTTTCATAGCTGACAAAAAGTTGTTTTAGATTCTTTATGACTTCACATCCCTCCATATACCAAGAACATAGCAAGGTCATTGATTTGATTTAATTGATATGCATCAATAAGCTAAAATTTAAAATGAAAATATTCCAGGCAGTTTCATATCAATACATATTTGTCTTGGCGAGGCTAAAATGAAGAAATCCGACATTTGACTATTTAATACATTGGTTAGGTCTTTTCAGTATGCCAGCATATCAGATATTGTTACAAATTCCCAACACTTTGATCGATAAGCAGATAATCGTATTTTCTTGGGCGAATTTTATTCATAGATATATACAAGTAAATTTCTACTAACAGTATTTACTATGAATAATATACCTCATAGATATATACTTTAGTGCCCAATATAAAACTACTTTTCTGTCAATCATTTTTGACGTAATTACCTAGTGGATCTGTATGTTATTTAGTGGGCGTGGTTTAGTATGCATTAAAGTTAGTAAGCATATTTTCTAGTGTTTTTATTAGTAAATGTTTGATTAAAACTATGTCACTGATAGTTGAAATCGAATATATTTGGCGCCATATATTTATATTGAATTTATGTCACTGTATCATTAATTTAACCGCAACCTGATAATTTGCTACATAGCTGCAATATGAGTGTCTTCCCTTTGACATAATAATAGCTGACAAGTAAAAGCTTTTCATTCACAATCTAAGTTCGATTGTCAACCCAGTTTGTTGTTTAGTTTTAGGTTTAACGTCCCCGTCAGCACCGTAAAGGTCATTTTGGAGTCGTTGTTTCCAAAATTGTGGGACATTTTCTCAATATTAAGATGAAATATGACCTCTCCATCCTCTTGGCAATTATTGCAGTTGCAGTTTTCTGTCAGACGATTTCTGCACATTAACCTCCCTTGAATTTCTAAAAATAAATGTTCTATTTGACTGGAAAACGGATATATCTATAACTAATTGATGTGGTATGAAAATATGTTTCATACGGTGGAATTTTCTTATAATATCCTTTTATGAGAATGTCTTGTTTCTGTGAATTTCTTTGTTGTATGAAAACTAAAACCTCTCTAAAAGATGTATTATTCTGTCCACCTTGCTGATTTAATCACTCGATATATCTATATCCTGACCAGATATTGATCAGACAGGCAATATTTTCTGGTCCTTTGGAGTCATTGAGTTCATTTGGTATCATTTTGAAAATAGAGTTCTGCTTTATCCGGTGATAGAGGGCGTGGCCGGTGTTGCATATTTCAGTACTGGTCATGAACAGACTCAATAAAACCGAGTCTGCTATTTTCGTTTAGTTGGTGTATTCCTTGCTTCCAAAGGATCTAACTTCAGAACTTATTTATTTTCACTGTAGCTGGTGTTGTGCCGTGTGGCGGCCGTAAAACGTCTCCTCGTACATCATCATAGTTTTCTTAACTCGCATATGCGGGTAAGAGTGACTGTAGGTAAACACCGACGGCCCAGGCGGATTCGGAGCAGATATTGTTATTTGATTTTCATAACGGGAGAGATTGCGACAGCTTATGTGAGACAGGGCCATTCTGATTTAATTTCAAAATTCAATATTGGACTTGAATCTCTTCTGCAACAAGGTCTATCGGAACCCGAATTTTATGGTTACTTAGTATATAAATTCAGAAAAATATACAACCGCAATGACTTCAGCACCAAATTTCGTAAAATCATTCTTCGAAAGATTGGGTACAACAGGGATGTTATACTGCATGCATGGTTGTTAACCCAATCACGGTTGGCAACTTTGCTTCCCTCTTTAATTGCACGCCGGTGGGTCAGGCCTCAGATTCTATGACGGTTCCAACGTAAAGGCTTATTTAGAATTAGAGTGATCTAATTCAAGGTAATGTTGGTTGGTACCTGATGCTCTGTCTCTGGTCGGGCCCATCGGAGTCTAACTGTTGGTTTTCTTTTGCTCCAACATTTCAGTGGTTTCTTGCTGTCGAGTCCACACCGTTGTCTCACCTCTATGGTTCTTTGATTATTTGTGTTCACGGAGATGTTGCACTGATGAGTTAGGAGGCCTTCATGCGGACTGAACAAATTATTTGTCTAAATCGCGACGGAAGTAAGGGCGAGGATTGTGGCCACGTAAAATCGATTTAAGCCCCATCCCCCCCCCCCCCCCCCCAGTGGAAATCTTTCCACTGACCGTTCCAAGGCGGTTCTTCTGTGGCGGTTTATTTATGTTGTTTTTTGTTACTTACTGTGTGTATCACTTGTGTCTTTTTATTTTGGATGGCCATATGGCCATTTTGTGGGAAAGTAACTGTCCTTATGGCCTTCCTTTGTTTAGGTTTCCATTATGGTCTGGTCGCTTCATGTTTGTGTTTCTTTCCCTTTGGTGTCTTTGATGGGTGGAGTAAGTTAATTGTATCGATTCCTGATCTTTGTTTTACTTCTACTTATACGCTAGCACAGCAGCTTGTTCGACGTACTGTCATTACTCAACAGTAAAAAACAAGAGGTCCATGGGCCACAATGCTCAACAGAGCTCAGGGGGCCACTGCCCACTGGCAGCAATGTATTTTAATTAACCATGGAAGCCCTGTGCCCTAGGATGCTACAGATAAAATTTGGACCCAATAAGCCTCGTGGCTTTAGATTCGATGTCGCTTGAATGTGTTGTTGCAGGACAACAGATGACAATTGACAATTTCCCATCTGTGGCAACAAATAGGCCAAAAAAGAACATTATTAAAGGAACATTGCCATGAAAGTGACAAAATATCTTGAAAGGCATTAGTCATTTTTCAATTTTCCCCATTATAGGACAATGGAAACTCATAGCTTGGCATAGCAAACAAACCAAAGAGCCAAAGTTCATAGACCAGTGCTCAGGTGGACACTGCCCAATGGCAGCCATGTATTATAACATGATATGATTTTATTATAACAATTATAAAGTCTCCCAAACAAACCCCATACCCAAATGAGCACCCAATATTAGGTGTTTTATAATGTAGAGAGATCAGGGCATGGACCCAATGGAGCCCTGGTTGGTGTCACTAAATGCGTCTTATCAAAAGGAACAAAGACATATATGGTTTATCAGTGGGAATATGTATGGTTCCTGAGATGTAAGGCCTTTTAAGCAATGGAGGGAATCGGGCATGGCAGATCCCAGAAAAGCCCAAGATTGTTGTCAATGAATAAGTCTTACCATAAGGATCAAGAGTATATACGGTTAAACGGTGGGGATCTGAATGGTTTTTGAGATATGAGGCAATTTTATGAAGTGGCAGGGAGAGAAATGGCCCCTGTGATCCCCAAAGACGGGGTGACTGAATGTGTCTAATAACAATGAGCAAGAATGTATGTGATTATAGGATGGGGATTTGAATGGTTTCTGAGATATATGGCCTATTATGAAGTTGAGTCTTATCATAAGGAACAGGAATAAATATGGTTATGGGGTGGGGATCTGAACGGTTTCTGAGATATATGGATTTTAATGAAGTAAAGGGGTGGGGCATGGCCTGTGACACCCCGGGGGGACCTGCATGCTGGTGTCACTGATTGCGTCTTATCATAAGGAACACGAATATATATGATTAAGGGGTGGGGATCTGAACGGTTTCTGAGATATATGGATTTTCATGAAGTAAAGGGGTGGGGCATGGCCTGTGGGACCCCGGGGGGACCTGCATGCTGGTGTCATTGATTGGGTGTTATCATAAGGAACAAGAATATATATGGTTTAGGGGTGGGGCTCTGAACAGTTTCTCAGATATATGGTCTTTTGTGAAGTGGAGCATGGCCCGGGCGCACACTGGGTGACCCCTAAGTTGGTGCCACTGAATGTGTCTTATCATAAGGAACAAGAATGTATATGGTTTAGGGGTGGGTATCTGTAAGGTTTCTGGAATATTTGGCATTTTACGAAGAGGAGGGGGTTGGGCATGGTCCAGGCACATCCCAGGGGACCCCAAATTTGGTGTCACTGAATGCAACTTATCATAAGGAATGAGAGTATATATGGTTTAGAGGTAGGGATCTCAATGGTTTCTGAGATAAATGGCATTTTATAAAGTGGAAGGGGTGGGGCATGTGCCTGGCACATCCCGAGGGACCCACAGGTTGGTGTCACTTAATGTGTCTTATCATAAGGAACAAGAATATATATGGTTTAGGGGTGGGGATCTGAATGGTTTCTGAGATAAATGGCCTTTTATGAAGTTGAGGGGTCAGGGCATATCCCCGGCATATCCCGGGGGAACCTCAGGTTGGTGTCACTTAATGCATCTTATCATAAGGAACAAGAATATATATTGTTTAGGGGTGGGGATCTGTATGGTTTCTGAGATGGATTTTAATGAAGTAAAGGGTTGGGGCATGGCCCATGGCACCCAGGGTGGACCTGCATGCTGGTGTCACTGATTGCGTCTTATCATAGGAACAAGAATATATATGGTTTAGGGGGTGGGGCTCTGAACAGTTTCTCAGATATATGGTCTTTTGTGAAGTCAAGGGGTGAAGCATGGCCCAGGAACACCCTGGGTGACCCCTATGTCTTATCCTCAGAAACAAGAATATATATGGTTTAGGGCAGGGGATCTGTAAGGTTTCTGGAATATTTGGCCTTTTATGAAGTTGAGGGGGGGGGCATGGTCCCGGCACATCCCGGGGGACCCCCAGGTTGGTGTCGCTTAATGCATCTTAGCATTAGGAACAAGAATATATATAGTTAAGGGGTGGGGATCTGTATGGTTTCTGAGATATATGGCATTTTATGAAGAGGAGGGGGTGGGGCATGTCCCCGGCACACCCCGGGGGACCCCCAGGTTGGTGTCACTCAATGCATCTTATCATAAGGAACAAGAATATATATGGTTTAGGGGTTGGGATCTGTAAAGTTTCTGAGATATAAGGCATTTTATGAAGTGGAGGGGGCGGGGCATGGCCCCGGCACAACCTAGGGGACCCCCAGGTTGACATGAAAGCATATGGCTGAGAGAAGTTTACACAAGGAACATGTTTATGTAAGTTTTGTCAAAATATCTGCAATGACTTGGCAGCAAATGCCATTTTTCAGTTTTCCCCATTGTAAGTCAATGGAAACTCTAAGTTGCCATAGCAACAAAACTAAATGGCCAAATTTCATAAAAAACACAAAACCTATAAAGGCAAATATGGTGAATATTTTCATAAAGTCTCAGCCTCCTAGAGCATATGGTTTCTGAGGACATGATTTTTTAAAGTAATTTTTTGTCTATTTTTTGCACTTTGGTTTCCATGGTAACCAATAAAAATGAGCAGAAGGCCTAAAATCATACGGCAGATAGTAGATTACCTATGGAACATTTCTATGAAAGTTTTGTCAAAATATCTGCAGAGGCTTGGTAGTAAATGCCATTTTTCTATTTTCCCCATTATAAGTCTATGGAAACTCTAAGTTGCCATAGCAACCAAACTAATGAGCCGATTTTCATTAAAAACACAAACTATCAATCCCCCTGCCCAAGGATGCTACAGATGAAATTTGGGCTGAATCGGCCCAGTGGCTTCAGAGGAGATGTCGTTTGAAAATGTTGACGAAGACGACGCAGACGACGCAGACGACACAGACGACGCAGATGACGACGGACAACTGCCTATCCTATAAGCTCCCCCGGAGCCTTCGGCTCTAGTGAGCTAAAAAAGCTAGCCGCTTCCCGTTACATATTTTGAAGGCTCGTCCGCTTCCCCTTACACTTCGATGAACGCATCGCGTTGCATGATTTTCAGTGACGTCAGTCTAAACCATGGTTCTCTACGGGCGTTGGTGACAAACAGCGTGTAAATGTTTTTCATTTTTTGCCCTGTAAACATTTTTTCGCAAATATGTATAAAAAATATACATGTTCTTATTTTTTTTTCTGCTTTTCATGAAAGTATGAACGACAGCGGATTTCTAGCAAAGTTTACATGAACCCCGAAGGGGGTTCATTTACTTTGCACGCGACACACTGCGTTAATACATTCATGAACAGCAAAAAATCATTTCTTAAATGTACTTCAAACTGAACGTTACATAACATATACATCAGATGCATTCAATAAGTGCGACTTTGCAGAGTGTTCTTATTTCTTTCAAATCCCACATCATTCAAGATACCGCCCATTATAACATGTTATAAAACATGTTATACTTTTCTTGTTACATTTAAGCCTCAATGAGGCTGCCACTGCCTATGAAATTTTTAACTTCTTTGGTCTTGCCTTGACAATATATTTGCAAGACCAAAATACATATTATACATGTATTTCAAACTTTTTAATTTTCACAACGGACTGGTCTCACTCAGCCAGGCTATTTATTTAGAAATCTGGCATTGGACAAGTTCAATAATTACTTGTTGAAAAGGGGGTTTACAGGGGTATACTTTATTTGTCTTATTCCTGCTTAAACATATAGACTGTGGGTACGCTTTGAGACTGCTCCAATAAGTCGATTTTAAGGAGCACCCGCAATCTGTGTATCCATAAAAAGAGGGGGTTTATAGGGGTACACTTTATTTTTCTTATTCCTGCATAAAATACATAGTCTGTGGGTACTCATTAAAACCACATCAATAAGACGAAATTGGGGAGCAACCGGAATCTGTATATGCTTGCAAGATGGCATTACAGTGGCATACGTTATTTTTCTAATTCCTGCTAAAATACATAGACTCTGGGTACTCTTTCAGATCGCCCCAATTAGACGATTCCCAGGAGCATCTGCAACCTGTGTAAGTGCTGAAAAGAGGGGGTTTACAGGCACATACTGCTTAACTACATAGACTGTAGATACTTTTTACGACTGTCCCAGTTAGACAACTCCAAGGAGAACTCACAATCTGTGTGGGCTAGAAAAGAGGGGTTTACAGGGGCATACTTTATATTTCTTATTCCTAGTTATAAACATAGACCCTGGGTACCCTTTAAGACCGCCCCAATTTGACGATACTAAGGAGCACCCGCAATCTGTGCTCTTGAAAAGAGGGGGTTTACAGGGGAATACTTTTTCTTATTCCTGCTTAAATTCATGATCTGTGGGTACAAAATGTAGACAATTCTAAAGAGCACCTGCAATCTGTGTGTGTTTTAATTTCAAGTCCCTGTGATCTAAGAAGTGTTGACAGGGACTTAACCTTATTTCAAACAAAACCAATTACGTATTGCACTTGTAGCACAAGTGTTGTATTTGAAAAAGAATAGGTGCTGTCCCTAAATCAGTACTCTGTTAGTTGTTCATATAACACAGCATTTTAAAAATCATGATTTAAGACAACTGTCTCAATAAAGCTGTTTCTCCAACCAGGAATTATGAAGTATGAACTTGTTTGATCTTAGAATTAGTTGGATACAGTTTAAATCCTTTTTCAAAAAAAAAAAGAGAGCTCCGTAGATTTCACCGACTCTGAGGGCTTTCAGACCTTTGATTTTTCTCCTTCTCATTTTCAATTTAACAAAACCAGATGTTGAAAGGTCCAGGAAAATATCCCAATAAAATTGCTGATAAGAATCAGCCTTACAAGTTCCCTGGAGTTCAATGTTTATCCAAAATATTTAGCTAACGGTCCACTGCCTAGACAGCTCGACTCATAGGTGAGCAACCAAAGTGGAGTAAAATTATATAGTGTTAGATTCATACAGCAGCTGTCAGAGTTTGTACCCAATGATGCTGTTTGTAGTATCTGATACCTGTGTAAATAGCACTGCCGGATAAGCTCGAGCGCGGCAAGCATTCCAAGGCTGCATATAAGTCTGATCTCTAACTTGGAGCAGAACTACAAAATTCTCCAAGATAATCAGCGAAGTTTGTACAGACATGCAACCTGGGTATCTTGTTATCCCCATGCTTATAAAGAAACCGTTGGGGGATATTGTGAACGCCTCCGTCCGTCTGTCTGTCCGTCCGTCCGTCACGCTATCTCCTCCGTGACCACTGGCTGGAATGCAACCATATTTCCTACATGACTTCCTTACATGGTGAGGGCGTGCGAGAGGGATGTTATAGTTGGCTTCGCCCAAAGGGGCCATCTCAAGGGGTCAAAAGGTCACGTCTGCTATGTGGCAAAAGCGTGGGGATTTGCAATGGCTTGCCATCGACTGCTTGCTCTACTTAAGTCTACTGTACACCCCGAAGGTAACTGGCCCCCGTGTCCTAATGGGTAAGAGCGTTGACGCTTAACCCATTCAGTACCAGAAACCCCAAAAGGGGTACCTTAGCAAACAGTGCAGGCCCAGATCAGACACCACAGAACGCGGCGTCTGATCAGGGCCTACACTGTTTGCAAAACGTTTAGCAATTTTCCGAACTAAATTTTTAAGAAAAAACAACCTGACACCCCTAAGTTTCAAAATGGACTCCTGTATATATAAGGAAGTTCGCGCCTCGCTCGGGCCACATATGAGACCCAAGATCTGCAACAGAAGGTGGTCTTACTCCGGTTTTAGCTCAACTCTGATTAGCGGTCCGTTCGAAATAAGGGAAATAATTTTGAAAGTGCCGTAAATCCACTAAACACCCCGAGGATAACGGGCATCCTTAAAGCGCTGACACTCATTAGGATTCTCATTGCTGTGTTCGCACCTCGTTTGGTTCAAATTCAACGTTGCGAGTTGAGCGCGGTCGGCTCGAAGTAAATGAATTTGTCCTGACATCATGAAAACATACCTGGGCAGGCTTGGATCCTGTAAGCGGTTTACCAGTACTCGCATGCGGGTCGGTTTCAGCTATGCGTGGAAGCATCATGCAGCCCATCTATTTCATCTAGCTGAGCTTTTGGTAAATGTCACACATCATTATGGTGTTAATAACCTACATGTACGACTCGCCTAGTCAAATATATTGTAAATTTTTACCACTAAAAACGGAAAATTTTCGGATAAAAATTCTGGCATATTTTCATATTTCTGCTCAAGATTTTGGGTACACTTCAAACCGACTCGGCGAGGCGGTTCTAACGAGTACCCAAAATCTATGTGAGCAGAAATTAGATAAATAATGTCTACCCCTGTAAACCCCAGTTAAAAATGGGGTTTAAGCGGGAAACAAATAAATAGGCGTATTTTCGTGATGTGAATAAAAGTTGTCATGAGACTTTTAAAAAGGGATTATACAAAGGAGAAATAAATTACTAAAATGAAATTATTTAACATGAAAGAATATTTGATTATGATTTAACAATGACTACCATTTGCCTTCGTTTACAAAAACAATACCAAACAAACGAAGAAATAATAATGAGGCCGAAAATTTCACGTAAGCCCAGTTGTATTTTTTTCTCCGCGAAACGCGGGTAATTTCATTTTCAATGAAAGCAATCGGTCAAATTTTCGCCGAGAATCTCAGAGAATTTTCTCCGCGAAATCGGAGAAATTTCAGCGAGAAATTTCTCGCTCATTTTATCTTTTCTCGCAGTCTTGCGGAGAAAATAGCCGATTTCGCGTTAGGTGGTTTCTCCGCGAAACAAAAAAATGGGTTATTACCGGTAGCTGGTCTGTATACCCCCGTAAACCTGAGTTTTCGCTATAAAAAGTGGGGTATAGTTGGGTCTTCATTTCACGGACTTGTTCACGTGATGGAAACTTAAATGGTTCGCACACTGCTGTCCCATTTACCATGGCTGAATCAAATATGTTCTTGTGGAAGGCAATTCGTTGGAAGCAAGGACATCACAACTGAAAACTGGAGTAAACAAGATTTTTTCTGGGCCAGACTAGCTAGTTTGGGCCAATTAGGCCTCATCAGTGACCCTCAAACATTTTCAAAATTCCGCAATGGAATCAATGATCCACATTACGAACCAGTCTATATTTCTAAGCAGAGATAAGAAAAAGACAGCTTACCTCTGTAAACCCTAGTTTTACTATATAAAATTGGGGTTCAAGGGATCAAGATTAATAAAATAAACCCACACTATGGTGAAGGGCAGGAGGAACCCGTTCCTGTGTCCAGTGGGACGTTTTCCCATAACTACAGTTGAGTGTACTCGATGAGGCGATTCTAATGAACACACACAACATACCTTCATTTTAGAGATCATCAAAAAGATATACCTTTATGGTGCCCATTATGCAACCCCCTCCCCCATACACACACAGGCCTAGCCCCATAAATAACCCTCAGTGGGTCGAACCACCCCTGACTCGAAAAACAATTTTTCAGGTATGTCTCAAAGGTGTTCGAGCCATTGAAGTTCGACTATACACAGTGTTTGTAGTCATACGATGATGCGCATACATTCGAGAGCATAAAGAGAAGCCTCCATGGTGTAGTGGTTACGCTACTCGCCTTGTAAACCAGGGATCGCAGGATCGATCCCGGGCTTCTCCAGACTTTCGGATGAGTCTTTAAACCGAGGTCCCGTCTCCGTATGACCTTAGTTGTTGGTTGGACGTAAAGCTCAAACACTCACTCACTCACTCGAGAACATAAGGCATAGTGTAAATGTCGAGCAGATTGTAGCAGATGCAAACACGGGCAGTCCGCCGTCCTTAGGGGTGGACAATTAATAGTGCTCGCTTAATCTCGTTTAATGTATTTGAAAGGCTGGAACCTACTATTCTACCTTTAACCGGGAATGAAAAATTTTGGGTGTCGATATATGAAGTAAGATATGAGCATTTCTCTACATGTCGCTGTATAAACGGGTTTTGTTTATTTGTTTGTTTGATTTGAGGTTTAACGTCCCCGTCAACACTGTATAGGTCATTTTGGAGACGTTGCTTCCAATTTTGTGTGACTTTTACACGACATTGACATCTCAAGCCTGTCGCCCAATGAAACCAATAGGGTTTATAAGCATGGAAGTTCCGACTCGCACCGCTTTGCCTGGGCAGGCTTAGATCCTCTAAGCGGCTTACTCGTGTGCGGTCGGTTTCAGCTCTGCGAAGAAGCATCATGCAGCCCATCTATTTCTTAAAGTCCCGATGGGCGGGGCCGATAAACGTTTGATCCGGTGGGGTTATATCTGCTCTAAAATATAGGTTGCCGGGTACTTGTTAGAACCGCTCCGATGGGGCGGTTCTAATGTGTACTTTGAGCAGAAATAATAAAAATATCGTAACTTTTCATCTGATAATTTTCATGTTTTTTGGCGGTAAGACTTACAATTTATTTGAATAGTCGTGTTTTCGTAATGAACTCGTAACCTAGCTGGCATAATTCGTTTGTTCTGTTGTTAATTACATGAGCATGTTGACATGACGCTGAAATCTACCAGGCATTGAATGTTTGTGTTGAGGTTTTACGTACACGTTAACACTAATAATGTCATTTTGGGGACATTGCTTCCGATTTTGTTGGACCTTTTCCCGACTTTAAAATGAAATGACATATCAAGCCCTACCGCCCAAAGAAACCGCTAGGGTCCTCAATAACCAAGAATAAATAATTATTTAAGGAGCGGTCTCACTCGCACCACCTTTCCTCAGCAGACCTTCTTAGCGATTTACCGGCCTACTCAAGTTCGGGTCGGTTTCAGCTCCATGCAGCCCATTCTATTTCTCCAAGCCCCGATCAGCGGAGGCGCTCTACCAGGCATAAAACCATATTGCGCTAAGGAAATTTGAGGTTGTTCTAGAATTCATTGTTAACTAGCTGGCATAAAGCCTGAAGTCACATAATTCCATATTTCACGCTGTGAATTAGGGTTCGATGGAGTGTTTATTATTTGCTCTGCACTTGCTTTACCTCCGCTTTTTACTATAGGGAACAAAGTACTAGAACCCCCTTCTCAGAAGGATCCTATTTTTATCAGAGAATTCAATTTATTAGCCTCTAATAGAATTCGTTAAATAAACACCAGATGATGGCTGAAGAACTTATCTCTAATATTACTTAGTTGATGTTTATACATGCAAAAGAGGTGCATTTTGAATGGAAATGATAATTCATGAAACGTTCTTATACTGGCTTGTTTCAACTGTTTGAATAAATGATATGGTATCCCCTATAGACAGCTATAAGCTGGAGCTTGTGTCTAGCAGAGGTCATCAAAAATGACTTGTGTAAATAATCAGATTTCATGACCTTGCTGCCAGAATTTTCCTAACTTCTACCTTTTTCCTATAAGTATTTTAAGATCACTTATAATTAAGTTTAATTCTGCTTTAAAATGCTTATTTTGAAGGGAGCACTTAATCTTTCTTTGCGTTTTCTGTCCCCAGTGTCCTCTGGTCACTGACCACCTTTGAGACTGTTCAAAAGTGGTCGTGAACAGCCACAAAGGTGGTTTTAATAAAGGAAGGATCTTCAGTATACGTTCACGAGTTCTGCATGGGTTTTTTAAACCCTTAGGCCGACAGTCACAAAAAAGTTGTTGTCTGCTTTGTTGTAGCTATTGTTGCAAATAGTGTCGACCCAGATCAGACTGTTCCAAGAGAAGAGCAGTCTGAACAGGGTCCGCACTGTCTGCCTGTCTGGAAAGTATGTTTATAAAGTTTTCAAGAAGATTAAGCAGACTACATAAACAGACGAGATTTCTGATGTCTTTTGTTTTGGTGTATTTTAACCCATTTAGTACCAGAAACCCCAAAACGGGTACCCTGGCATACAGTGCAGGTCCAGATCAGATGCCGCAGAATGCGGCGTGTGCGTCTGATCAGGGCCTCCACTGTTTGCTAAAAGTTCGGTCATTTTCCAAATGAACTGTGATGAAAACACAACATGACACCCCTAAATTTTGAAATGATTTTGTTTGTTTGATTTGAGGTATACGTCCCCGTCAACACTTTAAAGGTCATTTTGGAGACGTTGCTTCCAATTTTGTGAGACTTTTACCCGACATTGAGATGAAATGACATCTCAAGCCCTGTCGCCCAATGAAACCAATATGGTTTATTAGCATGGGCGGTCCGCCTCGCACCGCGGATCCTGGACAGGCTTAGATCCTCTAAGCGGTTTACCAGTACTAGTGTGCGGGCCGGATTCAACTCTGCGTGGAAGCATCATGCAGCCCATAGATTTCTTCAAGCCCCTATGGGCGGGTGCCGAAATTTTGAAATGAACTGTCATATATAAGGAGGAAGATTCCATTTGGAACAAAAAGGTTTAAGTGGGTTAATGTGATCTAAGTTTCCATGGGAGCGTTCATTACATGAACTTGTTAGCGTAGCAAGATCCCTAATGTTTAGTAAAAACCTACCTGTCATAATCTTCGTCTGATATATTATATTTCTCCCTCAGCCCCATTTCCTGTTTCAAAAACATCTCCCTTCGCTCCACCTCCTTGTGAGACTCGAGTGCGTCAAACACCGCGGCCCCTATAAGCAGGTACGTGAACGTACAGACGATCAGGGACAGCGTCCGTACGTTCTGCCGCTTCATTATCTTTTCCTTCATGTCGTTCATCGTTGAATCTGAAAAAAAAAGCATTTTTCTACTACCCTGCAGGCACATGACGTAAGTGTGACGTCATATCAACGTTGGTAAAACGCCATGACGTTTATGCAACGTCACATCTACGTCGGTGCAACGTCATGACGTTGCACCGACGTTGATTTGACGTTGCCCTTACGACGTGTATCCGCTGGGTAGTGAAGTAACCAGGCGAAAATTATTGATACGCATGTGTAACAAGAAGATTTGTTTGTTTGAATTAAGGTTTAACGTACCCGTCAACACTATTTAGGTTATTTTGGAGACGTTGCTACCAATTTTGTGGGACTTTTACCCAACATTGAGATGAAATGACATCTCAAACCCAGCCGCCCAATGAAACCAATAGGGCTTATATGCATGGGCTGTCCGACTCGCGCGCTTCTTTGTCTAAGCGGTGTGCGGTCAGTTTCAGCTCTGCATGGTGCTTATCTATATCACTCACCTGCCACTCTTTAATGATGAGCAAATTTTTCACAGCAGACCCACGACGTAATTGTGACGTCACATCAACGGCGAAACAAAGTCATGGCGTTTATGCAACGTCACATCTTCGTCGGTGCAACGTTGATTTGACCTTGCCCTCGGTACATGTGCCTGCTGGGCTTCTTTTAAGAGCAGCATCTGTTACATGGAAAAAATACTTTTTATATTTAGGTTGCTCACATTTTTCATAACGGACAATATATGGGGCCTACGTAATGGCGTCTACGTCGAAGCTACTCTTGCAAAAGCATTTTTTCCGGGCTTTCTTGTCGATAAAGGGGTCTGCTCTTAAAAGATAGGAGCAAATTCTCTCCTTCTCAATAAAGAGCAGTCTGGCAAAGTGTGCAGGAAATCAAATTGGAATTCCAGGAAGATCACGTTTACAAAATATGACGGTCTATCCATTCTGCTACACTTTACATATTTCCTGATTCCTTGCCTATACCCATAGTGCATCGGTTTGATAAACTCTTGCAGGAAAGAATTTGCTCCTTTTAACCCTTCTCTTGCTGAATATTCATTTTAGCCACACCCATCTCTGACTTTGAACCAATCAGATTACTTGGTGTAATTTATTCCTACAAATTCATAAACTGAATGTCAAACAGTGTAGATCCTGATCAGATGGCTTCTTCAGAAGCCATCTGATCTGGATCTACACTGTTTCCAAAGATATGGGTTGTCGTGAACAGCATGATAAGAGTTAGATATTTGGCAGCTGATACGAGTACTAATGATTGAATGTTATGTCGACTAATTTAACAATTTTCAGTTATTACTTTATACCGTAGACATACTGCATGACTTGTAGTTTGTATAGAGGATCTTACATGAGTGCTCATGTATTACTGAATTTATTAAACGAGTTGAGGAAAAGGGATAAAATACGAGGCTTTGCCGAGCATTTTATCACTTTTCTTCAACGAGTTTAATAAATTCAATAATACATGAGCACGAATGCAAGATTCTTTTTATCATATGACATTTAAAACGTATTTTATTCACGATTGATTTACAAAAAAATGTCAATTTTCCGCCATTAGTAAACTCGACGTCGTTAAGGACGTCGTACGAGTAACGTTACAGGACGTGTCAAACTAATTTGCATATTTAATCCACTAGTGGATTATCGAAAATATTACATGGCGTTATTACACTCTCAGACCCGACGTCAAATGATAAATTGTTATATTTATCAAAGCAGTTTGGGATGTTGCAACTGAAAAATGAAGCTGGTTAGGTTCCTCAAAGTTATTTTGCTTTAGGCTGCACAAGACATTTGTTGAAGAATAAACATTACGAAAACACGCCTATACAAATTACCGCGGAAAAAAAAAGAGAGAGAAAATTTTAAGATGAAAAATTGTGATATTTTTCTTATTTCTGCTCAAAATATTTATTGAGGGTACTCGTTAGAACAACCTCATCGAGGCGGTTGTAACGAGTACCCCCAATCTATATTTGAGAACAGAAATAAGAAAAAATAAGGTTTACCCCTGTAAACCCCAGTTTTACTATATAAAAGTGGGGTTCTTTGGGGTCAAAATTATATAGGCGTGTTATCGTGATGGATGTTAAATTTTTATGACACATCTTGTTTTAACCAATGACGTTGCAACGACGTTGATGCGGCGTTGCTAAATTAAGTGAAGTTTCAAAAATCTGTTTTCGGGAAGAAACAGTCAAAAAATGCATATATCCATTCAAACCCAACTGTTCTGTTTTATACGCGTTAACCTATCAGTCACACGCCAATGGGGCAACGTCAAATCAACGTCGGTGCAACGTCATGACGTTGCACCGACGTAGATGTGACGTTGCATAAACGTCATGATGTTGTATCGACGTTGGTATGACGTCACAATTACGCGATGTGCCTGCTGGGAAGTAGGGCTTAGTGGAATGTATACTATATTTATCTCAGAGCTCGTTCTCGAACACGTGGATATTGGCTTATTGTGGTCATTCGAAGTGGAGGAAACCGGAGTAGCTGCAGAAAACCGCCGACACTGGATGGACGAGCACTTCCCTGCCACATAGTCACATACCGACGCCGAGGATCGAACCCAGCCCGCAGTGTTGACAAGCACGGGTTTATCATGTACCTCTGCGTGTCCCTCATTCCCCGACAGACAAATGACGTTTAAAGAATGTCGTATCAGCGTCGAGGCAACGCCATGGCGTTGCATCGACGTTGACACGACGTTGTTTACGGGCCGGGTTGTTTTCGACAGGGTTAGTGTGAGCCCCTCACCGCCAGATGGTTAGTCATAGAACTAGGTCAGGAGAAATAATGAGAATACCTAAGGGGAATGGGAACCCCTGGCAGAATTGTGCCCAATTTTTCAAAGAGATACAAATTTCGGGACTTCCTGTCCACTATTCTATAGGCTCAGACCCACCTAAAATAGGGGTCTACTCTGAAAGGAAAGAATTTGCTCCTCCGGAGCAAATTCTTTCCTTTCAGAGTTGACCCCTATTGACATGGGAGACAAAAATATTTTTTTCAGGAGTTGCCTCCCCTGAAAGTGTTACCATTCCCCTTAACAGGGTTCTTAATCTCCAATAAATCAATGGTATGTTGTTATTCTAAGGAGTAAACACAATATAGTGAAAAAAACACTACTTTATTTATCCCTAAATGCCCTCATGCTGAACACAACAACACCTACCTTTGCAAATAATGCAAATCCGGATCAGATGGGTAACGAAGAAATAATATGATCAGGGTCTCCACAGTTTAACATGCAGTTTGAGAATTGAATGAATGCCATATGTCAAGTAATTAAACTGGTGGGTTGGCGAAAAACCGGAGAACAAAAAAATAAAAAAATCTGACCTTTCTTTGCAGAACTTGGCGACCACAGCGGGGAGAGTACCCACTAGGCCACCCCAGAATCAGAATCGTTACTGGTGATGAAATTCATACACCAGGGCCTGTAATATGGGAAGTTAGCCACCTAGGCCCCGTGTATTATGTGAGCAGTTGTCCTACAACATGAATATTAGACCACCGTTGGATCTTTTCAAAAGTGATCTTTAAAAAGACGACTTTAAAACAGCCCCTGTTACTTTAACTAGGAAACACTGAGTGTAGAAAAAAAAAACAGACGAAAAAAAAAGATAATGGAATCTTTCAAGTAGATCAATGTGCACGTATACGCAGAAATACAGTACAATTAATAGTTAAACTATAAATTGTACTGTATTTCTTTGTACACGTGCATCTTGTTAGACAAATTCAAATGCTGTCAAAAGGAGTTCGCTAATATACTCACCGGTTTATGGACACAATCAAGGAAGAACTGACTTATTTTGCAAAATTTCCCATTACTCTAGCGCAATCCGCCATGTTTGTTTTCTATTTAGCAAACTCCCGGATATAGATTTTTCCTGTACGCACACTCTTGGGATGCTAGTCATTATTGATTACCATTAACATAGAGAAAATTCCCTGACAGACGTTTATCTTTATATAAAGCAGGAGTCCATTTCAGAATTTAGTGGTGTCATGTTGTGTTTTCTTCAAAATTTATTTGGAAAATGGCTTGAATTTTCGCAAACAGTGTAGTCCCTGATCAGACACCGCGTTCTGCGGCGTCTGATCTTGGTCTGCACTACTTGCCAGGGTTACCGTTTTGGGGTTTCTGGTACAAAATGGGTTAATATACAGCTTCAGCAGTCAACAGTATAACGTTGACTCGACGTATTTTCCCCCAAGTACAAGTATGTCTAGCATCCCATTTTTGAGATATTGGCCAGAAAGTGGCGTCTGCTAGATCTACACTGTCTGCATGCATTTTTTGTTTCAAATGAGGTTTAACGTCCCGTCGATATTATTTAGGTCATTCTGGAGATATGTTGCTTCCTATTTTGTGGAACTTTTTACCCAAATTGAAATGAAATGACATCTCAAGCCCTGCCGCCCAATGATTCTGTTACCCACACAATGGAGTTCATACGTGATAAAAGAAACAATCCCAAACCGTTGTATGTTTGTTTGTTTGATTTGAGGTTTAACGTCCCCGTCAACACTGTAAAGGTCATTTTGGAGACGGTTGCTTCCAATTTTGTGGGACTTTTACCCGACATTGAGATGAAATGACATCTCAAGCCCTGCCGCCCAATGAAACCGATAGGGTTTATTAGCATGAACGGGCCGACTCGCACCGCTTTGCCTGGGCAGGCTTAGATCCTCTAAGCGGTTTACCAGTACTCGTGTGCGGGTCGGTTTCAGCTCTGCGTGGAAGCATCATGCAGCCCATCTATTTCTTCAAGCCCCGATGGGCGGGGGCCGACAAGCTCAAACCTTACTTTTCTTATTTCTGCTCTAAAATAGATTGTTGGTACTCGTTAGATCCGTCTCGATGAGGCGTTCTAACGAGTACCCACAATCTATATTTTGAGCAGAAATGAGAAAAATATAACAATTTTTTCACCTTATTATTTTTCGGCGGTAGTGTTCCTTACCTCTGCGTCAAACATACAAAAACTCGTTCACCATGATTAAATCGCAATCTCTCTTGATATTATTTTATCAAGTCCGTTCTAAATACACGTTACATAGAGAAAACGGGGGTTTACAGGGGTAAACATAATTTTGCTCATTTTTGCTCCAAGACCTAGGTTGTGGGTACTCGTTAGAACCGCCTCAATGAGGCGGTTCTAACGAGCACTCACAACCTATGTTATGAGTTTAAATAAGAAAAATATCACAAATTTTCATCAGAAAAGTAGCCGTTTTCGGGATATGAAAGAATGCAATTTGTCTCATAATTGTTCATAGAATCGTAATCTTATTCATAGCTCTAGATACCCATATATTTAAATAATTTAGGTGACATTATCATATGACGTCGTTGATAAGCAGTGGATAACGTCATGTAATAAAAATCGTACGACAACACGTGTAATAACACTTTGGCGGGATTAAGTAACGTCATAACGACGCCCATAT
Source organism: Lucinisca nassula (assembly GCA_963580285.1). NCBI lineage: Eukaryota > Metazoa > Mollusca > Bivalvia > Lucinida > Lucinidae > Lucinisca > Lucinisca nassula. The sequence goes on along the minus strand of OY757020.1, from coordinate 129,377,721 downwards.
CAACCATGCTTTTTTGTAGATAAAATTGTCAGATTTAAAGGCGATAAAATACAATTTAAAGTGGCCATATGATAAACAGAATCTTACACTCGTGTTCATTTCATATGAAATTTATGAAACTCGCCGAAGGCTCGTTTCATAAATTTCATATGAAATGACCACTCGTGTAAGATCCTCTATTTATGAGCAGTTCCGTTTCGATAACACACCCGTGCCACATAGTGCAATTTGGCGACATAATACATTTTGTTCTTCTATCATTATTTCATTTTGCGTCGATATGAAGCATATCAACGCAAAATGAAATAATTTTGTTTTCATTTTGCATCGACCATCACGAAAACACGCCTATATAATTTTGAACCCCACTTGTATATAGTAAAACTGGGGTTTAACGGGGTATACACTATTTTTCTTATTTCTACTCAAAAACAGATTGTGGGTACCCGATAGAACCGCGTCGTCGAGGCGGTTCTATCGAGTACTCACAATGTATGTTTTGTTCAGAAGTATTAAAAATATCAGATTCTTTTATCGGAAAATTTTCATTTTTCGGTGGTAAAATTTTCAATACATTTATATAGGCATATTTTCGTAATGTATGCACACGCAAAATGAAATAAAAAAAATCAAAATGAAATAAAAAAAATCAAAATGAAAACAAAAAAAACTTCATTACTTGATTTTGCGTTGTATCAACGCTGTCAAATGAAAGCACACCCGAACAAAACAAAAACAACAAAAACAAAAAAAAAATAATAATAAAAAAAATAAACAACAAAAATAAACAAAAAAAAAAAAAAAAAAAAAAACAGACAAAATGAGAACCTACTGTTGTCGAATTTAAACGGGAGAGAATGGCCATAGAAAAGATTTCATGATCAATTTCCACAAACAAGAGTTGCCAGACCTGCCGGGGATCAAACCCGCGTCCTCCTTATCATGCGTCGGTCATGCATCTGACTCATCATGTTAACAAATAAGTGTAATAAGCACCCCCTCTAAACCCCACTTTATACAGAACAAATCGGGTCTCCAAAATGACATATACAGTGCTGACGGGGACGTTAAACCTCAAATCAAACAAACGAACAAACGTTGACCCCCCCCCCCCCCCCACCCCAACCGTCCGTCGAGCTTGAATAAATATATGGGCTGCATGATGCTTCCACGCAGAGCTGAATCCCACCCGCAAATGAGTACTGGTAAACCGCTTAAAGGATCTAAGCCTGTCCAGGCAAAGCGGTGCGCACGAGTCCATGCTTATAAACCCTGTTGGTTTCATTGGGCGACAGGGCTTGAGAAGTCATTTCATCTCAATGTCGGGTAAAAGTCCCACAAAATTGGAAGCAACGTCTCCAAAATCACCTTTACAGTGTTGACGGGGACGTTAAACCTCAAATCAAACAAAACAATCTATGTTTGGACTAGAAAAAAAGGAAAATATTAAAAAAAAAAAACAGTTGAAATGCTAGTTCTAGAGATACTGAAGATGTCATATGTTATCGTCATTACGGTAACTCACCCGTACGATATAGTACATTTTTCACATCTCCAAAATGGCTACTTTTCTGATGAAAATCCTTGATATTTTTCTTATAAATGCTCATAACATAGGTTGTGTGTGCTCGTTAGAACCGCCTCATTGAGGCGGTTCTAACGAGTACCCACAACCTATGTCTTGGAGCAGAAATAAGAAAAATAATGAATACCCCCGTAAACCCCAGTTTTCTCTATATAAAGTGGGGTTTAGGGGGTCTTCATTTCACGGACTTGTTCACGTGATGGTCATGTGACTATATTGGTCCAGAAAACCAAATTATTTTCCTTTTCATTATTATTATTATTATTGTTAAAAGGTTTTATTATAAGAGGTTTTCTTTTAAAATTTAAGAGCAGGACAACTTTCATGCTCAAGTGAGTTGAACATGAAAAAAGAGTTTTCATAACATCGCGGCCATGATTACTTCCAGACCTGCTACATAAGCATTTCAATGTACACTTTTCAGTTTCAATGCCGTATATAAGTTTAATTATTGCAGTATTCTTCTTTTGTAATAAAAGGGGATGGTAACACCTGGTCCACAGGTTACAAAACTTTTTTCGGCCCCCGCCCATCGGGGCTTGAAGAAATAGATGGGCTGCATGATGCTTCTACGCAGAGCTGAAACCGACCCGCACAGGAGTAATGGTAAACCGGATAGACGATCTAAGCCTGCCCAGGCAAAGCGGTGCGAGTCGGACCGTCCATGCATATAAACCCCATTGGTTTCATTGGGCGGCAGGATTTGAGATGTCATTTCATCTCAATGTCGGGTAAAAGTCCCACACAATTGGGAGCAACGTCTCCAAAACTAATTACTGAGAGAATTAATCACAATCCCGGAAATAGCAAAATAAAATAGTAACAAATAAACCCCAGTGTGTACTGCAGTGCCGGATAGCCTTATATGCGCTATATGAGCATCCTATTTTGGGGATGCCTCTGTGGCGCAGTGGTTATGGACGTCGGTCACTGCAGTGCTGGGCGACGTTGCCGCATCTGTGCGTGGGTTCGATTCACAGTTAGAGCACGATTTATTTATCCCTGATTGTGTCTCCACTATGGTTGTAAAGACGAAAAGTCGCTTCCCTTACTGAGAGAATTAATCACAATCCCGGAAATAGCAAAATAAAATAGTCTCCAAAATGACCTTTACAGTTTTGACGGGGACGTTAAACCTCAAATCAAACAAACAAAACTTAAAATAAATCACCAATAAATCACCAATAGTTGGCCTTTTTAAGATTTATGAGCCTGAAATAATGGCGTCCAACATGGTGTCAGAAATGACAAATATTAGTTGAAAATGATAACTTGTTCTTATTTTTGCTTTCAACTTAGACTGTGGGTGCTCAATGAGGCGGTTCTAACGAGTACTCACACTATATGTTTAACTATGGGTGCTCATTAGAACCGCCTCAATGAGGCAGTTCTGACGTGTACCTAGAAACTATGTTTTGAGTAAACATAAGACAGATAATGTATACCCCCATAAACCCACTTTTCTCTATATAAAGTGGGATTTAGAGGGGTCTTCGTTTCAGGGACGTGTTATCGTGATGATTCTCTGTTGATCTGAGTAGGAAAAATACCAAATAAGTTTGTATTATACTTCACTGTTTGTAAAGGTAGGGATTGTCATGAACAGCAGGATAAGACTTCTTCAGGAGCCATCTGATCAGGATCTGCACTGTTTGCAAAGGTAGGGGTTGTCGTGAACAGCAGGATAAGACTTCTTCAGAAGCAATCTGGTCTAGATAAACACTGTTTGCAAAGGTAGGGGTTGTCTTTAACAGCAGGATAAGACTTCTTCAGGAGCCATCTGATCAGGATCTGCACTGTTTGCAAAGGTAGGGGTTGTCGTGAACAGCAGGATAAGACTTCTTCAGAAGCCATCTGGTCTAGATAAACACTGTTTGCAAGGGTAGGGGTTGTCGTGAACAGCAGGATAAGACTTCTTCAGGAGCCATCTGATCAGGATCTGCACTGTTTGCAAAGGTAGGGGTTGTCGTGAACAGCAGGATAAAACTTCTTCAGAAGCCATCTGATCTGGATAAACACTGTTTGCAAAGGTAGGGGTTGTTATGAACAGCAGGATAAGACATCTTCAGGAGCCATCTGATCTAGATAAACACTGTTTGCAAAGGTAGGGGTTGTCTTTAACAGCAGGATACATGTAAGACTTTTTCAGAAGCCATCTGGTCTAGATAAACACTGTTTGCAAAGGTAGGGGTTGTCTTTAACAGCAGGATAAGACTTCTTCAGGAGCCATCTGATCTGGATCTACACTGTTTGCAAAGGTAGGGGTTGTCTTTAACAGCAGGATAAGACTTCTTTAGGATCCATCTGATCTGGATCTACACTGTTTGCAAAGGTAGGGGTTGTCGTGAACAGCAGGATAAGACTTCTTCAGAAGCCATCTGATCTGGATAAACACTGTTTGCAAAGGTAGGGGTTGTCGTGAACAGCAGGATAAGACTTCTTCAGAAGCCATCTGGTCTAGATAAACACTGTTTGCAAAGGTAGGGGTTGTCGTGAACAGCAGGATAAGACTTCTTCAGGAGCCATCTGATCTAGATAAACACTGTTTGCAAAGGTAGGGGTTGTCTTTAACAGCAGGATGACTTCTTCAGGAGCCATCTGGTCTAGATAAACACTGTTTGCAAAGGTAGGGGTTGTCTTTAACAGCAGGATAAGACTTCTTCCGGAGCCATCTGATCAGGATCTGCACTGTTTGCAAAGGTAGGGGTTGTCATGAACAGCAGGATAATGGTGCTTCAGAAGCCATCTGATCTGGATCTACCATGTTTATAAAGGTAGGGGTTGTTGTGAACAGCAGGATAAGACTTCTTCAGAAGGCGTCTGATCTGGATCTGCACTGTTTGCAAAGGTAGGGTTTGTCATGAACAGCAGGATAAGACTTCTTCAGAAGCCATCTGATCTGGATCTACACTGTTTGCAAAGGTAGGGGTTGTCATGAACAGCAGGATAAGACTTCTTCAGAAGCCATCTGATCTGGATCTACACTGTTTGCAAAGGTAAGGGTTGTTGTGAACAGTAGGATAAGGGTACTTCAGAAGCCATCTGATCAGGATCTTCACTGTTTGCAAAGGTAGGGATTGTCATGAACAGCAGGATGAGACTTCTTCAGAAGCCATCTGATCTGGACCTACACTATTTGCAAAGGTAGGGGTTGTCATGAAAAGCAGGATAAGACTTCTTCAGAAGCCATCTGATCTACATCTACACGGTTTGCAAAGGTAGGGGTTGTCGTGTACAGCAGGATTAGACTTCTTCAGAAGCCACCTGATCTGGATCTACACTGTTTGCAAAGGTAGGGGTTGTCGTGAACAGCAAGATAAGGCTTCTACAGAAGCCATCTGATCTGGATCTACACTGTTTGGAAAGGTAGGGGTTGTTATGAACAGCAGGATTAGGTTTCTTCAGAAGCCACCTGATCTGGATCTACACTGTTTGCAAAGGTAGGGGTTGTCGTGAACAGCAGGATAAAGCTTCTACAGAAGCCATCTGATCTGGATCTACACTGTTTGCAAAGGTAGGGGTTGTTGTGAACAGAAGGATAAGGGTTCTTCAGAAGCCATCTGATCTGGATCTACACTGTTTGCAAAGGTAGGGTTTGTCATGAACAGCAGGATAAGACTTCTTCAGAAGCCATCTAATCTGGATCTACACTTTCCACAGTTAGGGGTTGTTGTGAACAGCAGGATATGGCTTCTTCAGAAGCCATCTGATCTGGATCTACACTGTTTGCAAAGGTAAGGGTTGTTGTGAACAGCAGGATAAGGGTTCTTCAGAAGCCATCTGATCTGGATCTACACTGTTTGCAAAGGTAGGGTTTGTCATGAACAGCAGGATAAGACTTCTACAGAAGCCATCTGATCTGGATCTACACTGTTTGCAAAGGTAGGGTTTGTCATGAACAGCAGGATAAGACTTCTTCAGAAGCCATCTGATCTGGATCTACACTTTGCATAGGTAGGGGTTGTCGTGAACAGCAGGATAAGACTTCTTCAGAAGCCATCTGATCTGGATCTACACTGTTTGCAAAGGTAGGGTTTGTCATCAACAACAGGATAAGACTTCTTCAGAAGCCATCTGATCTGGATCAACACTGTTCGCAAAGGTAGGGTTTGTTATGAACAGCAGGATAAGACTTCTTCAGAAGCCATCTGATCTGGATCTACACTGTTTGCAAAGGTAGGGTATGTTATGAACAGCAGGATAAGACTTCTTCAGAAGCCATCTGATCTGGATCTACACTGTTTGCAAAGGTAGGGGTTGTCATGAACAGCAGGATAAGACTTCTTCAGAAGCCATCTGATCTGGATCTACACTGTTTGCAAAGGTAGGGTTTGTCATGAACAGCAGGATTAGACTTCTTCAGAAGCCATCTGATCTGGATCTACACTGTTTGCAAAGGTAGGGGTTGCCGTGAACAGCAGGATAAGACTTCTTCAGAAGCCATCTGATCTGTATCTACACTGTTTGCAAAGGTGTGTGAATTCGGGTTTAACGTCGCTTTCAACAATTTTTCAGTCATATCACGACAGTGTCTGCTTGCGACAGGGAGCTCAATGCTCACGTTTATAGTGCTGCCTCACTGAAGTATCATGTCCCAGACACATTACATGATACCACACCAAGTCACATTATCCTTACACTGGATCGACCAGTCCTAGCTCTACCCCGTAAATCTGAGTGCCAAACGAGGAGCAGCTAGTACCATTTTTTACGACTTTGGTATGTCGCGGCCCGGGATCGAACCCGAGACCTCCCGTTCCCCGGAGCGGACACTCTACCAACTGAGCTATCGGGGCCGGTCTTTTGCAAAGGTGGGGGTTGTCGTGAACAGCAGGATAAGACTTCTTCAGAATACATCTTATCTGGATCTACACTGTTTGCAAAGGTAGGGTTTGTTAGGAACAGCAGGATAAGACTTCTTCAGAAGCCATCTGATCTGGATCTACACTGTTTGCAAAGGTAGGGTTTGTTATGAACAGCAGGATAAGACTTTATAAGAAGCCATCTGATCTGGATCTGTACTGTTTGCAAAGGTAGGGGTTGTCGTGAACAGCAGGATACGACTTTTTCAGAAGCCATCTGATCTGGATCTACACTGTTTGCAAAGGTAGGGGTTGTCGTGAACAGCAAGATAAGACTTCTTCAGAAGCCATCTGATCTGGATCTACACTGATTGCAAAGGTAGGGGTTGTCGTGAACAGCAAGATAAGGCTTCTACAGAAGCCATCTGATCTGGATCTACACTGTTTGCAAAGATAGGGGTTGTCGTGAACAGCAGGATAAGACTTCTTCAGAAGCCATCTGATCTGGATCTTCACTGTTTGCAAAGGTAGGGTTGTCATGAACAGCAGGATAAGACTTCTTCAGAAGCCATCTGATCTGAATCTACACTGTTTGCAAAGGTAGGGGTTGTCGTGAACAGCAAGATAAGGCTTCTACAGAAGCCATCTGATCTGGATCTACACTGTTTGCAAAGGTAGGGGTTGTCATGAACAGCAGGATAAGACTTCTTCAGAAGCCATCTGATCTGGATCTACACTGTTTGAAAAGGTAGGGGTTGTCATGAACAGCAGGATAAGACTTCTTCAGAAGCCATCTGATCTGGATCTACACTGTTTGCAAAGGTAGGGGTTGTCATGAACAGCCGGATAAGACTTCTACCGAAGCCACCTGATCTGGATCTACACTGTTTGCAAAGGTAGGGTTTGTTGTGAACAGCAGGATAAGACTTCTTCAGAAGCCATCTGATCTGAATCTACACTGTTTGCAAAGGTAGGGTTTGTTATGAACAGCAGGATAAAACTTCTTCAGAAGCCATCTGATATGGATCTATACTGTTTGCAAAGGTAGGGTTTGTTGTGAACAGCAGGATAAGACTTCTTCAGTAGCCGTCTGATCTGGATCTACACTGTTTGCAAAGGTAGGGGTTGTCGTGAACAGCAGGATAAGACTTCTTCAGAAGCCATCTGATCTGGATCTACACTGTTTGCAAAGGTAGGGTTTGTTATGAACAGCAGGATAAGACTTCTTCAGAAGCCATTTGATCTGGATCTACACTGTTTGTAAAGGTAGGGTTTGTTGTGAACAGCAGGATAAGACTTCTTCAGAAGCCATCTGATCTGGATCTACACTGTTTGCAAAGGTAGGGTTTGTTGTGAACAGCAGGATAAGACTTCTTCAGCAGCCATCTGATCTGGATCTACACTGTTTGCAAAGGTAGGGTTTGTTATGAACAGCAGGATAAGACTTCTTCAGAAGCCATCTGATCTGGATCTACACTGTTTGCAAAGGTAGGGTTTGTTGTGAACAGCAGGATAAGACTTCTTCAGAAGCTATCTGATCTGGATCTACACTTTGCAAAGGTAGGGGTTGTCATGAACAGCAGGATAAGACTTCTTCAGAAGCCATCTGATCTGGATCTACAATTTGCAAAGGTAGGGGTTGTTGTGAACAGCAGGATAAGACTTCTTCAGAAGCCATCTGATCTGGATGTACACTTTGCAAAGGTAGGGGTTGTTATGAACAGCAGGATAAGACTTCTTCAGTAGCCATCTGATCTGGATCTACACTTTGCAAAGGTAGGGGTTGTTATGAACAGCAGGATAAGACTTCTTCAGTAGCCATCTGATCTGGATCTACACTTTGCAAAGGTAGGGGTTGTTATGAACAGCAGGATAAGACTTCTTCAGTAGCCATCTGATCTGGATCTACACTTTGCAAAGGTAGGGTTTGTTATGAACAGCAGGATAAGACTTCTTCAGAAGCCATCTGATCTGGATCGACACTTTGCAAAGGTAGGTTTTGTTATGAACAGCAGGATAAGACTTCTTCAGTAGCCATCTGATCTGGATCTACACTTTGCAAAGGTAGGGGTTGTTATGAACAGCAGGATAAGACTTCCTCAGAAGCCATCTGATCTGGATCTACACTTTGCAAAGGTAGGGGTTGTTATGAACAGCAGGATAAGACTTCTTCAGAAGCCATCTTATCTGGATCTACACTTTGCAAAGGTAGGGTTTGTTATGAACAGCAGGATAAGACTTCTTCAGAAGCCATCTGATCTGGATCTACACTTTGCAAAGGTAGGGGTTGTCGTGAACAGCTGGATAAGACTTCTTCGGTAGCCATCTGATCTGGATCTACACTTTGCAAATGTAGGGGTTGTTATGAACAGCAGGATAAGACTTCTTCAGTAGCCATCTGATCTGGATCTACACTTTGCAAAGGTAGGGGTTGTTATGAACAGCAGGATAAGACTTCTTCAGTAGCCATCTGATCTGGATCTACACTTTGCAAAGGTAGGGGTTGTTATGAACAGCAGGATAAGACTTCTTCAGAAGCCATCTGATCTGGATCTACACTTTGCAAAGGTAGGGGTTGTTATGAACAGCAGGATAAGACTTCTTCAGAAGCCATCTGATCTGGATCTACACTTTGCAAAGGTAGGATTTGTTATGAACAGCAGGATAAGACTTCTTCAGTAGCCATCTGATCTGGATCTACACTTTGCAAAGGTAGGGGTTGTTATGAACAGCAGGATAAGACTTCTACAGTAGCCATCTGATCTCGATCTACACTTTGCAAAGGTAGGGGTTGTTATGAACAGCAGGATAAGACTTCTTCAGAAGCCATCTGATCTGGATCTACACTGTTTGCAAAGGTAGGGGTTGTCATGAATAGCAGGATAAGACTTCTTCATAAGCCATCTGATCTGGATGTACACTTTGCAAAGGTAGGGTTGTTATGAACAGCAGGATAAGACTTCTACAGAAGCCATCTGATCTGGATGCATACTTTGCAAAGGTAGGGGTTGTTATGAACAGCCTGATAAGACTTCTTCAGAAGCCATCTGATCTGGATCTACACTGTTTGCAAAGGTAGGTGTTGTCATGAACAGCAGGATAAGACTTCTTCAGTAGCCATCTGATCTGGATCTATACTTTGCAAAGGTAGGGGTTGTTGTGAACAGTGGGAGAAGGGTTATACCTTGTTCTGTTGAACCAAAATATGAATTGTCTCTTGAAAATAGAGCAGATGGGCCCCTGTCAATTGGGGCTTGGAGAAATAGATTTGGTTGCATGGTACTTCCACGCAGAGCTGAAACCAACCGCACATATGAGTACTGATAGACCACTTTGAGGTTCTAAGTCTGCCCAGGCAAAGTGGTGCGAGTCGGACGGCTCATGCATATACAGCCTATATGTTTCATTAGGCGTCCCGTCTTGAGATGTCATTTCATCTCAGTGTTGGGTAAAAGTCCCACAAAATTGGATACAACGTCTCCAAAATAACTAAATATTGTTGACGGGGATGTTAAACCTCAAATCAAGCAAACAAAATAAAATAATGTAGGTACAGGTCACATGGCATCTGATCAGTATCTACACTGTTTGACAGTCAGTTCGTGAATTTGTAGCGGCAAATTTCATTGTGTAATCTGATTGGCTGAAAGTCAGAAATTGGTGTTGCTGAATTAATTTATTTGGCAGGACAAGACTGAGTGTTGGTGGAAAGAAGTTGCTCCTGAGGAGCAAATTCTTTCCTTTCAGAGTTTTTCGGGTGGTTGGGTGAGGCAAAGGTGACGTGCATCTTGCGTCACTGGGGCAGACAACTGATATTGGCTTAAAGTTGGACAAGGCCTGCTGTCCTTGCAGCAGGTAAGGGCAGAGGGGGATGCTGTTATTTCTTCTGTTTCTACACTTCCATTCATTTTCCCCTTTTTCCTCTGTCCATCACTTTCTATCTCCTCTACTGTCTCTTCTATCTCTTTTCTCTCCCGCACCTGCCCATCGGGGCTTGGAGATATAGATTGGGCTGCATGGTGCTTCCACATACAGCTACATTTAACAACACACGAGTACTGGTAAATAGCTTAGAAGGACTAAGCCTGCCCAGGCAAAACGGTGAGTCAGATCGTCCATTGCATATAAGCCCTCTGGTTTCATTGGGCGGCAGGGCTTGAGATGTTATTTCACCTCAATGTCGGGTTAAAATCCCACAAAATTGTATGCAACGTCTCCAAAATGACTAAATATTGCTGGCGAGGATGTTAAATCTCAAATCAAGCAAACAAAACAGAATAGTGTAGATACAGGTCAGTATCTACACTGCACACCGGTTACCGCAGTAACACGAACGCGACAGAGTACAACGAACGCTACAGAAATCATGACGTCACAGCAGTATTTTCGGTAAGAAACAGGTTTATTTTAGCCCAGATCCTAATCTTTTTGGGTGGTTATTTGGCATAGCTGCAGAGTAATGGTATTACCATTTACTGATACATCGGCAGAGAAATCTGTTCATTATAAACGAAAACACAAACAATTTTCTTTCGTCTAGTGTGTTTTCACATACCCCAGCATACTTCGGTAAATGTTTTTTGACAGTAACACCTCTTTTGTGCACATGATTTTGTGATTTATATGTTATTGCGATTTCAGAGCATCCATCAGGGAGCAAATTCTTTCCTGTAAGTGCGGTCCCCGTGGCAGAGGAGGAAACTATTAGTGTTGCGTATATCCTAGAAAAATACAGTTTCTTCTTCTTCTTCTTCTTCTTCTTCTTCTTCTTCTTCTTCTTCTTCTTACGTCTTCTCTCTGCCTATTTTTTTCTTCCTCTTCTTCTTTTTTCTACTTTTTCTTCTTCTATTTCATCTTCTTCTTCATCTTTTTCTTCTTTTTTTTTCTTTTTCTTCTTATTTTTCTTCCTTTTCTCCTTCCTCTTCTTTTTCTTCTTCTTTTTCTTCTACGTCTATTTTTTACGTTTGTAATGTGTACGCAAGTGCGTATCTGCGTACATGTATCTACGCCCCTGAGTATCATGGACAAACTTTCCTATCTATCCCTCACACTGATTTCTTTGGCTGGCTTGTTTCTTCCTTTGGTTGGGAGTTTAACAGCCCAGCAAGCACTATTTAGGTCACATCGAGCCAGTTAGTTTACCTTGAAGGCTTATAAAACCAGCACAGTGCATATTCTTGCGCCAGAATTTGACAACCACCCTTCTTGAGTCAGTGAAAGGGAGAGAATGATCGTGTGTATATTTGAAGTTATACGTCTCAGCAACCCGCTAAGGTTATACAGAGAGGGGGCCTCATTTAATGACTCGTCCGAAAGTAGTGGAGAAGCCAAAAATCGAACCCAGGACCCCTCAGAATTCTCGACTTCAATGCCAGCCCTTCGTAGAAAACCCGGGTAGGATAAAAGTTTCTATCCCTGGGTAAAATCTAGGATTTCCTCGTCTGGTGTGCAAGAACTTGTAAAACGGGGCTAGTATTTCGTTGCTCGCAGAATTTGATCGCTTTCAGCGATCAGACTATGTGCATGCGCAACTTCTGTACTAACAAATTATTTTGCAGTTGCACTGTAAGTGTTGTCTCATTGAAGTTGGTTTTGCTCAGTATAGCTCATTGTTGGCTATTTGAACGGACCCTCTGTAGTTTTATATTGTTTACATGTTTATGTACAAGTTATTCTTGGGCCCCATCCACCGCTGCTTGTGGAAATAAATGGACTGCATGATACTTCCACACAGAGCTGAATCCCGTCGCACAGGACTACCGGTTAACCACTTAGAAGGTCTTAGTCTTCTCAGGCAAAGTGGTGCGAGTCCGACCGTTCCTTCATATACATGTGAACCCTATTAGTCTCCTTGGGCGGTAGATTTGAGATGTCGTTAAATCTGAATGACGGATAAAAAGACTTGCAAAATTGGAAACAAGTCCAAAATGACCGTAATAGTGTTGACGGGGACGTTAGAACTCAGTTCAAACAAAAAACAGGTTATTTTGTGACATTTTTGATGGATTATAGCGACTGTTAATTGTGCATCTGTTGTAACCAAAACACTTTTTGAAAGTTGATACTTGTATCAAGTTTATATGTCATTGCATTTCTACTTCCGGTACTGGACCGCGTTACTACACTTCCGCTGTTCGTTCGCTGCATAAAATAGTCCAAATTAAGCACTTACCTCATTTCCTTTTCCAGCGCATTGATTTCTTAACATTTGCGCTGACGGCGGACTTGATTCCACAGGTGTTCCTTCCCTTTCACCCCTCAGTTGCCGAACTGGACTTTTCAAGCTTTGATACTCGGTGTATCCTTTTATATCAAGGCGGTGTTCCATCTCTTTCACCCCTCGGTTTCCGAACTGGACATTAGCCCATATATAACTAGGCATGTAAGTATTGTAGGCCCAGATCAGACAGAGCACAACTTGGCGTTTGATCTGAGTCTGCATTGATTGCTAAAAAAAACATATATTCTTGCAAAACCTACCTTTAAGAAAACAAATCTGACAATCCTGTTCCGAACTTATTTGTTGGAATTGTCATATATTGGTTAAGCAAATTCAGAAGCCACTGATCAGACACCTCATTCTGTGACCTCGAATCAGACCCTTCAGTGTTATAAAAGGAAGCTTTGCATTTTTGGGTGCATATGCACTCGTTTTATAGACACTTGGGAAGACGAATCTCAGTCGAAGCGTCTCCACTGTTTAAAATGTAGAAATTAAAGGGCTCTGCTGTAACGTCTCCGAAAGCAATGTACACTTCATTTTTGGAGACCCATGACTCGCCGAAAGAAAGAAATAGGTTTTAAAGTTCACTCCCGTCCAGTGCATCAGATAAACAGCGTATTTGCGTAAATACTCAATTAATCAAAGTGCTGAGAGAACTGGTGGATCGATCGTCTCTGAATGTAAGTTTGGAGAATAGTCATGAACTGAGAATCGGACTGTTTGTTTAAGCAGGTACATTAGATCTGATCGGACACCGCATTATGTGGCGTCTGATTATGAAGGTTCTGTTTGCCAATGGCAAGATGCACGAGCACAGTCTTACCGCCCCCGCCCATCAGGGCTTGAAGAAATAGACGGACTGCAAGGTACTTCCACGCCGAGCTGAAATCGACCGCACATGAGTACTGGTAAACCGCTTAGAGGATCTAAGCCTGGCCAGGCAAAGTGGTGCGAGTCGGACCGTCCATGCCACAAGCCTATTTGGTTTCATTGCGCGACAGGCTTGATAATTATGTCATTTCATTTTAGTGTTGGGTAAAAGTCTCACAAAATTGGAAGCAACGTCTCTAAATGACCTAGTCAGTGTTGACGGGGATGTTAAACCTCAACACAAGCAAACAAACATACAAACAAACAAACAAGCACAATCCAGAATTTTCTTCTGACGTTCCGCTCTGACATCTTAGGGGTGCTATCAATAACCAATAGCTGGATTTTGTTCAGGGTCGGCGCCAGTCAGATGGTCAGTGATTGTCACGAGGACAATAACAAGCAACAGGATTTTTTTTCTAAGTCGAACCTGCTTAAACTCCTTTTTCAACCTTGTCAAAAAGATACTTAGAGAACTGTTTAATCTACCACTACCATTTATCACGGTGAATATGTATACCTCATAAATCAACTTTCCTCAGTACTTTCAGTACTTTGATTTTGTTTTAGGAATGGCCAAGCGCATACCGTACATATTGTAATTTTTCAACTAAAGGGCAAATATGTATCGTTCCTCTTGGCTGTTTCTTGAAAAATGGCGCTTATAATGGGTAAAAACGTCCAGATTCGGTTTTTTCATATCCGTGTTTGTTGTTCCATTTGTTCCGTGTTTAGTGTACTCAGACTCAACACATGATCCGTGGTAAGGTGTACCCGTGTTTCAAGGTAGTGAGCCAAGAAAAATCGGTACGATTCTTATTCTAAATGTTTTTATGAATTATTAAAAATAGTATACTTACTTCGATGCCTAGAGGAATATAAAACCCAAGAATGCTCGTGTATATGTCATTTATTTCTGATTGATAGACCCTTAAAACTTGAAGTTTTGTTTTTCTACCTATTTTGGCCTAATTTATGGCTTTGATTTCCCTTCTCTGACCGTCTCATAACTTAAAATTTGGACAAAACAACAAAAACACAATTTGTTGTCATCGCAAAACCAACAGAAAAACATAAATCGTGATATGTTCGACAAAATAAAGGATGGAAACACTGAACTCACACTTCTTCTGTCAAAAAAAAAAAAAAAAAAAAAAAGACGGTAGCGTTTGTTGTACTCAGTCGCGTCACGTTGTACCGCGGTAACCGGTGTGCACTGTTTGACAGTCTGTGCGTGGATTTGTAGGAGCAAATTGCATTGTGTAATCTGATTGGTTGAAAGTCAGAAGTTAGTGTTGCTCAGTTAATTTACACTTAGCTGAGTATGCAATCTGTAACGATCGTAAAAGTACATGTTCACAACAACCCCTACCTTTGCAAACAGTGTAGATCCAGATCAGATGGCTTCTGAAGAAGTCTTATCATGCTGTTCACAAACACCCCTACCTTTGTTAACAGTGTAGATCCAGATCAGATGACTTCTGAAGAAAATATATCCTGCTATTACCAACAAACCCTACCTTTGCAAACAGTGTAGATCCAGATCAGATGGCTTCTGTAGAAGTCTTATCCTGCTATTCACGACAACCCATACCTTTGTCAACAGTGTAGATCCAGATCAGGTGGCTTCTGAGGAAGTCTTATCCTGCTGTTCATGACAACCCCCACCTTTGCAAACAGTGTAGATCCAGATCAGGTGGCTTCTGAGGAAGTCTTATCCTGCTGTTCATGACAACCCCTACCTTTGCAAACAGTGTAGTTCCAGGTCAGGTGGCTTCTTAGGAAGTCTTATCCTGCTGTTCATGACAACCCCTACCTTTGTCAACAGTGTAGATCCAGATCAGATGGCCTCTGAAGAAGTCTAATCCTGCTGTTCATGACAACCCTACCTTTGCAAACAGTGTAGATCCAGATCAGATGGCCTCTGAAGAAGTCTTATCCTGCTGTTCATGACAACCCTACCTTTGCAAACAGTGTAGATCCAGATCAGATGGCCTCTGAAGAAGTCTTATCCTGCTGTTCATGACAACTCTACCTTTGTCAACAGTGTAGATCCAGATCAGATGGCTTCTGAAGAACACCTATCCTGCTGTTCATTTGCAAACAGTGTAGATCCAGATCAGATGGCTTCTGAAGAAGGCTCATCCTGCTGTTCAAGACAACCCCTACCTTTGCAAACAGTGCAGATCCAGATCAGATGGCTTCTGAAGAAGGCTCATCCTGCTGTTCAAGACAACCCCTACCTTTGCAAACAGTGCAGATCCAGATCAGATGGCTTCTGAAGAAGGCTCATCCTGCTGTTCAAGACAACCCCTACCTTTGCAAATAGTGCAGATCCAGATCAGATGGCTTCTGAAGAAGGCTCATCATGCTGTTCAAGACAACCCCTACCTTTGCAAACAGTGCAGATCCAGATCAGATGGCTTCTTTAGAAGGCTCATCCGGCTGTTCAAGACAACCCCTACCTTTGCAAACAGTGCATATCCAGATCAGATGGCTTCTGAAGTACCCTTTCCCTGCTGTTCATCACAACCCCTACCTTTGCAAACAGTGCAGATCCAGATCAGATGGCTTCTGAAGAAGGCTCATCCTGCTGTTCAAGACAACCCCTACCTTTGCAAACAGTGCAGATCCAGATCAGATGGCTTCTGAAGTACCCTTACCCTGCTGTTCATCACAACCCCTACCTTTGCAAACAGTGTAGATCCAGATCAGATGGCTTCTGAAGAACCCTTAACCTGCTGTTGATGACAACCCTGACCTTTAGTTTAAACTTTTTTTTCTTTTTTTTTGTATATACATATTACACGTAATATGAGTGATACAATACACAAAGCAAAAACATGTCAATATATACAAAATGGGATTCAGAAGAAAGTCATAAGACTTGTGTAATCTGTTTCCCATTGGGTACTCTGACTGAAGCATCACTATATATGTGTACACACGTGATTAAGCAGTTGTTACTAATATTATGCTGTAAAATTCACATAAAATTGACATGACAGTATAATTAATTTTTTGGTAAACTTTTGTTTCAAAAGTTAGCAAAATTATCAAAATAAATAAATAAATATTATAAATATGTTTTATAATTAACATTTTTTTCTTAAGCTGTAAGACAGTTGGAATTTGGGTAAAATCATATTGTTTGCTTTAGTGAGCCAGATTACAGTTTCTGTTTTTCTTAAGCACCTGGTCATCAAGGATCATAAAAGAACTGCTAAAACATACTTAATCATAATCTCCTCATGAGAAGGAAATATCGAAACCATATTGTGACAACAAAATGTCTAGAATCAAACAATGGGACAGATTATAATTGATATGGATATTTTGTTGTTAAACACAAATCTGTTCTTATTATTATCCTTGATGACCATGGCTTGGGAGGGGATAAATGTCTAAACAGGTAGCTTTCCTCTTGAGCAATGTTTTGATAAGTACATAACAACAGGTTAATAAAAAGCGACTCTTTTTAGGTTGTTACACACAATTACCTATAGTGACTTTATGCATGACAGACTGGATTTTGCCGTCTCAATTTCTGGAATCACCAGTGTTTAAAGTGTAGATTTTGTGTGACACTGGACTTCGCCGTGTAACTAGTTAAAGGACATTAATCCAAGAAAGGATCTACCTTCTTTACATTGATCTGGAAAACCAGTTTGAACTGTTTTATGTTACCATTTATTTTATGTTGGTGAACTTGCTTAAATACAGAAAAAAATACAAATTAAACAACTGTTTTGTAACCGGCGTTCCTCGTTATTTTCATAAGTACTTTTGCGCTTTTCTTTAGTGCGTAATATCTGGTGGAGAACACAGGGGTACGTGAACTTCAAGTACCTTTCATAAATAGCTAAGCGAGAATTCCCCAAACTCGTGTGAAAACTATGGAACGCCGTTTCAGCAGAAACTTCTACAGTGGAATGCGGACTAATCATGTGCTTCGAGTAATTCTGTATCTGACAATACCAACAAAAGCCTATCCTCACATGTCAAATAACAACGATAAAAGGAGGAAAAGCCAAAAGCGGAAACAGCGAGATCAGGATAGACTGGAAGCATTCAAGGTACGGAACTCTATCTGTAGATCATTCCCATTTTATCCTATAGAAAATAATGAACTTTTGAGTCTGATGCCAAACCATCTTCCTGATCAAAATTCTTATTCAAGCCAAGTGGCTAAACTTCAGGGAGATATTTTGAACCTAAATGCATAAAAAACTGTTTTGAAAAAGGATGTAACCAACGCTTATTCCAGCCTCAAAGAATCAGAAAGTGAAATTACTAAACTACGAGATTGCATTTCTCAGCAAGAAAACAAACTGAGCTCTTCAGAAATCGAAATTTCGAATCTGCAAAAGGAGATATACCAGAAAATAAGACAGCAACAAGAATCAGAAAGCTTTATTTGGAACTTAAAAGAAGAAAACAGAGAATTACGCGAAAATTTAACAGGGAAATAGACAATAATGAAAGAATTCGAAAAGAACATTCTGTGGAAGTGAATCAACTAAAATCAGAAATTACCAGTATGAAATTCCAAATAGCAAATAGTGTCCCAAAAGATGGAAGCACTGGACAGTGTAAGGCCAGTTCAGATTGTGGTAAAGCACCCCCTAAGACCAAAAAGATTAAGGGTGCTGGAACCCGTCTGAAACAGCCTACAGTAAATTTTCAAGAAAGGGTGCCTTTTGATCTTACAGCGCACAACCAAAGTTGCCACAGATGTGCAAGCCTTTACTCGTTCCATCAGCCTAACCACTGTCCTGCAAGGAACTTTTTTGTATGAAAACTGTTCGAAACGAGGTCATCACTCACTAAGTTGCTTGCATATTTGCAAAGGTTGTGGTGTAAAAGGCCGTTTGTATCATAAGCCTGAGGACTGTGTTGCACGAGAAATGAACTGTGCTTACTGTAATGTCAGGGGGCATCTAGAACATGTGTGTTTAAAAAGGCGTTATGACAAAGAAGGTTTTTAAAGTAAGTGATTTTAACCATGAAAAGCTGTCATGTACATTCACAAGTATGAACAAAAATCTTCTCTACACAGAATCCATATTTCTGAAATGAAGTTCTTTGTTTATGACAAAATTCCTCATATTTGACGCACATTCATCAGAATGTTTCATATAATTGCCATATCCATATTACTGTCAATGCATCATTGAATTTTGAAAAGAAATGTACATATTAAAATATTGTCATCCTTAAATTTTGGGGACCAAAATCTTCAAAGTAGGCGAGAGCTATTATGCTGTAAAATTCACATAAAATTGACATGACAGTATAATTAATTTTTTGGTAAACTTTTGTTTCAAAAGTTAGCAAAATTATCAAAATAAATAAATAAATATTATAAATATGTTTTATAATTAACATTTTTTTCTTAAGCTGTAAGACAGTTGGAATTTGGGTAAAATCATATTGTTTGCTTTAGTGAGCCAGATTACAATTTCTGTTTTTCTTAAGCACCTGGTCATCAAGGATCATAAAAGAACTGCTAAAACATACTTAATCATAATCTCCTCATGAGAAGGAAATACCGAAACCATATTGTGACAACAAAATGTCTAGAATCAAACAATGGGACAGATTATAATTGATATGGATATTTTGTTGTTAAACACAAATCTGTTCTTATTATTATCCTTGATGACCATGGCTTGGGAGGGGATAAATGTCTAAACAGGTAGCTTTCCTCTTGAGCAATGTTTTGATAAGTACATAACAACAGGTTAATAAAAAGCGACTCTTTTTAGGTTGTTACACACAATTACCTATAGTGACTTTATGCATGACAGACTGGATTTTGCCGTCTCAATTTCTGGAATCACCAGTGTTTAAAGTGTAGATTTTGTGTGACACTGGACTTCGCCGTGTAACTAGTTAAAGGACATTAATCCAAGAAAGGATCTACCTTCTTTACATTGATCTGGAAAACCAGTTTGAACTGTTTTATGTTACCATTTATTTAATGTTGGTGAACTTGCTTAAATACAGAAAAAAATACAAATTAAAAAACTGTTTTGTAACCGGCGTTCCTCGTTATTTTCATAAGTACTTTTGCGCTTTTCTTTAGTGCGTAATATTAACATGGATTTAGAGAATATTACTAGAGTGAAAATTAATACTTGTTATACATGCAGGGGCTGACAAATCCATTGCCCGGCCGCCCGGGACAAGTCCGAAATCGCGCCGGGCAGGTGCGCTTTGACCTTTCGACGCCCGGTCGGGCAAGTGCAAAAAAATCGTCTACAACTGTCAGTCTTTTGAGTCCTTAAATACGGTAAAACTAGACCCGTAAGTAAATCACAATCATATCCGCTTTGTCGGCAATTCAGAGACGAAACCATCTATGTTTTTATAACGGTTCAATTATGACACTATTGTTAATCCCTGTCATATAATTACCAATTAAACACGATTGCCCGGCGGTGCGTGACTTTCATTTCTGATGTAGTGTGTACCACCAGCGCTATCGATAAGCGTGACAAGGTGTGAAAGTAAGATTAAGTTATGTCTCTAATTTGCGTTTATCCCTGCCATAAAATTTAATCCACAATCAATGTGAAAATGATTTAATAGCTCCTAAGACGATTTGCTACATCTTACGGTAGTAAAAACGGACTATTCTACTATCTCGTGAATGGTTATGTTTTGGCGCCAAATAGCAGACGCTGGCGGAAAATTCGAATTTTTTAATGTTGGTAACCGCGGATTGGTCGCAACCACAACCGTTTAGCTAGCGATAAAATATTTTTTACCGGTTCCAAACATTTTTTTTAATGAAAGAGATACGCACCATTAAAATAAAACAATGACGTTAAACACGTGTAGGGTCCGAGTCTCCCCGTCCGGTACCGGACGACCAGCTTACGAGTCTGCTCATCCGGTACCGGACGGCTAGTCAACCCACGTAGGAATGGCTAGCCGTCCGGTAGTGAATTTTAGTCTCTCGTTTCATATAGGGTATGGATGTTGAATAGCACTTGTATCATTTTCTGGAGTACTGGGTGCTAGATAGTTCCTACTTTGAGACTATGTAAATGTCACTCCGTCATTTTACAAAATAAGACAAATAAACACAGCCGTATCGGTATTGCATAATTGCCTTAACAAATACAGAACCTGTGATAATAAAAGTTGTAGTCGTGTTTAATTATTCCTAATATTATTACTATCAATAATATATTTATAAGTACATGTAATTACCAATCGGTAATATCACCTAATATTTCTCATAAGTTTCTATATTTTACTTTTCCTTTCTTAATGTAATTACGGCTTGGAGGTGCTAAACGTTTGATCCAAGCGTCGCGAAAAACAACTAATGCCGTACAAATCATAAAAAATAGGCTTGATGACTTGCAGTTATTTTCCTAAGATTTTAACAAATTTGTTTCCCGATCCAGTAAAATAGTCCGAAAGGTGCATATGGAATGACAAACAGTGGAGATCCTGCTTCAGGAGCAGTCTGATCTGGGACTGCATTGTTTGCTGAAGCCTATATCGCCCAATACATAAGAACATTACGGCAATTGCTCTACTCATCTTGTTTCGGAAACATTGGAAGAATCATTGCCTTTATGTGTGCCCTGCTAACAAGATAATTACCCCCAATTACTATTTCTTAATAACATTTAAATAATAACAATAATAATAACAACAACAACTGTCACAGTACCCGGACAAAGCTTTCAGTACAATAATCTATTGGATCACGGTCAGTTACAGTTACATCCTTTACTGAAATTTAGTGAGAAAATTGCAACAACAGGTGATATGAATACAGTTAGAGTAAATTAGAAATATTTTTATTACATCATAAAGTGGGTAATACCATTTGGAAAGCATACCCTTTATAAAATAAGAGTCTTAAATTTACTACCGGACGACTAGCCATTCCTACGTGGGTTGGCTAGCCGTCCGGTACCGGACTAGCAGACTCATTGGCTGGTCGTCCGGTACCGGACGGGCAGACTCGTACGCTGGTCGTCCGGTACCGGACGGCTAGCCACTGCCTTCTGGGATGGGATGACGTCATTTACCGATCGCGTGCATAAAAATGGGAGTGGTGGTTTATGGACGACGATTTGGATGGCGGAAATGATGATCGCATTGAACTTGCTTGTAGGGCGGGTGTGAAAGTTTGGGTTCGTTTTGGATCGAGGGTGTCCTCGTCTTGTGGTTCAAGCTAAATAAATTGCATTATTTTAATCTTTTATCTCGCTGCCCTGACACTTCTGATCTTTTGAGTAGATCAATATCGGCTGCAGCTTTTGTTCATCATGCGTGTCAAGCTAAATGAGTTTATATAACTGTATCTTAAATTGCTAATCGGTAAAGGTATTATGTCAAATAACTTGAAAAAGTACCGTTATTGACTGTGACAACAACAGTATTTTCTACCGTATTACCGCACACCGGGAAATAAATAGAAGTGAATGCAATGATCAGGAATCGATACAATTAACCCTGAGCTCCCATCAGAGACACCAAAGAGAAAGAAACACAAACATGAAATAACTAGATCCTTATGGAAAGTGGTTGTGCTTGAAACTTGATAGAAACCTTGGATTATATTTATAAATGTCGGTCGTCATCATCGTCACCATTGTCACCCTCATCCCCCGCATCCAACTCCACTTCGAGTTCCAAAATCCTGGGCAAGTAGGATTTTGAGCTGGGCAAGTGCAAAAATATTTTACTTGCCGGTTGGGCAAGTGGAAAATTTTTGGATTTGTCAGGCCCTGTACATGTATAACAAATGATATGCTATGCTGCTGCTTGGCTGGGGGTCGGGGTGGGGGGGGGGGGGGGGAGCAACGGTGATGACACTGGTATAACGCTCAATAGACATCTCGATTACATCAAGTAGGGTCTACAGGTGAAAATTTCTATATTAAATGTCTTACTATCTATTGAATTTTGAATCTGCGGCTTTGAATGATAAATTCTTGCACTGACACCATAATGGTTTGGTTTTGTTCGTATGTCAAGTTTGAGTCGCCGAATAGTAGAGTATTCTATGTTGGGTCACAAAACTCAGAGATACTATCGAGAAGCTGTTGTCTGATACCTACGAACTTAGCACAGTCAAGGAAATAATGCCTGGTGTCTTCAACTGACCCACAATCACAAAGGAAGCCGTCTACAATATTTTTAGAAAATAGATGTTGGTTCAAGGAGCTGCAATGTGTTCTTAATCGAGAATGGTAAATCTGTCCTAGACGTTGACCTTCATAATAAAACAACGGAGGCTTGCTCAACCCAGTATTGAGTCTATATTTAAAAGACGATAACGTAGGTAATTCACGTATAACTTGAGGAAGCTCGTTCCATTCACGTATGGCAGAGGGTAGGAAGGAGTTATAGTAAAGTTGCGCGTTTGCATGAATAGTCTGTAAGTTATTAACATTTCTAAGGTTATATCGGGAAGTATTACCAATGGTGGGGGGAACCAAAGCGTTCAAATAATCAGGACACAGGCCATTCACCATTTTGTAAAATGGAATAAGTTTGTGTTTCTTTCGTCTTTCTGAAAGTTTTTCCCATCCGACCTCTTCAAGAAGTGCATTAATCGAAACAAGTTTTGTAGCACCAGATACGATGCGAGCAGCCTCATGCTGAATTTTTTCTAACTCGTTGGACTCATACTGCGCGCAATTATTCCATATGACGTCGCCGTATTCAAGAACAGGACGTATGAATGAAAATTAATAGTTTGCAATGATTTTCTAATTGAAATTTTAATTTCCGCATAATATTAATTCTCGACCAAGCTTTAGTTTTCAAAATTTCAAGATGATCATGCCAAATACAGTCACTATTTAGCGTAATCCCTAAGTGTTTATGCGCATTTACTTCCAATATAGGTTGGGTATTCATGCAAATGGGTGGGTGATAATGTGTATTATGGTTTCTAGAAATTAAGAGAACTTCTGACTTGTTAGGGTTGAATTTTACAAGCCATTTTTCCGCCCAACAGTAGACTCTCGCTACATCGTCTTTAAGAGTTTGAGAAGCTGTCATTGGATTATCGACAATAAGATAAAGGCTCGTATCATCGGCAAATAGCCGTATGGTAGAGTTTATATTTTCGACTATATCATTTATGTAAACAAGAAAAAGCAGTGGCCCCAGGATAGAACCCTGGGGCACACCAGCTTTGAGACTGGTCCAATCCGAGGATACACCCGGAAGCACTACACGTTGGCTTCTATTATTTAGGTAGTCCGTAAACCAATCAATTAGAGAACCGGAGATGCCAACAGTTTGCAGTTTAAAAAGAAGGCCCCTATGAAAAACCCTGACATTTGTAAACAGTGTTGATCCAGATCAGATGGCTTCTGAAGAACCCTTATCCTGCAGTTCGCAACAACCCCTATATTTGCAAACAGTGTAGATCAAGATCAGATGGCTTCTGAAGAAGCCTTATCTTGCTGTTCACGACAAGCCCTACCTTTGCAAACAGTGTAGATCCATGGAGAACCCTTATCCCATACGACAACCCATACCTTTGCAAACAGTGTAGATCCAGATCAGATGGCGTCTGAAGAAGTCTTATTCTGCTGTTCCCGACAACCCATACCTTTGCAAACAGTGTAGATCCAGATCAGATGGCTTCTGAAGAAGCCATCTGATCAGGATCTGCACTGTTTGTCATGCAGATATTGAATTGAAGAAAATACATTACATCAAGTAATTTGATTGGTTGATGGTCAGCAATGGGGTGTAGCTAAATAAATTTAGGACAAGGGTCAAGAGTAGAACCCATTGCATGATTGATAAGGTACGTCTAAACAAAAACAATTTTAAAATTTACCTCCCCCTAAAGGTATACCCATCCCCCTTTAATTTGTGGGTTCAAGTCCATTAAGTCAACTGACCCAATGTTAACAATACTGAAGGTCTGCAGAGCTGTTGTCTTCCTGATTATCATTGACCAATCA
Organism: Lucinisca nassula; assembly: GCA_963580285.1. Lineage (NCBI taxonomy): Eukaryota > Metazoa > Mollusca > Bivalvia > Lucinida > Lucinidae > Lucinisca > Lucinisca nassula. Next base: position 129,353,280 of record OY757020.1, on the reverse strand, counting down.
AGTTAAGGGGAATGGAACACCTTCAGGGGAGGCCACTCCTCCAAAAGTATTTTTGTCTCCTATGTCAATAGGGGTCAACTCTTAATAGAAAGAATTTGCTCCTTTCAGTGGGACAGGGCTTACAGGAAAGCTTACAGGAAGTCCCGAAAGTTGTCTCTTTATGAAAAATTGCAGAAAAATCTGCCAGGTGTTCCCATTCCCCTTAAACCATATGCAAATTAAATGTTTTATGTACTGTTTAATAAACAGAGAGCAGCTGCAAGTATCAGAAGGTATCTTTTCAATATTGATCTGGTTAAACGAGACAGTCCAACTCAAAATTCAGGACACTTTCAATCTAACACATGCATGTGATAATGTTTTTTTTTTGTTTTTTTTTCATATCTCCAAAGCTGTCATTTTTCTGATGATATTTGTTCTTAAATTATAAAACAAGTTAGTGAAATGAACAGCCCTCTAAACCCAAGTTTAAATATAGAAAACTGGTGTTTACAGGGATATACATTATTTTTATTATTTCGGCTCCTAGACATAGGTTGTGGGTACGCCTTAAACTGGCTCAGTCCTGAAGATACAAGATTTTCAATGTCCAAGTACTGGTATACTGAGTTGTGGTTCTTGCACAGGACACACCTTCTCAACCTTCTGTAAAACTGAACCAAGTACCATCAACAAAGGGTATTTGAGTTATGGTCATCACATGGTTATATTGTCAGGGAAGATAACTGAACAAGAGGCCCATGGGCCACTACGCTCCCCAGAAGTCATTTGGTTTATACCATATACAGGCATGGTGCCAATCTTGGTCATGTGACAACAACAGTCTACCATGCAATCAGTAACTAGAAAAAGTGTCCACAGGACACGGATACCCCCGCCAAATGCCATTCATAAAAAATATTACAAATGTACTTAGTTTATACTAATTTATTTTAGTTCGATTGCGATGAAAGCTTCAAGCTTATTGAATCGCTGTCGAATACTCATTCCGGTTGTTTTCACGCGCGCGAGAGAGAGGCAGTGGCTTTAACACCACTGCTACCCATTTACACCTGGGTGGAGTGGAGCAGTGTCATTACGTGTCTTGCCCAAGGACACACCTCGATACCGGTGGCCGGATCGAACGCACAACCTCTCGATCATAAGTCGAACGCGTTAACCTTTGCGCTATCGAGGCTGACATAGGTTGTACTTCAAATCAATCATAAAATATATGCATCAAGGGCAGATAATCCAAAAACCAAAAATGCAAGAGTTATCTTCCTTGTTCATGACACATCGTCTAAGTGTGATGAATGTACCTGTAAAGTTTCATGAATATATTCCATACGGTTTAGGAGTTATGGCCCGGACACGACATACCATTTGACTATATATGGATGTAAGTCAAGGGCAGATAATTCAAAAACTAAACAAGCAGGAGTTGTCTTCCTTGTTCATGACACATCGTCCAAGTATGATGGATGCACCTGTGAAGTTTCAAGATTATATTCCATACGGTTGAGGAGTTAGGGCCCGGACATGGTTTACTATATGGTACTAAGTCAAGGGCAGATAATTCAAAAACCAAAAATGCAAGAGTTGTCTTCCTTGTTCATGACACATCGTCTCAGTGTGATAAATGCACCTGTGAAGTTTCATGAATATATTCCGTACAGTTTAGGAGTTATGGCCCAGACACGATGTCGGGACGAACTGACGCACGGACGGACAGGGGTAACACTTAATGCCCTTCCGCTATTCTTCGAATAGGCGGGGGCATAAAAATCCACTGTCTTGCCTTTTTTCCATACAAATGTCTTAGTGACCAAATTTGACCTTGACGTAAAACAGGTCAAGGTCAACCAAAGGTCATCAGTTGAACAAACATGGTATGCCCCGAGTCCCCCGATGCTGCATACCAATTTTCAAGGTCATTGGCCATTTGGTTCCTGAGAAGATTTTTTTTCATTTTTTACCATATATTGGCATGGGGGGGGGGGGCAAATTGGTCATGTGACGCAGTCCTTACAAACTTTCGTTTCCCTTCCCATAGAAGCTCCAAATGTAATTTGGTTTCAATTAACCTAGCAGTCTGAGTAGAGAAGATTAAATATTAATGTGAGCCATCAAGGACAAAGGTCAGCAAATGACATTGACCCTCGGAATTGATAACTTCCATTCAGTGAATATCCTTTCTGATGCCACAGCCTACCTTGCAATCATAAAAATGCACTGTCTTGCCTTTTTTCCATATAAAGGTCTAAGTGACCAAATATTACCTTTATGTAAAACAGGTCACAGTCAACCTAAGGTCATCATTTGAACAAAATTGATAGGACTCAAGTCCCCTATGCTGCATACCAAGTTTCAAGATCATGGGCCATTTGGTTCCGGAGAAGATTTTTAAAGGTTTTTACCATATATGGGCATGGCGGCCATATTGGTCAGGTGACCCAGTCCTTACTAACAAACTTTCATCCCCCCTTCCCATAAATGCTCCACATGTAATTTGGTTTCAAACTACCAAGCTTTTAAGTTGATAAGAAGATAACAATACTGAATCTGAGCCTTCCAGGACAAAGGTAAGTAAATGACCAAGACCTTTGGAATTGATAAACTTCTATTCAACTGATTGCAAATATCATTTCTGATGCCACAGGTTACAATGCCATCAGAAAAATCCACTTTTTTGCCCTTTTTCCATACAAATGTCTAAGTGACCAAATTTAACCTTGAAGTAAAATATGTTAAGGTCAACCAAAGGTTATCATTTGAACAAACTTGGTAGCCCCCTGATGCTGCATACCAAGTTTCAAGATCTTCGGCCATTCGATTCCTGAGAAGAAGATTTTTAAAAGTTTTTACCATATATGGGTATGGTGGCTATCTTAGTCATGTGACCAAGTTTCCATGAACAAACTTTCTTTCCCCCAACCCATGGAGAACCCACATGTAATTTGGTTTCAATTGGCCAGCAGTTTCTGAGAAGTAGTTTGAAAATGTTGACACCGACGCTGATGGGGGACCCCTGCCTATACTATAAGCTCCCCCGGAGCCTTCCGCTCTGGTGAGCTAAAAACCAGGGCACCCAGAGTAATGGTTCTTGTACTGAGTACCATCAATATGCCTCAAAGGGTATTGGAGATATGGCAATCAAAAGGTGGTCATACTGTTATATTTGAAGAGGAAATAACTCAAATACCATGGCACCCAGAGTTGTGGTTCTTGCAAATGGCACACCTTCTCAACCTTGTGTACAATCATGCCAAGTACCATCAATATAATAAAAAGGGTGTTGGAGTTATGGCCATCATAAGATTAGAATATCAGGGAGGATAACACAACAAGAGGCCCATGGGCCACTATGCTCACCAGAGCTCAGGTGGGCACTGACCAATGATAGCCATGTATTTTAAAGGTGCATTATTGAGCTACCTGGTCTCAATTTTTTTTTCTGGTTTTTATCTTCAATGCATACTCCTTTGTCATGTGTACACTTTTGAAGCCAATTACAGCTTCAGAACTTTGTGAAAATGGTCGTTTTCATTCGTGTTTACCCTTCGCTCTGAACATGTGTTCGGAATTTCTGTTCTAAAAATAAATCTGTCACTTTACACATACGTGACGACAGTATCGTCTCTGAGTGTCGTTACTTATGGCATGGTATTCAGCGTCATATTTTTTGTCGATTCAGGCATCGCCTAAGCAAACAAGGCCAAAAATGAACTTCGCATAACGTCATATATGGGGATTCTATTTTTGTCACGAACTTAAAAAAGATCTAACTAGTGTTCGAAACCTAGTTTGGGAATCCCTCTCAAACTCGTTTACCTGTCATCATAGCTGTTCACATTTTTGCATAAAATGCATTCATTTGTATTGTTTTAAAGAAAAATACCGGCTATATGTATTTTATTTTTGGAAGCATTTTTTCCAGATAGCTCAATAATGCACCTTTAACATGATATAATTTTAATCTACCAATTATAAAGTCTCCCGAATGAACCCCTATATCCAAATGAGCATCCATCTGGACTCAGTATCTAAAACATTAGGCCTTTTATTAAGTAGAGGGTGTACGGCATGGACCCAATGGAGCCCTGGTTGGTATCACCAAATGCGTCTTATCATAAGGAATAAGAACATATATGGTGTAGCAGTGGGGATCTGTATACGGCAGTTATAAGGCCTCTTAAGCGGTGGAGGGGTTTGGGCATGTCCTGTTGATCCCAGGAAAGCCCAAGATTGTTGTCCCTATAAGGACCAAGAATATATATATATGGTTTATGGTTGGGAATCTGACTGGTTTCTGATATATGAGGCCCTTCTATGACGTGGAGAGGAGAGGAATGGCACCTGCAACCCCCAAGTGGGTGTGCAATTGATAAGGAACAAGAACATATATGATTATTGGGTGGGGATTTGAATGGTTTCTGAAATATATGGCCTTTTAAAGTGGAGGGGCGGGGCACATTGCCCAAGCACAAAGTGACCCCCAGGTTGGTGTGACTGAATGAGTCTTATCATAAGGAACACGAATATTATAGTTTCTGGGTGGGAATCTGAATGATTTCTGAGATATATGGCTTTTATTGAAGTAAAGCAGTGGGGCATGACCCAGGCAGTCCAGATGACTCCCAAGCTAGTGTTATTTGATTGTGTCTTATCACAAAGAAGACAATTATATATGGTTTAGGGGTGGGGCTCTGAACAGTTTCTGAGATATATAGCCTTTTGTGAAGTGTTGGGGTGGGGCAAGGCCCTGTCTTGACCAGGAAGACCTCCAGGTTGACGTCAATGAATGTGTCTTATCATAAGGAACAACAAATATATATGTTATAGGTGGGGATCTGTAAGGTTTCCAAGATATTGGGTCTTAAATGAAATGAAGGGGTGGGGCACAACTCCTGCACATCCTGGGGGACCCCCAGGTTTAGTGTCAATGAATGCGTCATATCATAAGAAACAAGAATATATAAGGTTTTGGGGCGGGGATCTGAATGGTTTCTGAGATAGATGGCCTTTTCTGAAGTGGAGGGGTGGGGCAAGGCCCCGGCGCACCCAGGAAGACCCCCAAATTGGTGTCAATGAATGAGTCTCTTCATAAGGTACCAGAATATATATGGTTTAGGGGTGGGGATCTGTAAGGTTTCCAAGATATTGGGCCTTTTATGAAAGAGAGGGGGTGGGGCATGACCCCGGCACAACCCTGGGGACCTCCAGGTTGGTGTCACTGAATGCGTCTTATCATAAGGAACAAGAATATATATGGTTTTGGGGTGGGGATCTAAATGGTTTCTGAGATATATGGCCTTTTGTGAAGAAGGGGTGGGGCAAGGCCCAGGGGCACCCCGGGAGACCCCCAAGTTGGTGTCAGTGAATGTATATTTTCATAAGGAACAAGACTATATATGGTTTAGGGGTGGGGATCTGTAAGGTTTCAAAGATATTGGGCCTTTTATGGAATGGAGGGGGTGGGGCATGACCCCGGCACGTACCGGGGAACCCCCAGGTTAGTGTCACTGAATGCATCTTATCATAAGGAACAAGAATATATATGGTTTTGGGGTGGGGATCTAAATGGTTTCTGAGATATATGGCCTTTTGTGAAGAAGAAGGGTGGGGCAAGGCCCAGGCGCACCCTGGGAGAGCCCCAAGTTGGTGTCAGTGAATGTATATTTTCATAAGGAACAAGAATATATATGGTTTAAGGGTGGGGATCTGTAAGGTTTCCAAAATATTGGGCTTTTTATGGAATGGAGGGGGTGCGGCATGACCCCGGCACGTACCGGGGAACCCCCAGGTTGGTGTCACTGAATGCATCTTATCATAAGAAACAAGAATATATATGGTTTTGGGTGGGGATCATGATGGTTTCCGAGTTATATGGGCTTTTATAAAGTGGAGGGGGTGGGGCATGGCCCCGGCTTAACCTAGGGGACCCCCATGTTGGCATTAAAGCATATGGCTGAGAGATATTTACTCAAGGACCTTTTCTATAAAAGTTTTGTCAAAATATCTGCAATAACTTGGCAGCAAATGCCATTTTTCAATTTTCCGCATTATAAGTCTATTGAAAATCTAAGTTGCCATAGCAACCAAACTAAAGAGCCAAATTTTATAAAAAAAACAGAAACCTGTAAAGGCAAATATGGTGAATATTTCTCAGCCTAATAGAGCATTCGGTTTCTAGGGAGATGATTTTTGAAGTATTTTTTTTTTCTATTTATATATTTTGGTTTTCATGGCAACCAATAAAAATGAGCAGTAGGCCTAAAATCATACGGCAGATAGTAGATTGCCTAAGGAACATTTCTATGAAAGTTTTGTCAAAATATCTGCAAAGGTTTGGCAGTAAATGCCATTTTTTCTATTTTCCCCATTATAAGTCTATGGAAACTCTAAGTTGCCATACCAACCAAACTAATGAGCCGATTTTCATTAAAAACACAAACTTTCAATCCCCCTGCCCATGGATGCTACAGATGAAATTTGGGCTGAATCGGCCCAGTGGCTTCAGAGGAGATGTCATTTGAAAATGTTGACAAAGACGATGCAGACGACAATGGACAACTGCCTATCCTATAAGCTCCCCCGGAGCCTTCGGCTCTGGTGAGCTAAAAACCAGGGCACCTAGAGTCATGGTTCTTGTGCACGACATGCCTGCTTAACCTCATGAACAACTCTACCGAGTACCATCAATGTCTCAAAGGGTATTTGAGATATGGCGATCATAAAGTAGTCATATTTTTATATTGGAAGGGGAGATAACTCACTACCATGGCACCCAGAATTGTGGTCCTTGCGCACTACAAACCTTGGCAATCTTGTGTACAACTGTGCCAAGTCCCTTCAGTATATCGCAAAGGGCATTGGAGTCATGGTCATCGCAAGGTTTTGTCTATGGATGGACTGACAAGACATACTGACAAACGCCAGATTGATTGCAATATCCCCCAAACCTATTTGGTTTGGGGATAAAAATCACCATGTCATATGCCAATGTATATAATTATGTTAGTTGAACTTCAATGGCTCGAACCCCTTTGGGACCATGAAAATTTGTTCGAGACAGCGGTAGTTCGAGCGACAGAGGTTACTGTCAGGAGGCATAGCGAGATACTTTTAGACATCTTTTCGGTGTTCTATAATGAATATGTATGCTGTGTGTACTCATTAGAATCACCTCATTGAGGCGATTCTAATGAGTACACAGAGCATACATTTACAAGATAAAAGACAAAAATCTCCTTAATTATCCCGCACTATTTCTTATTTAGAGGATTTCGCTAGGGGCTCAAGAATGGGTTCGACTCATCCTTGGTACACGAGCCATCAGTGTTCGAGCCATCGAAGTTCTACTGTAATTTGTTTGTTTACAGGCTCCGTCAACACTATGTCATATGGGGCCGGTCAGTTTACCTAACCACACTTTTCCTCGGCAGGCTTACACGTATATCAGTTAACCCTTCTCTTGCTGAATATTCAGTTTAGCCACACCCATTTCTGACTTTGAACCAATCAGATTATTTGATACAATTTATTCTTATAAACCCTATTGGTTTCATTGGGCGACAGGGCTTGAGATGTCATTTCATATCAATGTCGGGTAAAAGTCCCACAAAATTGGAAGCAACGTCTCCAAAATGACCTTTACAGTGTTGACGGGGACATTAAACCTCAAATCAAACAAACAAAAACAAGACAAAGCCATAAACTTAATGTCAAACAGTGTAGCTCCTGATCAGATGGCTTCTTCAGAAGCCATCTGATCTGGATCTACACCGTTTCTAATGATAGGGGTTGATGTCAACAGCATGATAAGAGTTAACCAGCAGTCAGAAACTGTTTACCCTTCTTGACAAGATGACTATAGAAAAGATTCCACGATTAGTCTTCATGATAGAATTCATAAACAGTAATATTCAGCTATAAGACCACCTAAGACTAATTCTGCTCTAAAAAGCTGATTTACAAGGTTGCAGTTTTTTCATACAGTGTCCACTGGTCAGAGTCCACCTTTGGGACTGTTCAAAAGTGGTCTTGAAGACCACTTTTGAACAGTCCCAAAGATGGTCTTAATAGAGGAATTTTACTGTATATGATGTTTCATCTTTTGATACCTTTTTTTTGGTTTTCTGGCCCCACATATAGACGGATCCAATGTTTTGGCACGTGACCTTGTTTACTTGTCATTGCGCATGCGCAAAATTACTTTTCCTTTTGATTACGATCTTTCGTGGTTGGCAAAAAGCCCCTGGTTCCATATAAACACTTGTAAATAGGTTTGATATCAAGGGCATATTTTGGTTGACTGTCACAGAAAATCGATCGAATTACACTTTAAATGAGTAAATAAATATATATTATAGCTCATTCATGCATCTTCCGCGTTTAGTCATTTGTTTTGCGCATTTTTATTGCAAATTATTAAGACCGTCCCGCCTCGTTACCTGCATAAGTTTAACAGGTAATTTAATCATCACAGCATCTTCAAATCTAGAAACCAATAATTACTAGCTAAGACATGTCTATTATAAAAGTTTAAAGGTCAATTTTGTCGTTTCGATTCCAAACAAAATACAATTTTAGAGAAAATAACATCGAATTTACAATGGCGATAAACGGCCAAAGACGTTTTTTGCCAACCACCGGTAAGTCCCGACAAATAGTATTATTGAGTGATGACGTAGTGTTTGGATGTGTCTATAATGAGCCAATCATTAATCAGAGGGAAGTGTATACCCAGAGGTACCAGAGACAAAACACCTCGACACCTTCCGTTGCAGAAATTTGTGTCTCGTGACCAAAACGAATGTTTCACTGTTCGATCATATACCCTTATTACCAGATGGGCCTGAGCAGACTGCAATGCAAGATACAGCGTCTCATTACGGTCTACACTGTTTGCCACTCATCCAGCTATTTTTAGACATCGGATGTTCAACTTCTTAGAACAAGTATGGTAGGAGTTGAGGTGTCAGAAAATTTAGGGTTAATCCAGTATAAAAGATAGATAGATGTACCACAATGATCCTAAGTATTGGGACAGATATGCCTAAACAAACAGTGCAGACCCAGATCAGAGTGCTCCTGAAGATGCAGACTGAGCTGGGTCTACACTGTTTGCCATTCCATCTGCACCTTTTGGTCTCCTTGCTGGATCATGAAACAAATTTGTTAAAAATTTTAGGAGAATTACAACAAGTCCTCAAGGTGTCCAAATTTTTAGGATTTTACACGAAGTTTTACATCACGAAAATGCGTCTATATAATTTTGACCCCCTTGAACCCCACTTTTAAATAGTAAAAATGGGGTTTACAGGGGTAAACCTTATGTTTTTTTTTTTTTATTTCTGCTCTAAAACATAAATTGTGAGATCTCGTTAGAACCGCCTCGATGAGGCGGTTCTAACGAGTACCCACAATCTATGTTTTGAGTAGAAATAAGAAAAATATTACAATTTTTCATCTTAAAATTCTCCATTTTTCTGCGGTAAAATTTACACTGTATTTGTAAAGGCTTGTTTTCGTAATGATATGGCAATAAAATAAAGACAACACAGCTAAAGTGCATTTATACAGATGAGTTTTATTTGTCAATGCAACGAGTTCGAACTGTACAACAAAGATACAGCACAGGTCAAAAATAACCACCAACAAAACAACAGACTTCATCTCATGAATATTTAAAACAATGTGACTTCATCTCATGAATATTTAAAACCAAAGATTACACCAAGTATTCATACAGTAGTGTAATCACTAGTGTACGAATATCTATGGTTAATGAATATTTATAAAATGACCCCTAGAAACAATGAGAATGTTGTTTAAAGTCAATTAGAATCTCATGAATATTCATAATGGTAACAGATGCAGCAACATGAATATTTACAACATTTTTCTAAGAATCTGAATCTCATTAAATTTTAAAACATATTTCTCTCTATGAAATCTTGAATATGCTCATCTTATTAACTATAATAACCAATAAATGCATTGATAAAAGAACTATTTTACATGAGCCAATACACATTGAAAGTGTAATTTGGCAAACACGACCTGTGAAGACTTTGATCTGACTGCACATTTGTGCAGTCTGATTGAAGTTTTCACTAGTTGTCTTAGTCATCTAAGGACCCTGCCTCTTAAGACAATCCTACGGCAGGACAAGTGTATAGGCAGATTTAACCCTTATCCTGCTAACACAACAACCATTGCCTTTGCATATAGTGTAGATCCAGATCAGATGGCTTCTGAAGAAGCCATCTGATCAGGAGCTACACTGTTTGACATTCAGTTTATGAATTTGTAGCATCAAATTAAATCAAGAAATATGATTGGTTCAAAGTTAGAAATGGGTGTGGCTAAATGAATTATTCAGCAGGATAGGGTTAAATCTTTGCTGTTCACTCTTGCCGAGTTAAATCCTTTCCACAGACTGATTAAATGAAGAAAAATAAGTCGCTAAAACTTCATTCTAACAATAGTTATAAAGAATGGGAGCTGTAAGGGAGCAAAGAAAATGGGCAAACCCATCCAATCTTCATGTTTGCAAATCTTTAGATGCCTCAAATCTTGTCTGATGTTTTATCATTAGATGCCCCAAATGTTGTCCAATGTTTTACCATTAGATGCCTCAAATATTGTCCAAAATTTCAAAATAAGTGCCTCAAATCTTGTCCATTTTTTATCACATGAGGCTTCAAAACTTTTATCATCTGATGCCCTAAAAATTGTGTAATCATCTAAGTTTACACAAATTTTGTTCAATGTTTTATGAATAGATGCCTCAAACCTTGTCCAATATTTTATCATCAGACACCTCAAATCTTGTCCAACGTTTACCATTTGATGACGCAACCAAAGTTTTATCATTAGAGGCATCAAAACCTGTTCCTGTTTTATCATTAGTCGCCTTAAATGATGAACTAAGAGATGCCTCAAAGTTTGCACAATGTTTTATCTTTAGATGCCTCAAATCTTGTGTAAGTTTCATCATTAGATGCCTTAAATCTTGTATACTGTTTAAACATTAGATGCCTCAAATGGTGTCCTATGTTTTATCATTAGATACATGTACCTCAAATCTTGTTCAATGTTTACCATAAGATGCCTCAAATCTTGTGTAATGTTTCGTCATTAGATGCCTTAAATCTTGTATACTGTTTAAACATTAGATGCCTCAAATGGTGTCCAATGTTTTATCATTTAATGCCCGAGTGCAATGTTTACCATAAGGTGCTTTGTACTGGTTCATACCCAGGAAAAGAGGGCCACATGGAAGATTAGTACTAGTACTAAATGTGTGACCCTCTATAAATAAGGTTGATCATTATTATTATTATTAAGATGCCTCAAATGTTGTCCAATGTTTTATCATTAGATGCCTCAAATCTTGTCCAATGTTTACCATAAGATGCCTCAAATCTTGTCCAATGTTTTATCATCTTGTCCAATGTTTTATCATCAGATGCCTCAAATCTTGTCCAATGTTTTATTATCTTGTCCAATGTTTTATCATCAGATGCCTCAAATCTTGTCCAATGTTTTATCATCTTGTCCAATGTTTTATCATCAGATGCCTCAAATCTTGTCCAATGTTTTATCATCTTGTCCAATGTTTTATCATTAGATGCCTCAAATCTTGTCCAATGTTTTATCATCTTGTCCAATGTTTTATCATAAGATGCCTCAAATCTTGTCTAGAGGTTTATCTCTGAAGCTTCATTCATTATACAATGCAATGTGATGTGGACATAACTAGATGTTATTTCAGGAAACAATACAAAAGAAAATCCCCCACCAAAAAATGTCTTAAAGAATTTGTGGATAAAAATTCGTATTTTTTCCATATTTAATGAATGATAGAATACAGAGGTGAAAAGCACCCAGAATGTATATTTTAAAGGGAATGGATATAATTTCAGGATGGAAACCTTTTCAAATATTTGTCTTGTCTCCCTCATTAAGAGGAGTCTACTCCAAAAACAAGAAATTTGCTCAACACGAGGCATTAGGATAACACACCCGTATGACATAGTGCATTCTTTCATGTATTCAACAGTCAGGTGCATAACCTAAACAAGTTAAAAATAATAACTCATTTTGCGTTCCACTTGGTTTTTTGAGAATCGGTAAAAATCGGCCTAGTTTTTCTCTTCTTTTTTGAAATTCGCGGCGTTTTTCGTCATTATAACTTTATCGCGAGATTCCACGAGAAGAGCTCTTTCTAACAAGATGGTGGATTCGTCAACACAATCGAGTTTTCATTCAGAAAAAATCGTTTTTTGAGTCTATTTTGAGCGTCAAAACGGTAATGTTAATGGTTTTAAAACTTGAATTCCCACCTTATCGCAATTTTGCCGCATGTGGCGACAATTTAAAATGGAAAGAAGACTAATTTGATGATTGAAATTGAAATTATTTGTACGCATCGTCTAAAAACTTGTACGCACGTGTTTCAAACAAGAGTGGGGTGACGAGAATATTAACGCATTCACGTTAATATTTTCGTATTTTTCAATTTAACATAATCCTAGAGAACTTGTGACATAACCTAAACAAGTTATTTTCTATAGCCTCACTTTGAAATTCAATGGCGGTATGTGACTTTATAACTGTAACAGGCTATAAAAAAATAAATTGTATTTGTTGTGCACCTGACTGAAATAGCTACTTTTCTGATGAAAATTTGTATTTATTTATACTCAAATCTAAGGTTGTGGTTGCTCGTTAGAATCGCCTCATTGGGGCGGTTCTAATGAGTACCCATAATCTATGTCTTGGAGCAGACCCACAACCTATGTCTTGGAGCAGACATACACAAAATAATGAATACCCCTGTAAACCCAGCTTTCTCTATATAAAGTGGTGTTTTCTTTATTTGGTGTATTCTTTTCTTCCAAAGGATCTAACTATTCAGAACTTATTTAGAGGGGTGTTCATTTCACGGACGTGTTAATGTGATGAAACTCTTTCCTTTAAAAGCTGACCTTAATTTTACTGGAGGAAGTCAGTCATCGTGACAGCAAACAGTTAGTCATTGATGTTGTCTTGTTTGTGAAAAATGGTGATGAAAATATGCACATAATATTTATTCATCTCAATAAGCTAGAGAAAATTATCTCATATTACCATCAAATACTCCCATTGTCTTTGCAAAGAAAGCAACAACCTTGCATGAGAAATATCAAACTATGAAATTTATGAATTTCAAAATATTTACGCTCTAGCTCCAAGTTTTTACACACACATCATACTAACAAGTCTGTGTAATGACTAACCCTGTAAACAACACATTATATAGATAAAACCGGGGTTTACAGTATTTTTATTTCTGCTCCAAAACATAGGTTGTAGGTACTTGTTAGAACCGCCTCGCCGAGGCGGTTCTAACAAGCACCTACAACCTATGATCCAAAACATAGGTTGTAGGTACTTGTTAGAACCGCCTCACCGAGGCGGTTCTAACAAGCACCTACAACCTATGATAGAAAAATAATATTAATAATCAACCTTATTTATAGAGGGTAACACATTTAGTACTAGTACTAATCTTCCATGTGGCCCTCTTTTCCTGGGTGGGAACGTGGATCAAGTCTCTTGCTCAAGGAAACAACACTTGGCGCTTGCGGGGATCGAACCAGCTACCTTTATGCTTTACCACTGCACCACAGAGCTCCACTAACAGATTTGGTTGATTTGAGGTGAAACGTCCCCGTCAACACTGTAAAGGTCATTTTGGGGACATTGCTTCCAATTTTTTGGGACTTTTACCCAACATTGAGATGAAATGACATCTCAAGCCCTGTCGCCCAATGAAACCAATAGGGTTTATTAGCATGGACGGTCTGCCTTGCACCGCGGTTCCTGGACAGGCTTAGATCCTCTAAGCGGTTTACCAGTACTAGTGTGCGGGCCGGATTCAGCTCTGCGTGGAAGCATCATGCAGCCCATATATTTCTTCAAGCCCCTATGTGCGGGGGCCAGCTCCACTAACAGAAGCAGATATACAGGCCTCATACTGGCGAAGCTTTTCCATGCCTGAAAGACCTGATTTTGCAGCCTTAACCCTTATCGTGCTGAACAACTTGAACTAGTCAACCGTTACCTTTGCAAACAGTGTAGATCCAGATCAGATGGCTTCTGAAGAAGCCATCTGATCAGGATCTACACTGTTTGTAATGCAGTTTGTGAAATGAACAAATACATTTTATCAAGTAATTTGATTGGTGAATAGTCAGAAATGGGTGTAGCTAAATAATTTCATTCAGCAGGAGAAGCGTTCAACAGTCATTTTAAACAGAATATAGGAGGAAAAATCAAAATCCAAAAAGCCTGAAATCAAGAAAAATGATGAAAAAATCCATCTCCGAAAGCCTGAAATCCTGCATATGCCTGAAAAGTATGGAGCCTGGATATAAGGAAAATATTATAAATTTCATCAGAAAAGTCTAAGTGTTGGAGATATGAAAGACTGTGTGCACTATCTCATATGGGTGTGTTGTCCTACTGAGAATATCAAGAATAGTTGAAAATTATGACAGACCAACGTCGGACCTGTAGCGATATGACGTGGCCCGCTGTTTGTGCTAGCTGGGATTATTCCTGAGTACAAATACTAAATACTATAGGTTCCCACAATAATATTTACAAAGAAGCGCTAAGCTGTGACATGTACAAATGGTCCTTAAACAGTATGAAAATCTATCTCTCCATGCGAGATAACATTATGAAAACCTGTCTCTCCATAAGAGATAACATCAGGAAAACGTATCTCTCCATAAGAGATAACATTATGAATTCCCATCTCTCCATAAGAGATAACATTATGAAATCCTATCTCTCCTTGTGAGACAATGAAATCCTATCTCTCCATGTGAGATAACATAAAATGAAATCCTATCTATCCATTGGAGATAACAATGAAATCCTATCTCTCTGTGAGATAACAATGAAATCATATCTCTCCATCCGAGATAACAATGAAATCCCATCTCTCCATGTGAGACTACATTATAAACCCCACTTTATAAAGAGGAAAGTGGGGTTTACAGGGGTAGTCATTTCTGCTTTATTTTTGCTTAAAAGCATAGATTGTGGGAACTCGTTAGAACCGCCTCAACACCCACAATCTTTGCTGAAAGCAGAAATAAGAAAGATGTTATTATTTTTTTTTCTAAAATTTGTCATTTTCTGACACCATGTTAAACGCCATTATTTCACACGGACATGTTTACCTGATGAGTACATTTACAGAAAAAAAAGCTAGTTAACCCATACAATGTCAATCATGACAACTGTCGTCTGCTTTGTCATCTGCTGGTTACTTTAAAAGTCATTTTTGCAAAAAGTGTGGACACAGATCAGACTGCTCCTCTAGGCGATAAGGACCATTAATACATTTCACGCCATAATTTTATTGTCCATTTATGACTGCTATTAGTAAATTGAGGTAATGTGTATTAGTGATAAATGTTAAGAAATTTATCTTTATATTAACCCTTATCTTGCTGAATATTCATTTAAGCCACACCCATTTCTGTCTACCAACCAATCAAATTACTTTATGTGATTTATTGCTACAAATTCATAAACTGAATGTCAAACAGTGTAGATCCTGATCAGATGGCTTCTGAAGAAGCCATCTGATCTGGATCTACACTGTTTCCAAAGATAGGGGTTGTCGTGAACAGCATGATAAGAGTTAAAAGTCTTAAAAAATTGGGAACTTCTCAATATCATTATTAAATTCTCATTCCGGCCCCCGCCCATCGGGGCTTGAAGAAATAGATGGGCTGCATGATGCTTCCAAGCAGAGCTGAAACCGACCCGCACACGAGTACTGGTTAACCACTTAGAGGATCTAAGCCTGCCCAGGCAATGCGGTGTGAGTCCATGCTAATAAACCCTATTGGTTTCATTGGGCGGCAGGGCTGGAGATGTAATTTCATCTCAAGGTCGCGTAAAAGTCCCACAAAATTGGAAGCAACGTCTCCAAAATGACCTTTACAGTGTTGACGGGGGACTTTAAACCTCAAATCAAACAAACAAATAAACAAACAAATTCTCATTCACGATTGTGCCCTATCACATGAGCAATTGAGGTAACTAAAATCTTTGGCTACAGTCTTCCCTTGCAGAATGATAAACGAGGCTTTAAGGGGAATGGGAACACCTGGCAAATTTTTCCGCCACTTTTCAAAGGGAGACAATTTTCGGGGCTTCCTGTTCATTTTTCTATAAGCCCTGTCCCACTAAAAATGGTGTCTACTCCAGAGGAGCAAATTCTTTCCTTTAAGAGTTGACCTCTAATGACATGGGAGACAAAAACACTTTTGCAGGAGTTGCCTCCCCTGAAGGTGTTCCCATTCCCATTAAATGAGCTTCAAACTGGCCTATCTGAAAAATTATTCCTCTCATATAACATGTTAAGTGAAAATTTAATTTTGGGTGTGTGTGTACAGCGTAGGCAAAATATACCTGTATACTCTCTTTCAATTTTTTTTTTCTTTTTTTTTGGGAGGGGGGGGGAGGGGTTACAGCCCTTTCAAGATTAATTTACATATATCGAGTCATAGATCGGAGGTGGGTGAAAACCAGAGAAAACCGAAATCCACCGGACTTTGAATTGTAGAACATGGTATCTCACATGTGATGTCACTGATACAGCTATTTTTAGACATACCAGGTAGTAAAATTTTAGAACAAGTATGGTAAGGAGTTGAGGTGTCCTAATACTTTTGGGGCAAATATGGTAGGTGCTGAATTAATCTAACACAGTTCTCTTTTTGGCATGATCCTATAAGTGTGTTTTAAGCGCGTTTTGAATTGACATCGTATTCTATCTGTAAGAAAACAATGTACAGTAAAACTTCTATATTTAGACCACCTTTGGGACTGTTCAAAAGTGGTC